>CM022704.1:22922745-23352745 GCA_012295165.1 Asparagus setaceus | reverse complement strand
GTGCTATTTCATTTTTTGGTGATTCAATAGTTTCCGTTTGTTATTCATATGATCTCTATTCTCTATCATGTTTCACATTTCTCTTCCTGGCCTAATTGTGAAAGAAAAACAGAGAGAGAGAGAGAGAGAGAAAAGAGAGAGAGAGAGAGAGAGAGAGAGAGAGAGTTCTAGGATTTTGAATTTAGAGATAAAAACGTGCTTTTCGATCACCCAGAGCCTCGTCAAACTCTTACTCGCCATGCACAACATCATTAGATTGTTCCACTACGAGGAGAGTTGCCCTTAAATTGATCTTCATCCCTGTTCTTCATCAAGCTTTGGTTATATCCTTTGAATGACTGTTTCTTTTATCGAAAGGGCTGTAAGATCATTATAATTCTGAAATTATTTGAAGTTTAATTTTGTATTTCTTTGAACTTCTTTTATGGCGTACTCAAGCTAGTTGAATTGAGGGTTGGGACTAGCTAGGGCTAGAAGTTACTCATTGTGAAGAGTTAGGTTTCACGACTAGTTCGGGAGAAACTAGAGTTTTAGTCTTGTAAGTCTACTGAATCGGGTTTGTGATTCATATAAACTCTTTTCATAGTGAGGAAGCCCTTCGTGAGAAGAAAAGATAGATGTAGGATTGTTTATTTGAGCTACTATAAAACCTCGTGTGTTCCTTGGTTGGTTGTGTTCAATGTGTAAACATTAGCATGTCTATTTCCGGTAAAAACAATCAAACTTATTTTTGAATCAATAATTTTGCCCACAGTAGATTCAAAAAGAATATGCATACCTTTATCTTAAAGTTAACTAATGGAGATAAGATTAAGCTTTAATCCATCAACGAGTAATACCTTTAGGAGTTTAAAAAAATCATTACATATATTGCCATCTCCTACAATTTTACCTTCGTTGTTGTTTACAAAAGTCACATCTCCACCTTTCTTTCTGTCGATGCTATGAAACAGTTCTTTCTTTGCGAACATGTGTCTCGAGTAGCCTGAATCCAACTACCATGTGCTGCCTTGCTCTTTAGCTCCCTATTGAACCTCATGATTAGAATTTTCCTCATTTGAATCTTCTGAAATGTCGTTACTGGCCATGAGATAGTAACTTATCTCATCCCCACTCAAGTTATTTTCTAATTTTTCATCACAACTTGAGAAATCCCACGATGTTGTCTTGAAGCTCCTGTTCTTTCTTTTGTAATCCCTTCTGGTAAGAGGGAATTCATTTCTGAAGTGACTAGGTTTCCTGCAATGATGACAAACTGGTTTAGAATCTGAGTTTTCATACTTATTCTACCTTACCTTAGAGAAGCTTTTGTTCTGTCTGTTGTACATAAATGTTTGCCCGTCTTTCTGATTACTATATTTTATTGTAATTTTATACCATTATTATCTATTTTATTGAATAAATATACTTGTTAATATCTATTGTTTTATGAATTTATAAGAAATAAGTGATTTATCAAATAAGAGCTCGAAGAAGCCCAAAATACCTCTTCTTGAAGCCTACTAGAAGTCTAGAGGAAGCCCACAAAGTCAAAAGGCCAAGAAAAAATCGAGTCAACAAGTCAACACAAGAAAATAAATTCTATTACAACCTAATCGATTAGCTAATTAATTTGTATGTAACAGAAACTATTAATGGCTGATTTTGATTTCTTAAAAACCCAAGTTTGATTCAAGAGTTGTTGTTAGTTGTTGTAGCCTATAAATAGGGGTAAAACGTGAGGGTGAGAGATATGTAAAAAGTTTATAAACACCTTTTTGGAGAGGTTGACCTTTAATTAAGCCTTCCAAATTGTAAACTTTAGTTTGTAATAAATAAATTTTTTCTCTTTTTAATTTTCTTCTTCTTCTCCTTAATTGATTAATATTTTCTTCACAAAGGGCTAACCCCTTGCAATTTAAGTTTTATTTTTACTATTTTATTTTTATTTTTAGAATTACATGTTTAGGATTTTTATTTCATGCTTTGTAGTTTAGATTCTTATTTCTTATTTTTATTTCATTCATTGTAGTTTAGATTTTAATTTCTTGCTTTATAGTTTAGATTTTATTTTCTTGTTTTTATTCATGCTTTATAATTTAGGATTTATTTGCTTTTGTAGTATGAGTAGCTATTTTCTTTAGGATTTCTAGGATTAGATGAAACTAGTTTAATTTTCTTTTGGTTCTTGAATTGCTCTCCTTTTGTGCTTAAATGATCATGCTTAGGATAATCAAATAGAGAACTAATTTGTAGAAAAAGTTTTTGATAGACTATACTTATCGTAAATGGTTTGATAGTTTAAGTTTTTCAATTACAAAATTACTATCTAGTTGTTTATTTCTATTCATGAATGGTGATATTGCTTGGATATGATTTTGATAGGTTATACTTGTTTTAAATAACGTGATAGCCTATGCTTAGAAAATCTAAGTAAGATGAGAATTAAAAGAGAGTAGTGCTTACATCCAAATAAGAATTAACTAGTGAATTCAATCCTAGATTCCTAATTTTATCACTTGATTTCCTCCATCTTTTTACTTGTTTCTTATTTTGGTTTTATTCTCTTTTTGATGTTCTTATTTTCTCTCTTCTCCTTTTTTCATTCTCTTTTCTTGTTTTAGCCCTTTTTATTTGTAACAAATCTCACCCAAACCACACTCTACACTCTCTCTTTTCTTCCACGAACCATTTTAACGACTTTTCTAATGCACTCATTCCTCGTGGGTTCGACATCTTTCTATACTATAACTTAGTTGTATACTTGCAACGTTTTTTATTAGAACACATCACTTTCGTCTTCAGGAACAATTTGAATACTTTGACTGCTAGCCCCATCTCACTCTTACCACTATCCTCAGAGTCCGAGCTTAGGCCTCCTTTCTTAACTTTTCCTTCTTTACTTGTACAATCATTGATTTTTTCGAGCTACCTTCAGAATCTCTCTCTCTCTCTCTCTCTCTCTCTCTCTCTCTCTCTCTCTCTCTCTAATCACACTACATATGTAAGAAGATTTTTGACAAGATTCTCAAAAGTTAGTTAAGAAAAATATTATAAAAAATATTATAATTCTTCAATAGCCGTTACCTTTGGTTTCCAATCCCTAGAAAGAGATCGAAGAATTTTTCTTACAAGCTTCGTTATCATATTGCTTTCCCAAAGCCTTTGACTTGTTCACAATATCCGTGAATCAGGTGAACATGTCCTGAATGCTCTCATTTGCCTTCATCTTGAAATTTTCGTACTTACTCACAAGTATATAAGTTTTGCCTCTTTTACCTACGAAGTTCCTTCATGTGTAACGTTCAAAGTTTTTTAAATTTTCTGTGCAGTAGAGCAATTAGACACACAAGGTTAAACTCTTCAGTAGTTAAAGAACGGTAAAGAGTATCCATTGCTTTTGCATTTAAAGAATGCAGTTTTTTGTCATCAGTGGTCCACTTATCTCTAGAAGTGACTATGATGGTCTCACCTACAATAGTAGTGGGTTCAGCCAGTCTTGACACTACTCCAAATGTCAAAATCAGTGGACAACAAAAAAAACTTTTATGTGTGCTTTCCAATAGATATAGTTTGACCAATCGAAAAGGGGGGTTCGATTGACAGCGTGTCCCTCAGGGAAAGCTATTGTAGCGGTCAAACTAGACATCTCTACCCTATGTTGTGAATCCTAAAGATGTGTAACGATGCTCTGATACCACTTGCTAGATCTGAGATGCAAATCTAGAGGAGGCGGGGAGGGTGAATAGGATTGCTACTATTGCCTAAACATAGAATATGCAGCGGAATATAGCAAAAAAAGTGATAAATAATATCAAGCAATATAAATATCGCAAAGGCAACCAACCAACAAACACACGAGGTTTTATAATAATTTGAATAAACAATCCTATGTCCACTCTTCCTTCTCGTGGAAGGGCTTCCTCACGATGAAAAGAGTTCACCTGAATCACAAACCCTATTCAGTAAGCTTACAAGACCAAAATCGGAGCTAGTTGTCTAACCTAACTCTTTACATTGAGAAACTCCTAGCCCTAGTTGGTCCCAACCCTCAATTCAGCTGGCTTGAGTACGACATAAAAAATTTTAAAGAAATTCAAAATCAATCAAATAAGTTCAAATTTGTAAAGATCTTATAGCCCTTTTGATAAAACAAACCGTCCTTCGAAGATATAAGCGAAGCTTGATGAAGAACGGGGATGAAGATCAATCCAAGGGCAACTCTCCTTCGTGGAAGGGCTTCCTCACGATGAAAAGAGTTCACGAATCACAAACCCTATTCATAAGCTTACAAGACCAAAATCGAGCTAGTTGTCTAACCTAACTCTTTACATTGAGAAACTCCTAGCCCTAGTTGGTCCCAACCCTCAATTGGTGGCTTGAGTCGACATAAAAATTTTAAAGAAATTCAAAATCAATCAAATAAGTTCAAATTTGTAAAGATCTTATAGCCCTTTTGATAAAACAAACCGTCCTTCGAAGATATAAGCGAAGCTTGATGAAGAACGGGGATGAAGATCAATCCAAGGGCAACTCTCCTTGCTGTGGAAGGATCCAATTATGTTGTGCGCGGCAAGTAAGAGTTTGACGAGGCTCTGGGTGATCGAAAAGCACTTCTTGATCTCTAAATTCAAAACCCTAGAACTCCTCTCTCTCTCTCTCTCTCTCTCTCTCTCTCTCTCTCTCTCTCTCTCAGTTTTTCTTTCACAATTAGGTCAGGAAAGAGATATGTCCCTAGAACTCCTCTCTCTCTCTCTCTCTCTCTCTCTCTCTCTCTCTCTCTCTCTCTCTAGTTTTTCTTTAACAATTAGGTTAGGACAGAGATATGTAAAACATGTTAGAGGATAGAGATCATATGAACAACGAACGTCTGCGATTGAATCATCAAAAAATAAAATAGCAGACTTTACAATTGATGGTTGCTCTCGACCATCAATGATGTCGAGAGAACATCGATGATCGATGAGCACCATCGATAATTTTGATGCCTCTGGACATTTGCACCATTTATGGTGGCCTTTGAACCATCAATGGTCAAAGGCCGCCATCGATGGTCTTGGTACTGAAAATCAGCTTTTGAGCTTATTTTCGTGTCGTTTCGCTTCGTATATGTTCCATACCTATATTTACCTGTACTAAACCATCTCAAACCAATATTAGTACCAAATGAAAGTTAGTTATTAATCAAATAAGTGATATTGCACGTACAACATCCTAACAATCATTTTGATGAAGTAAATTATATTGTAGATATTGATAATCATGTTCCATCTCATGTTAGAGATTTCATATGAGTTTTCGTCAAAAGATTTAGAAGGAATAAAATCTCATAGAAACTAAGAAACATGGTGTAACAATTTAAGTTTTAGATTAATTTTATTCATATAATTTCAAAGAGGTTTGAGTTAGTCCGAATAAATTAGATGTAATCTTTTGTTTTAGCTTTTTCTTCCTAGAGAATTCTATAGGCTAATTTTCAAGTCATATTTATTATTATTGTTAATATTATTTGATAATGAGATGCAAATTATGTTCAATCACGCTTCTTCCTTCTGTTCATTTACGTTTTTTGGAAGTAAAGTATTTGCTATTTTCGTTATCATTAAATACAACAGAAAAGTGCGGAGTTAGGCTTGTAATTCTCATTTCCCTTTTTCTGTGTTTGGTTTGTTTTTTGTTTTTTTGTTTCCTCCCAGATTTAGTTTTATTGGATGCACATGTTTAACCTTATCCAGTCTCGTCCCTGTTGATATCATGCCTTGTCCGACTAAGTGGCTTCTTCTCCAGATAAACCCAACTCAGATACACGTCTTGAAGCAAGTTGACTTATATTAGTTGCATTTTCGTTTAGAATACTTTCATGAGCTTATACAAAAATTAGGTATATTTTTGGAGCCAGAAACATATTTCTCATTCTATTTTATTGAAGGAGAAAGTAACAAAATAAAATGGACATAAGAAAACTACACAAATACAATAAAATAAAAATAAACAGTATATATCACAAAAGCTCCCTGAACTATAGACCTTGCTACATGTTAATGATAAATAACTAAAATGTTTTTGAGAGAAGAAACTTCCAATTTAGTCATTTTAACAATCAATTTCATGTTGTTGTATAAATCTTGCGAAATAATCATATTTTAATTTCATATTTTACTTAAGAACGGAATTTTAAAGAAGGGGATTTCAGATATTAGTCCAAATCTTCAATGATCCCATATTAGTCCCTCAAATCTTTGAATTAATTGCTTGTTGGTCCCTTAAATTTTTATGGGATTTGAGACCATGTATGAGATTTTCACTAACTAATAAAAAAAAAACCAATTTAGAGGACTCCATAGAATTTGAAAGACTAATAATCAATTTTAAAGATTTGAGAGACTAATACGGAATCATTGATAATTAGAGGGACTAATATCTAAAACAAACGTCACAGGCAAAACACCTAACAACAAATTTTATATACACCTAAAAAGATGAGCCAAAATAAACAAAGAAGAAACCAACAAAAATTCTCCCCACCTCGAAATCACTAACGTCTAGCTTACCGTCGTTTGGTGCAAATGAATAAATCGTATACACCCATTTCTAATAACAAAACGAAAGGCTAAATTACCAAATTGGTATTTAAAGTGGGACTACTTAACCAATAAGATATTTAAAAAAGCTCCGGCGTCTTTATGGTATTTGAAGTAGACCCACTTATCCAACTAGGTCCTTTTTTACGTCGGAGATCAAATTCCGACAGGAAAATTTATTTTAACACCCTTACCTCCCAAAATTATTAAATTTATGCCCAAAATTATCAAAAAAATACCTCTCTTCCTCTCCCTCTCCTCCTTCTCCTCCTCTCCCATTCACCTCTCCTCCCCTCCCTCTCCCTCTCCTCCTCCTCTCCCATTCACCTCTCCTCCCTCCTCCATGTCCTTTACCCTCCTCCTCTATCATTCAAATCTCTCATATCGATGATCCCTCAGAGCCTTAGCATCACGGAGCGGCACCAATTCTAATTTACGCCAATGGCAAGGTGTTATCTGCAACAATACCAATCACCCACAAAGAGTCGATGGATTAGACCTCAACTCTCTAAAGCTCCTTTGGTTCAATATCACCCACCATATCCATCTCACGTTCCTCACAAATCTTGACCTCTCTACCGATAATTTCCAGGGTGATACCAAATTAGATTGGCTACTCCAACCGGTATCTCAATCGAGCTTCAATTCCCTTAGCGTGAAATTCACGCTAGTTTAAATGCTTGCTCCTATCTCAGAAGAATCGTTTTATGCGCTAATATGTTGGTTGGCATGATTAGGAAGGACTCGGTTCACTTTCAAATCTCTTGACAGTTAATCTCGGTGAAAATAGTCTCTGTAATACCAGTGTCTTTAGCGTTTCTTCTCTAACTCACATACTTCTCTATAATCTGGAGTGGAGGAAGGATTCACGATAGTCTTGGGAAACTCAAGAAGCTCAAAATCTTTCAAGTGTCGATGAACAATTTATCGGTGAAATCCCTCTTCTTTACATCGTCGCCCGGTGCCGTGCTTGAAATACAGTTTGGTTGGCGGAGAGGCTAAAAGTAGTGAAGTAGAGAAAGAGGGAGAAACCAGGAGCTTGAGGAGGAGAAGAGAGAAGAGAAAGAGGTAAGGTGGGGAATGGAAGGAGATAAAGGTTAGAGAGGTTAAAAGAGAAGAGGTATTGAAAATTTGATCTCCGTGGAAAAGGGCGCAGATGAATAAGAATGATCTCTTTAAATACTATGCTTTAGCCATAACGCTGATAGTTAAGTAAGCTACTTTAAATCCAATGATAATTTAATACAAAACCGAAACGAAAACAAGAACAAATCTTGTTGGACTCTCCCTCTCCCCTCATCCACAGATTTCTCACATCTATGTCTCGGTATCAACAACTGACCCTTTCTTTGTCCAAATCCTACCATGACCACTCTCGTGGGTAATTCTCAACTCCATTTGTCTTCTCTCCAATCACTCGACTTACATTCTCATCTCTCTATTAATACCACCCTCAGCATCAAACCCCACCACAAAACCCAAAAGTTTCGGATAATAACAAAAATGGGGAAGCCTGAAGAAGTACACGAACCGGAGTCCGCAGAGGAGTTCCAGCTCCTCGGTTTCAACCGGTTCGTCCGGTCAAACACCCGGACGGACCGGTTCCCGGTCCACTCCTTCCACCACGTGGAGTTCTGGACCGCCGACGCCACCACCGCCGCCTCCCGCTTCTCCTTCTCCCTCGGCCTCCCCTTCGCAGCTAAATCCGACCTCTCCACCTCAAACTCCTCCCACTGTTCTTTCCTCCTCCGCCGCCGCCGAAGTGGGCCCCGCTCCCCCCTGTCCTTCCTCTTCACCGCCCCTTACCCGCCGGCGCCGGCGCTCCGGAGCCGCCATCCCTCCTTCGACGCTGCCGCCGCCGGAGATTCGTCTCCGCCCTCCTCCATGTCCTTTACCCTCCTCCTCATCATTCAAATCTCATATCGATGATCCCTCAGAGCCTTAGCATCACGGAGCGGCACCAATTCTAATTTACGCCAATGGCAAGGTGTTATCTGCAACAATACCAATCACCCACAAAGAGTCATGGATTAGACCTCAACTCTCTAAAGCTCACGGTTCAATATCACCCACCATATCCAATCTCACGTTCCTCACAAATCTTGACCTCTCTACCAATAATTTCAAGGATGATACCACAAGAAGGCTGCCTACTCCAACTTCAAGATCTCAATCTGAGCTTCAATTCCCTTAGCGTGAAATTCACGCTAGTTTAAGTAAGCGCTCCTATCTCAGAAGAATCGTTTTATGCGCTAATATGTTGGTTGGCATGATTCTAAGGACTCTGGTTCACTTTCAAATCTCTTGACAGTTAATCTCGGTGAAAATAGTCTCTCCCAAGCAATACCGCTCTTTTGGCAACGTTCTTCTCTAACTCACATACTTCTCTATAATGCTCGAGTGGAGGGAAGGATTCCTGATAGTCTTGGGAAACTCAAGAAGCTCAAAATCTTTCAAGTGTCGATGAACAATTTATCAGGTGAAATCCCTTCCTCTCTTTACAATCTCGCCACTCAAGATTGCAGGTGAAATAACAGTTTGGTTGGCGGAGAGGCTAAAGAAATGGTAGTGAATAGAAGGAGGAAGAGGAGAGGGAGGGGGATGGAGGCCATTGCTGAGGTGGAGAGAGAGAGAGAGAGAGAGAGAGAGAGAGAGAGAGAGAGAGAGAGAGAGAAGACAAAGGGAGGAGTGAGGGGAAGAGGGTAGGCGGAATTGGAGGAGGGGAGGAGAGGTGAATGGGAGAGGAGGAGGAGGAGGAGAGGGAGAGGAAGAGAAGGTATTTTTTTGATAAATTTGGGCATAAATTTAATAATTTTGGGAGGTAAGGGTGTTAAAATAAATTTTCCTGCCGGAATTTGATCTCCAGCGTAAAAAAGGACCTAGTTGGATAAGTGAGTCTACTTTAAATACCATAAAGACGCCGGAACTTTTTTAAATACCTTATTGGTTAAGTAAGGCCTATTTTAAATACCAATTTGATAATTTAGCCCAAAACCGAAACGAAAAACAAGAACAAATCTTGTTGGACTCTCCCTCTCCCCTCATCCACAGATTTCTCACATCTATGTCTCGGTATCAACAACTGACCCTTTCTTTGTCCAAATCCTACCATGACCACTCTCGTGGGTAATTCTCAACTCCATTTGTCTTCTCTCCAATCTCTCGACTTACATTCTCATCTCTCTATTAATACCACCCTCAGCATCAAACCCCACCACAAAACCCAAAAGTTTCGGATAATAACAAAAATGGGGAAGCCTGAAGAAGTACACGAACCGGAGTCCGCAGAGGAGTTCCAGCTCCTCGGTTTCAACCGGTTCGTCCGGTCAAACACCCGGACGGACCGGTTCCCGGTCCACTCCTTCCACCACGTGGAGTTCTGGACCGCCGACGCCACCACCGCCGCCTCCCGCTTCTCCTTCTCCCTCGGCCTCCCCTTCGCAGCTAAATCCGACCTCTCCACCTCAAACTCCTCCCACTGTTCTTTCCTCCTCCGCCGCCGCCGAAGTGGGCCCCGCTCCCCCCTGTCCTTCCTCTTCACCGCCCCTTACCCCGCCGGCGCCGGCGCCTCCGGAGCCGCCATCCCCTCCTTCGACGCTGCCGCCGCCGGAGAATTCGTCTCCCGCCACGGCGGCCTCGCCGTCCGCGCCATCGCCCTCTCCGTCGCCGACGCTGCCGCCGCGTTCAACATCTCCGTCGCCAACGGCGCCGTCCCGGCCTTCCAGCCAACCGACCTCGGCCGAGGGTTCCGCCTCGCCGAGGTCCAGCTCTACGGCGACGTCGTGCTCCGCTTCGTCTCCGGATCAGACGCTTCCGTCGATTTCCTTCCCGGATTCGAGGACATGCAAGCTGTTTCGGACATCGATTACGGCCTCCGAAGCCTCGACCATGCCGTCGGCAACGTCCACAGCATCGCCCCCGTCGTGTCCTACATGAAGAAGTTCCTCGGCTTCCACGAGTTCGCCGAATTCACCGCCGAGGACGTGGGGACCGCCGAGAGCGGATTGAATTCCGTCGTCCTAGCCAACAACGAAGAGACTGTACTGCTTCCGCTGAACGAGCCGATCCACGGGACGAAGAGGAGGAGTCAGATACAGACGTATTTGGACCACCACGGTGGGCCCGGGGTGCAGCACTTGGCACTGAGGAGCGATGACGTGATCGCGACCGTGAGGAAGATGAAGGGGGTTTCGGGCTTCGGGGGGTTCGAGTTCATGGAAGGGCCGCCGCCGAATTACTATGAGGGGGTGAAGAGGAGGGCAGGGGATGTGCTGAGTGAGGAGCAGATTAGGGAGTGCCAGGAGCTGGGGCTGCTTGTGGACAGGGATGATCAGGGAGTGTTGGTTCAGATTTTTACTAAGCCTATTGGGGACAGGTATTGGACTTCAGTTTTATTCTTTTTTTTTTGGGTTTGCAGTGAGATAAATTGTGGAAATTGCATGTTAGGAATATCATTCTAGTGTGGATTTGACCCGGGAAAATAGTAAGTTGAATATATGGTTAAATATGTTCAGACTCACGAGTTAAATTTTAAAGATTAATCATTTTCATCTCGAAACCAAACTTTACCATATGCTTTCTACAGCAATCCTATCGAGATTTGAATGGTCGTTGTTGTATTTTGAGGGTAATTAAGGAGTCTAGTTCTTCAACCATAACCATATGCTAGTATTTTCAGAGTCCATATCTACTAATAAGATTCTCATATTCTCATGCTAATGTATAAATTTCTCCTCAGATGAACTATCCTCCACTAAATATCTGACATTTATGATTGAAGAAGTACTGTACATTGCCAAATTGCAGCAAACCACCGTGTCCCTCTACTACTTTTGATAGTTAATGATAACACCCGGACAATTGAGAGGATCCGAATCCACACAATTTATTTACTATTACAAAAAAATGAAAGAATATTTACACATGACTATAATTGACTTAAGAAATATTAGATTCTGAATTGCATTTAACTTGCCTCAATGTCCGTCTATTATGACATATATGCATTGTGCGGGTTAGAACATATTTGTTTCTCACTATTTTGGCACTTATTTGGTTTATAATTGGATTAGTTGTGGAATGACACCTTTATTAACTATGTCAAGATCACAACAAATTTACCCCACATATACTTGGTCAATAGATTGCAATGAGTTGTTACTGAGTCTTCAAACTGAGATATACCCTCCACCATTGCCTATGCCATTAGCACTGCAGAGTTTATTTTCTACTAGTTGTTACCTGTGTGATGCACGGGATTGAATTAATGTTCTTGCATGGATATTAGACTTTTGGGTAAAGAGAGAGGATAAGAATGAGGTTTTTTTTTTTGGGAAAGAGGGAACAAAATGAACGATTTATAGGAAATTGAAAGACAAAGAGTAGAGATTTCCAAGATGTAGAGGGTAGTGGATTAAGATGAGATGAGATGGTGGAAAAATGATTATTAGTTACTAAATGTTTGAGCCCTTAGAATTTGCCAAGTGGCAGAAACAGGCAACCTAGTTTTACGTTATAGCATTGATTGTCTTGATTAATTAGAGTAAATGAAAACCCTGGTGATGATGGAGATTGATGATATGTATTGAAGTTTGCAACAGAACTTTAAGTAGAGGATTACAAACACAAAAATGGCATATTTTTGGACTCTGTGTCTGTTGTATAGAACAACCAAAACATCCAGCTGTAAGATGCTCTTGCACATATCTTCCAAAGATTTAGATACCTAGTTAGGCAGTTGAAATAAGGTTTTTGGCTCCTTGTATAATTTGGTCAATCTTCGATAAGCAATATCTCTAGTTGACCCCCATTTGATGGAAAAAGGGAACCATAGTGGTGACAATGACGATAATCAAGTCCCATAAACAACTAGATATGCATTAATTTTGTATGTTGTCTTTAACATCCATAACAGAACTTATGTTTATGTTTCTATGTGTAGATCATTTGTTTGGTTAGGCATTTTTTTGCACGAAATCTGCAAAAGTTGTTAGTACTGGAACCTTCATAACTATGATGACCTTATTCTGATATTGTGTGTAGACCCTAGGCGTGCTTTGCGCGGAAATTTGGTGGGAAAACCAAATTGTTTAATCAGTTGACAGGATCCTTGTCCTGATACAAACCTTAACTATATGTTTTACGGAAGTGAGTTGGTTTAGGTAGAATCTGATATTATATGTTAAGCCCACTGGAATCACATATCACAGTCAACTAGTCAAGAACTCTAGGAAGGAAAAACAAAAAGAACAAAAAAAAAAAAAGATGATTCTCTGCATAGTTCCTTAACAGTTAGAATTGTTCTCAAACTTTTCACAGCTTGAATCTCAATATCATTTGTGTGCATCTTTTCTGATACTAATTACTCTTGTTTATCCTATGTGATAGTGTGATGTACCAATTGGGGTAAATAGGTAAACAAACTTATAAAACTAAACAAAGAGATAAACATCGTGAAATGATCATCTTATTGTCATATTGATATTTAGTTTTGAAGTACAAGGATATATATATATATATATATATATATATATATATATATATATATATATATAGAGAGAGAGAGAGAAGAACTGATCCACTTGTGGAGAGTAGTTACCCAACTTTTCCTCCCTCCATTTCCCTTGGATCCATGCAAGATATGAATTCATTTTTTATTTGTTCATGCTACACATCTCAAGAGAAGATGGAGGAGGAGTTGATGGACAACTTTCATCACTTAAGATATATAAAAACCCCTCTCTCTCTCTCTCTATATATATATATATATATATATATATATATATATATATATATATATATATATATATATATATATATATATATATATATATATATATATATATATATATATATATATATATATATATATATATATATATATATATATATATATATATATATATATATATATATATATATATATATATATATATATATATATATATATATATATATATATATATATATATATATATATATATATATATATATATATATATATATATATATATATATATATATATATATATATATATATATATATATATATATATATATATATATATATATATATATATATATATATATATATATATATATATATATATATATATATATATATATATATATATATATATATATATATATATATATATATATATATATATATATATATATATATATATATATATATATATATATATATATATATATATATATATATATATATATATATATATATATATATATATATATATATATATATATATATATATATATATATATATATATATATATATATATATATATATATATATATATATATATATATATATATATATATATATATATATATATATATATATATATATATATATATATATATATATATATATATATGTCAAGATCACAACAAATTTACCCCATATACTTGGTCAATAGATTGCAATGAGTTGTTACTGGAGTCTTCAAACTGAGATATACCCTCCACCATTGTCTATGCCATTAGCACTGCAGAGAGTTTATTTTCTACTAGTTGTTACCTGTGTGGTGCACGGGATTGAATTAATGTTCTTGCATGGATATTAGACTTTTGGGTAAAGAGAGGATAAGAATGAGGTTTTTTTTTTTGGGAAAGAGGGAACAAAATGAACGATTTATAGGAAATTGAAAGACAAAGAGTAGAGATTTCCAAGATGTAGAGGGTAGTGGATTAAGATGAGATGAGATGGTGGAAAAATGATTATTAGTTACTAAATGTTTGAGCCCTTAGAATTTGCCAAGTGGCAGAAACAGGCAACCTAGTTTTACGTTATAGCATTGATTGTCTTGATTAATTAGAGTAAATGAAAACCCTGGTGATGATGGAGATTGATGATATGTATTGAAGTTTGCAACAGAACTTTAAGTAGAGGATTACAAACACAAAAATGGCATATTTTTGGACTCTGTGTCTGTTGTATAGAACAACCAAAACATCCAGCTGTAAGATGCTCTTGCACATATCTTCCAAAGATTTAGATACCTAGTTAGGCAGTTGAAATAAGGTTTTTGGCTCCTTGTATAATTTGGTCAATCTTCGATAAGCAATATCTCTAGTTGACCCCATTTGATGGAAAAAGGGAACCATAGTGGTGACAATGGCGATAATCAAGTCCCATAAACAACTAGATATGCATTAATTTTGTATGTTGTCTTTAACATCCATAACAGAACTTATGTAGAAGGTTATGTTTCTATGTGTAGATCATTTGTTTGGTTAGGCATTTTTTTGCACGAAATCTGCAAAAGTTGTTAGTACTGGAACCTTCATAACTATGATGACCTTATTCTGATATTGTGTAGACCCTGGGCGTGCTTTGCGCGGAAATTTGGTGGGAAAACCAAATTGTTTAATGAGTTGACAGGATCCTTGTCCTGATACAAACCTTGACTATATGTTTTACGGAAGTGAGTTGGTTTAGGTAGAATCTGATATTATATGTTAAGCCTACTCGAATCACATATCACAGTCAACTAGTCAAGAACTCTAGGAAGGAAAAAAACAAAAAAGAACAAAAAAAAAAAAAAAGATGATTCTCTGTATAGTTCCTTAACAGTTAGAATTGTTCTCAAACTTTTCACAGCTTGAATCTCGAATATCATTTGTGTGCATCTTTTCTGATTCTAATTACTCTTGTTTGTCCTATGTGATAGTGTGATGTACCAATTGGGGTAAATAGGTAAACAAACTTATAAAACTAAACAAAGAGATAAACATCAGCGAAATGGTCATCTTATTGTCATATTGATATTTAGTTTTCAAGTACAAGGATATATATATATATATATATATATATATATATATATATAGAGAGAGAGAGAGAGAGAGAAGAACTTTGATCCACTTAAGTGGATAAGTAAAGTTATCCACAACTTTTCCTCCTCCATTTTCCTTGGGATCCATGCAAGATATGAATTCATTTTTTATTTGTTCATGCTACACATCTCAAGAGAAGATGGAGGGAGGAAAGTTGGATGGACAACTTTCCTTGTCCACTTAAGAGGTTAATAGCAAACCCTCTTTCTCTCTCTCTCTCTCTATATATATATATATATATATATATATTATGAGGGGTGGCTCATTTTGCTAAATGAGCTATCAAATAGAGTGGTGATCCACACCTTTTGATGTACTAGTATATCTCATACATATATCTCTTATATATTTAACAAAATAGCTACCTCATACACATTATATATATATATATGCACACACACGCACATTAGCATTTCTGCACGTGCAAATGCACGTGCATCAGGATTTAAATTTTTTGCTTTTTCATCATGTATCTTTTAGTTTCAATTATTAAGTGGTGTCTTTATCAATTTATTACATCTATTAATATTTTTGTAAATTTTGATTCTTTTATTTCGAACATATTCTAATACAACATCTTAAAGATAATGAAGAGTTTTCCTCATTTTTGTTTATATGTATCTATTAATTTGTAAAAGAAACTTAGTATTTTCGTTTTAATACAATTTTATATTTTAAAAATGAGAAGATGCTTAATTATGTGCAAGAATTCTATTTCATGGCATGATGCTTGTTGTCTAGAATGTTCTTGAAATAAATAATAAAGAGAAAAGAAAAGGTAGGAAAACCTCTATTGTACAATTTTCATTTTATTCTTTCAATCACAATATTATTTCCTTGTCATTAAAATGAAGTAGAATGTTCTTGAAGAAAGAAAGGGAAAGAAAGAGAAGAAAATTAAAAGGAATATGTTCTTGGCAAAATTACAATTTTATCCTTCAAATCCCAATTGCAAGGAGCAAATGTCCACCAATCATACAATTTTTTGATTAAGCTCACTTGGTTATATATATATATATATATATATATATATATATATATATATATATATATATATATATATATATATATATAGGAAAGGTTACAACACACAATGTGGTGTAACTAACTTATTTACACACAGTGAAAATACATGTTTGACCATCAATATCAATGATCCAAACCATCTATTGTGATCTACACAATCTAAAATTCATGTAGCCTAAAAATTACATAAATTTAATATTTATAGTCTACTCATCGATGACTAGAAGTGGATGATCGTAACTATCTCAAAAGTTGATTATTTTGAGTTGCTTGAATTATGAGAAAGAAAATTCTAAATCACACGATTTTTGATCCATTTGTATTTGATGACATATAGATTATAGTGAATGGTTTGAATTTACAAAATACATAGGAAAATATGTATTTTTAGAGGTGTGTAACTAAGTTAGTTACACCCTATATATTATATATATATATATATATATATATATATATATATATATATATATATATATATATATATATATATATATATATATATATATATATATATATATATGAAATTCACATTTCTAGAAAATTGGAGAAAGTAACTCGATAAACGACCGTGACAAACTTGGTTTTTCTTGGATATGACTATAATTTTTAATTCTTAACATACTTATGTTGTCTCATACATGAGCTCTATGATTATGCGTGATACATCAACAGAAGATGTTCAGAATCATAAGCCATTATTGGCCATTTTGATTAAAAAAAAAGCCCTTCATAAATTGAGTTTATTTGAATTCTGCTATGTTGCACTTGCGGTATTGTTTTGTTCTTTGATGCTTTTATGACTACAGGCCGACAATATTTCTAGAGATTATACAAAGAATTGGATGCATGATGAAGGATGAACAAGGAAAAGAGTATCAGAAAGGTGGATGTGGAGGATTTGGGAAAGGAAACTTCTCCGAGCTCTTCAAGTGCATTGAGGAGTATGAAAAAACTTTGGAAGCCAAACAACAGCCAACAACGGTTTCTGCTTCTTAGAGAAACAAAGATATGTTGCCGTAGCAAAATAAGTGAAAACAGAGGAAAAAGCATCAAAATCCATCAAACTTCACTCTTTGATTGAATTGTGGGAAGGTCAAAATAAGGAGATGTTATATGATTAGTGTTGTAATTGTCAGCACTGTGCTGTATGAGTACTCATCATGTTTATTAAGCTTTGTTCAGTGCATTTGAGTTAGTGTCATGGGCTTATGATGTTGGTGACCATACAAAATTCTGAGCAAGGAAGTACATTATGAGAGTACTTTTTCTCGCACAAGTTATTGATACAATGAATATATGCGCTGATGTAGTTTGTCAAATACTTAATGTAAACTCGCGAATAATCACCCAAATGCTTCATCATTCCCACAGGAAGAAGCCTTCTCGCCAGGAGTCAGCCAGGGATGATTTGGTCGCTCCTCTCTTATCACATTAGAAGTGATCACATTGTGTCATTGCTGTCAGGTAAACCCTTTCTTTAGATTTAAGATACTGCTCCCGCCTGAAAGGACCAGTCAGAGGAAGTAGAGAAGCGAAAATCCTAAAATGCTTTGGGTGAGAATTTTTCCTGTTTATATAAATGAACCACTCCAACACTCTAGGATTTGCCTTTTACATTTCTAAGCTATTAGGGAGAAATCGGGCTTAATTGGGAGTTAATGGCCCAATAGGGAGTTAATGGTCATTCACTGACTTGGTTTGAACCAGTAACCATGGAGAGAGACGATATAGCCACTCGACTTCCATAGGATCTTTCACCATATGTGGGCTAATTATTCCATTTCCACAGGCAATCTCATGCACTATCCAACATTTGTGGGTTAACTGATTTTTTTAGTTAAACCGATGACCATGAAAGGACAACAGTCTACCAACGTCCACAGAATTTTCCATCACATGTGGGCTAACTAGGCCTCAACCATGAAGGAACATGACATAGCAATTATCCTAGGATTTTCCACCGTCTATGCTGGTGGTCTAAACTCATCTCAACTATCCTTCTGACAGTCTTCAGGTTTCACATTGAACTTCAATTTTCCTTGGAATGGTAATCCTCCCAACGCCCTTGAGGCTTGTCATTTGACTTCATTTTTCCATGATCCATAACCTTAGATTCATTACCTATTTGTTAGGGTTGTTGGCAATGTCCAAATAGATGAACTACCTCCTTATGCAAATGCAATTTTTTTCCCACACATGTCTCACTGTGTCTTAACTTTTTGAGGCCACATGTCTCACGTTTGGTACCCAGTACGATGTCGTATTCTTGTGGCCTGCATAAGGCCCATAAAGATAGTAAATATGAATTTGATATTTCATTGAGATTCGCTTATTCGATCTCTCTTCTATGCGTGACAGATCCCTATTTGCTTTAAGCAATTGTTTCCTCTTATGATTTCCTTCTTCAAACAATTGGTCTCCTTCACTTTTTCGTTCTCTCTTCGATCTTCTTGATTTGACCGTATAGATCTTTTGTCTTTGTTTCTTCTCGATCTTCCATCCTCTAAAAAGGCCATTGGTTCTCATAATTCAGGTACGAAATTTCTAAAAGTTTCAGTTTATTAGTTAATTCTTTATGTTTTGTTATGGTGATTTTTTTGGACATCTGAATGTTTGTTTAAATAACTTCACGAAATCTTTTGCAACTTTTTCATTGGCCGAAAATGCATGTTCAACAGTTGTTAATGTTTATTTATTGTTGTTTAGCATTAGATATATATCTTTCCTGAAATCTAAAATTTTAATCAGTTATTATTATGTGTTGCATTATGTTGCGTTTTAGGTTACTGGAAGATCACAGTTACATATATTACATGTTGTCATTTTTTAAACATTACTTCAAAGCATTTACATCAGAATTGAATTTGATTTCGTAAAAGTACCGACGATTTTCACCATAAATGTGTGTGTCTGGATAATAAAATCATAAGATAAATGAAACAAGAACAACCTTGAAGTACTGAATAATGTTTAACAAGTAAAAAATGTATATTACACTACTGATCATAATCCAATCAAACAATAATTCTTAGCAAGTATTACTATATCTCATACAATACAAAGCTGACAGCTACAACATTGATCACAAGCCAATCAAACAAGAAACTTTGAAGTCCAGAATAATGCTTAGCAAGTATTACTCGTTCTCATATAATGCAATGCTAACAATTACAATGCTCATCATATCGCACCTCATTATTTCCCTTTCCACTCAAACGAAGCTGAAACTTTTGAAGGCTGTTGTTTGGCATCCAGGCTCTTATCATACTCCTCGAGGCACTTGAAGAGCGCAATGACGTTTCCTTTTCCGAATCCTCCACAACCCCTTTTGATATTCTTTTCCCTGCTCATCCTTTGCCATGCATCCAATCCTTTGTATAATTTCTAGAAATATTGTTGGCCTGCAGTAACCAAATCATTGAGGATGAAAAACAAGAACCATGAGACTTTAAATAAACTCGATAAGGGTCATTCGATTAATGTCTACCTCTGGTATAAAATTACGGGTTAACTTTGTTTTCTAAGAAAACATTTCGTTCACTTTTGCTTCAGATCGAATCAATAATATTTCGCGTGGCTGAAGGCTTTAGTCACACTTATTTATGATTAAATCTTTTGTTAATTTAAGATACCCCTCAACTATGAGGGTGTCTCAAAAAACCCCTCAACGCTTTTAATTTGAGAAAACCCCTCAAATTTGAGCATATTGTCACCTCAGCTTTTGAAAACTTGAGAAAACCCCATAACGCTGCTTAAACCCTCAACCATGGGATGTCTCATAAAACCGCCCTCAACAATTTTAATTAGCAAAATCCCAAGTTTGAGCATGTTGTAAATAACCCCTCAACTTAAAAATGTGAGAAACCCCTGAACTTTTCTCACTTAATCCCCGAAAACTAACAACGTTAGGTCCAACATGTCACATGACAAGTGTGTGACGGAGAAAAGACTGAAATACCCCCAATCGATAAAAAATCACCCTAATTATGAGAATGAGAGTAGAAAAGGGGAAAGCGTTGTAAATTGGTCGATATTTGTTTTACCGATATGCTTCTTTATAACCAAAAGGATATTTTAGTTATTTTATATCTTGAAATAACAATATTAGGGGGATCTAGGGAGTAAAATGTGAAATATCGGGCTTTTTAAAATTTCAAAGTTGAGGGGGTTATTTATAATTTACCCAAACTTGGAGGGGGGTTGGGAGGGTCTCAATTTAAAATACTTGAGGGGAGGGGGTATTCTAAGACATCTTAATCGCTGAAGGGGTTTTCTAAAATTAACCCAAATCTCTTACGAAGGGTGGACAATGACGACGGAAAGGGCATGCGGTGATAGAGGAAGGTCGGTGCAGAGGAGCTTTTAGCGGCGAATCCAAAGAGATGGTGGTTGAGATATAAGAAAGAGGAGGGAGAGTTCATGGTTCATAAGGACGTCTGGACACGAGACAAAAAAGTTGAGGGTGATAATGTTGTTTAGCATTAGATATATATCTTTCCTGAAATCTAAAATTTTAATCAGTTATTATTATGTGTTGCATCATGTTGCGTTTTAGGTTACCGGAAGATCACAGTTACATATATTACATGTTGTCATTTTTTAAACATTACTTCAAAGCATTTACATCAGAATTGAATTTGATTTCGTAAAAGTACCGACGATTTTCACCATAAATGTGTGTGTCTGGATAATAAAATCATAAGATAAATGAAACAAGAACAACCTTGAAGTACTGAATAATGTTTAACAAGTAAAAAATGTATATTACACTACTGATCATAATCCAATCAAACAATAATTCTTAGCAAGTATTACTATATCTCATACAATACAAAGCTGACAGCTACAACATTGATCACAAGCCAATCAAACAAGAAACTTTGAAGTCCAGAATAATGCTTAGCAAGTATTACTCGTTCTCATATAATGCAATGCTAACAATTACAATGCTCATCATATCGCACCTCATTATTTCCCTTTCCACTTAAACGAAGCTGAAACTTTTGAAGGCTGTTGTTTGGCATCCAGGCTCTTATCATACTCCTCGAGGCACTTGAAGAGCGCAATGACGTTTCCTTTTCCGAATCCTCCACAACCCCCTTTTTGATATTCTTTTCCCTGCTCATCCTTTGCCATGCATCCAATCCTTTGTATAATTTCTAGAAATATTGTTGGCCTGCAGTAACCAAATCATTGAGGATGAAAAACAAGAACCATGAGACTTTAAATAAACTCGATAAGGGTCATTCGATTAATGTCTACCTCTGGTATAAAATTACGGGTTAACTTTGTTTTCTAAGAAAACATTTCGTTCACTTTTTGCTTCAGATCGAATCAATAATATTTCGCGTGGCTGAAGGCTTTAGTCACACTTATTTATGATTAAATCTTTTGGGTTAATTTAAGATACCCCCCTCAACTATGAGGGGTATCTCAGAAAAACCCCCTCAACGCTTTTAATTTGAGAAAACCCCCTCAAATTTGAGCATATTGTCACCTCAGCTTTTGAAAACTTGAGAAAAACCCCATAACGTTTCTCGCTTAAACCCCTCAACCATGGGATGTCTCATAAAACCGTCCTCAACAATTTTAATTAGCAAAAATCCCAAGTTTGAGCATGTTGTAAATAACCCCCTCAACTTAAAAAATGTGAGAAACCCCTGAACTTTTCTCACTTAATCCCCCGAAAACTAACAACGTTAGGTCCAACATGTCACATGACAAGTGTGTGACGGAGAAAAGACTGAAATACCCCCCAATCGATAAAAAATCACCCTAATTATGAGAATGAGAGTAGAAAAAGGGGAAAGCGTTGTAAATTGGTCGATATTTGTTTTACCGATAGGTCGTTTCTTTATAACCAAAAGGATATTTTAGTTATTTTATATCTTGAAATAACAATATTAGGGGGGTCTAGGGAGAAAAATGTGAAATATCGGGTTTTTTAAAATTTCAAAGTTGAGGGGGTTATTTATAATTTACCCAAACTTGGAGGGTTGGGAGGGTCTCAATTTAAAATACTTGAGGGAGGGTATTCTAAGACATCTTAATCGCTGACGGGGTTTTCTAAAATTAACCCAAATCTCTTACGAAGGGTGGACAATGACGACGGAAAGGGCATGCGGTGATAGAGGAAGGTCGGTGCAGAGGAGCTTTTAGCGGCGAATCCAAAGAGATGGTGGTTGAGATATAAGAAAGAGGAGGGAGAGTTCATGGTTCATAAGGACGTCTGGACACGAGACAAAAAAGTTGAGGGTGATAATGTAGAGAGTGAGTATTCTAGGAATATTTATACTTTCATGTGAGAAGAAGGGGTAGAAGAATCATTTGCGACAATAAAAGTTGAATATGCTCATACTTAATTTACAGCACATGCATGTAGACATGTTACAAAAGATTAAATGACGACACAAATGAAAAAATATTGCAAGCCACGACATATGTTGGTATCTTTAGATACAAAATGAAAGAAAAGTATGGCCAATATGTGTTGTGATTTTTGTGACACATTTCAACAAATAAAATAAAAGTATCTCAAATATGTGTCATGAGTTTTGCAATACATTTCTATATGTGTAGAAAGACCCTCTCCATAGATGTTCTAGCAAACCTTAGACTTGTGTCACGCTCTATTTGTATGACACAAAATTATGACGCGAGATGGCAAAAATGTATCACGAGTTATAACTTTTGCAGTAGTGATTCTTTTGATCCAAGGGATAAATGCTTTTGACTTTTTTTTTCTGAGGGAAAGGAAGCATTCTTTTCAAAGTAAGGGGGTGGAAGCAGTTTTCTCAATAATATATGGTACTATATACAACTTCTCATGTAATTGTATATGAATACAATTCGCTAGTATTAAATCCGTGCGTTGCTGTGGGTATTGTTTACCAAGGTATGTCTATCACCAAATTTATAGTATGGATTTTATATATAACTGTTTGTTAAAACTTCAACGATAATTTTTACTACTATTTGTAGAATGAGCTTCCAAACAAGTTAACAAAATAATACACAAATTAGCAAGTTTTATCAATTTTCTATAATAGAGCCATAAGATATTTATATTTGTGAAATGTTTGATAAAGGTTAAATTCATCCTATGCAAGAACTAAATAATAATAATAATAATAAAGGAGATATGAACAGCCTAAGCCTAAGGTTAAAAAATATTACTTCAAAAAATATAGAAACCAATAAACACCAAAAAAATGGACAATAAGAATCCAGTACCTGTCTCCAATGGGTTTAGTAAAAATCTGAAGCAAAACACCTTGATCATCCCTGTCAACAAGTAGCCCCAGCTCCTGGCACTCCCTAATCTGCTCATGGCTCAGCACATCCCCTGCCCTCCTCTTCACCCCCTCATAGTAATTCGGCGGCGGCCCTTGCATGAACTCGAACCCCCCGAACCCTGAAACCACCTTCATCTTCCTCACTGTAGTGATCGCGTCGTCGCTCCTCAGCGCGAGGTGGTGCACTCCAGGCCCATTGTTGTGGTCCAAATAAGTCTGCACCTGACTCCTCCTCTTCGTTCCGTGGACTGGTTCGACCAGCGAAAGAAGCACGGTCTCTTCATTGTTGGCTAACACGGCAGTATTCAGGCCGCTCTCCGCGGTTCCTATGTCCTCGGTGGTGAATTCTGCAAACTCATGGAAGCCTAGGAACTTCTTCACGTAGGAGAAGACGGGTCCCAGCTTCTCGACGCTGCCGACGGCGTGATCGAGACTGTGGAGCCCGTAATCAAGGTCGGAGGTACTTTCGGTGGCGCCAAATCCCGGCAGGAAATCGATGGACGGGTCAGAGCCAGAGACAAAGCGGAGGACGACGTCACCATAGAGGGCGACCTCGGCGAGGCAGAACCCATGGCCTAGGTCGGTAGGCGGGAAGGAGGGGACAGCCCCGTTGGCAACAGCGATGGTGAACGCGGCAGCGGCGTCAGCGACGGAGAGGGCGATGGCACGGACGGCGACGCCACCGTGGTGAGAGATGAAGGTTTCGGCGGTGGCAGCCGAGAAGGAGGGAATGGAGGCGGAAGCAGCGGAGGCTGTGGTGGCAGCCGGATAAGGAGCTGTGAAGAGGATGGAGAGCGGACAGTGCTGAAGTCCATTACGGCGGAGTAGGAGGGAATGGTGAGAAAAGTTGGAGGTGGAGAAATGGGAGTAGGCGGTGATGGGAGGCCGAGGGAGAAGGAGAAGCGAGAGGCGGCGGTCGTGGCATCGGCGGTCCAAAACTCCACGTGATGGAAGGAGCAGACCGGAAACCTGTCTGACTGGGGGTTGGACCGGACGAACCGGTTGAAACCTACAAGCTTGAACTCCTCAGTCTCTTCTTGTTCTTGCCCGGGCTTCACCATTTTGAAAGCTCTGATCCTATTGTGTTTGTGTACTGTATCATATGACGTGCAAAGCCATTTTAACGACAGATATCTTTATATGTTGCCCTCCCCCTTGCCCAAGGGTTAGCATCAAATTCCTTCATCTGGCTAATACCAAGTCAATTTAGTTAATTATAAGTTAAATATGAACTTAATTATTATATATTAAGGGAATAAGTACTGCATCCAAGCGGGAGAAAGGATTATTTCAAAATGGATTAGTGATTACGATAATGTGTGCAACAGGCCTACTAAAAAAGTGCTTCCCCCGGTTTTTTGGGGTCAACCCTCCCCTTCTCCTCCGAAAGTCAAACTCGTTTATGCTGATTCTTCAAAATCGATTACGGTTGAGTAGAAAAATTCCTCTAAACAAAAAAGATTATAAATTATGCATCTTATTATTTGTATTATCATTCAAATTTAATGGGTATGGTTACCCCAATTGCTATATCATTAGTATTATCATTGAAATTCTTAATGAGCGTCTAAATCCTATAATTTTAATATTTGAACCAAATAGCCCCTTAATCCATCATCGTGCATATAACCAAAAGTCTCAATATCAATCATAAGCGACAAAGAAGCACAATGTCACATATAATATCCATAGAAGTACATGAATACGCCACTGAGCAGAGAAAACAATAGATACACTAATGATCTCCAAATTCAATAAAAAAGATCAAAAATATCCTAGCCACAATTACCTTCAATGAAGTACATAATCTTAACTGAGCAGATCAAACCTTAGCAGTAGGCGTGGAATCGAATCGAACCAAATACTGCAATATTCACATTGGAGTTTTGTTGATGCTAGGATATTCAAATTCATATTCAAATCCGATTTGAATACCAAAAACTATTTGAATTCAATTCATTTACGTATATTAATATTTGGCAACTATTCGTGAATAATCATTAAGATTATTACAACTGGCAATGTAAACAATTAAGAACTCATAAGTCCAAACAGAATGATTCTGCACCAGATAGGCCTAGTGTGATGTCACTAGATAGGCCCAGTTTGACATAGCATCAGAAACTTAAACCTCCTCCCAAGCTCTCTTTGTATCAACAGCATCTCATATCGGAGAGAAGCATGACGTTTGACCTATGGTAAACACAACACGAAATCACAAAACCAGCCAGCGCAGACAGAATGAATTCAGACACCAGTTCAATTCCTCCAACCCCACACCTCTCCAAAGCTTCAATCTTTACCGCAAACAAGACTCGTGGCTGCAGGAATAAACTCAAATTTAACACAATGGTTTTACAAATCACTACAATGAACCAAAAATGAGGATCAAAATCAAGTACAATGGCAACGGAGAGGAACATAAACACCCTCAGGCTTTCTCTTTTCCCTAACTATAGCTTCTCTAATCATAGGAACTTTCTCATAAACCTTTCTCCATATATGACTCACCGCACCATTTGGAGGTACCGGCCCAATTCCACCTGAATAACCACTATCATACTCAAAAATAGCCTGAACTCGAGCCATATTTTCTCGTAACCTATCCTTCTTTTCTTTAGAAAATCCCCTCAAATAGTTAGCAAGCCAATTTGGTTGAAGAGCATTACTAACTGATACAAAGACTGAGAATTCTGTGTAATCCACTGTTCCTTCAAATGGAAGCTCGATGTTGTCGCTGATGATGACTGGTATGCATAGACTAAGAACAGCATCAAAGAGGCGGCATGAGGTAGGAGTATCTCCTGCTGGATGCAAACAGAATTCTGAGCTTCTCATTCCTCGTATTGATTGCTCTCGACCTGTTGCATTAGGGAAGCCTTCTTCTATAATGGCATCGGGTTCATTGATTAGCAAATCCCATAGTTTCTCACGGACTAGACCACCCTGAAAATAGATAAGAAGGTAAAGTTGGAAAAGGAACATGGTTCTGTTTATGTAAAAGAAACACGTACAAGAGACAACGAATGTAATGTCCTAAAAATGTAACAGTATATTCCCCTCATTGTCATTACAATATCATATTCTGTAGGTTTCTATATCAAGCTCAGAGACAATCAAACTTCTCTCATTTATTTACGAAGGATTCTGCTATCAAAGGAAACAAGAGAACAGGCACCATATTTCTATCACTTCAAAAGTCTATCTAAATAATCAAATAATATTCAAACAAGCTTCACGCTATAAAACAAAGGCTTTGTATATATATATATATATATATATATATATATATATATATATATATATATATATATATATATATATATATATATATATATATATATATATATATACTTTGGATAATTATCAGATAACACCCCCAAAACCCCAACAAAAAAACCAACCCTAAAAGTGTGAACTGCAAATTTCACTGGAAGTAATTTTACCCACCCATGTGAAAACTTGTTGTTACCACTGTTAGGGCAGTTTTTTGATAAAATCTTAAAGTAAAAGGGATTTTCTGAGAACCCTAAGCTTAAGGGGGATTATTTTGAAAGTTAAGGGAGGTTATCTGATAATCGTCCAAAGTAAAGGGGTTTTTCTGATAGTTAGCCCAAACCAAACTTGTGTGACGAATTAGCCAACAATAGTCGTATGTTAGTTGGGGAAGCTTGCTGCTATCAGAGCCACCAAAATTTGAAAATAGTTTCTTTTCTCAAATGACGAAGTTGTGCACTATAGTCAGTCATGCCTCAACAATAAATAACTTGCAGGCTGCGCATCGCTGAGTGTACTATGCCACAAGTAAAATTTTGAGAACTCAAATTGTTTATCCATCTCCTTGCTAACACTCGAGCTGGAGGCACAGTTAAACCTTTGTTGTGAGAAAATTCATGAATCTTTAATTTCTGCATCTCACCTTTTTCAGAGGTTATAAGTTATTTCTTAGTTATGTTTAACTTAGGGCCTGTTTGGTTGATAGGAAATATTAGAAGTAAGAAGTAAATCAAATCTATTACTTCTGAAATTATGAAGTAGGAAGTAGCGGAAGTACTATTTTTTTTATTTGTTTCGTAAATTTTTGAAAGTAGAGGAAATAATGTTTTTTCCACTTCATTTACTTTTTTTGTTTGGCAGCAATTATAAATATTGTTAGGAAGAGAGAAAGATGATCTTTCGGGATTTTATTTAGAGTATGAGAATATCCATATAATAACAAAAATGATTTTATTCCTAAATTGACTTAATTTCATCTACTTCCAAGATACTTCCGAGCCTTGCGGGGAGGAAAAAGATTCAAGAAGTAGAGATGACACGTAGGCGACACGTCAGCTTCTAAAGGAGTACCGAAAGTAGCTTTTTCAGATAAACAAACATACTTTTCTTCTCGGAAGTAGCAGAAATGGCGCCTATTTCATCTACTTTATCTACTTCATATCTACTTCCATGCAAACAAACAGGCCCTTAACGGAAGAGATGTCCCATAATAGAATGGAATGGAAGAATAGGATTCATGTAGCCGACCCCAAACATTTGGGATAAAGGCTTTGTTGTTGTATAAGTTATTTCTTAGAATAAAAAATAAATAATTTCAATTAACATAAATTGGTTCAAAGACACTTTTCATTTAGGATGGTTACCTAATAAATATAATAGGTATAAATATGTAATGGGTATTGGAATGTTTCTATTTCATAGAGAGAAACAATTTTAAAACACATAAGAATAAAATACAGTTCAATTACCTAGATGAGCATAAAAGCACTAGACTATAAATTTTAAGCAAGAATCACATTTAACTTTATCATAAAATTCTAAGTTAAGATCACATTTAATTAAACCAACATGGTCCAAACCAACATAAGGATTGCTTTTCTTAGAGTGAACATCCCAGTAAGGACTGCATGGCCAACAAGTTCATGTCTATGTTGCTTTTCTTAGAGTGAACATCCCAGTAAGGACTGCATGGCCGACAAGTTCATGTCTATGTCCATCATGTTTTTGTCTAACTTTCACGAACAAACATAATCAATTGTTTAATCTTCCACGGAGTGCAATATACAATGTCAATATATGTGCTACAACAAGGTTCATTAAGTGAAATAAAAGGTCCATAATATTCACATGGTTAAATTAAAGATGTCCATGTGAGACTAAATTAAATGCATGATCTATAACTCGCTATAAGGAAATGTTGAAATGATAAATATGCCACAATTAGGCTCAATAATGATGGACTGACATTGAAATTGTGCGTGATATTCATATGAGTCAAAATAAAAAAATGATATGGTAGAATAACTGCAATGCATGGTTTAGCTCTACAATTCTCTCTAAGAAAGGTTAAAATATACATTAAGCTTTCAATACATGTACTCTAAGACTCCATTTCCATTGCCTGATATGATAATATATGACAAAGGGCTAAATACTCCAGCAGATATGTACCATTCCACATTATAATAAAAAAAAAAGTCAACTTCAAAATACTATACAAATACACAATCCTACATAAAAACTATTAGACTAAATGAAGCTTATCTACACAAAATAAGATTCCAATAAAAAATCAAACAACAAACTTATGAAAGAAGCAATTGCACTGGATAAAGCATAAGTCTTTAAGCATTTTAATTCAATTCAGGGCGAAGTGACTGAAAAACAGATCAGTGCATCATTGCATGATATATACAAGAAAAAACTGAAGTCCAATCTAAGCATAGGCATCTATAGTGGTATAGCATATTGTAAGGCATGCACGACCTAATCAAATTTGACATAATGTCACTTGAAAAGCTTGCATCAGATATACATATTCATTTAGAATAACAACACTAACCCGGTGCCTATGTTTGGCCCCCTTGAAATAGAGAAGAGTATGTCGATGCTGATTTTCTGGTAAGTGCAATCTCGGGAGGAGATGGGTATAGGGTACAATCACATCCTTAAGCAATGAAACTTGGGTGTGTTGTATCATATGGGAAGAGTTACCATCTGATGCCTTTGAATCAAGCTTGTACCAGCCGCCAAAATCAACCACCAGGAGAACTGCTGGAGCAATCTCTTTCCTGACATGCCACATAGCAACTGGGTCTGTCAAAGAACTTTTCAATTTTTAACTCAGCCTGACAATCCAAAGCTGAATTATAAGCAGATAAATTAAACAGTAACATTAGCATGAATATCCTAGAAAAGTAAATTTCCAATATGTAGAAGAAACATAGGGCGTGTTTGGCAAATTCAAAAGAGGATTGACTTTGAACTAGTGTTTGCTTAACTAGGACAGAGTTGAACCATATTGGGGTCAGTCCAAAAGAGAACTAGTTTAGAGGCTAATATTTGAACTAAAGAAGACTAGTTCAATTTTGGCCCAATTATTGTCAAACTAAAAACTAGCTTTTGGACCAAGATTGTACCCACTAAAACTAGTTTTGTGGAGTTGCCAAACAAACCCATATACTTATCATCAAGTATGTCTTGCTTACTAATCCATCTGTTTTTTCATCAACTAATTGAGAAACTAATTGCATTAAGCAGGCAGAGTTCTGGAAAATAAATTACAAGTATTTGGTAGGGAAAATAAATTACAAGTATTTGGTAGGGAAAAGATATTTGGAAAGGGAGCTTGTATGTCATCCTATATGTACTCCATTAGTAGAACTTCACTTTAAAATCAAATAAAAAAATAAACCGTGCATATTATTTAATACAACAATAAAAAGGTGAATCAACCCAAATTTGCACTAAGGACATTGTTAAACAATTTAACCACTCAAACAACTAGAAACTAGCTAAACACATACAAAGTAATGGGAACAACCTTAATATTATCTAAATTGAACTGATCAAACTACTTGAGCAATTAATTGCATTATGCACGCAATATGTCAGCGACATTCCTATAACAATATACTCCATCGTTACCGTCGCCATCAATTTTGAATTTCTTCATAAACAGGTAATAAAACCGTGCCTTACTAGTAAACAACATTCTTTGGTTTAGTGTGTGTGCGTGTGTGTGTTGTGGTGGGGGTGTGGTTGGGGTTCAAGTGACCTGTTTGTGATTTGGAGACTATGTGTTTTTGCACCTGGAGATGTTTAATTAATTGAACAAAGCACAATTCAATTTTCTCAATGAAAAGTAAAACTTATCCAAGTTAAGCTAATTATCACAGGAAAGGGAAGATCTTTATACCGGTTAAAACGAAGACATGATCTCTCCCTCCAGATCTCTTCCAAGCGTCAGACCCCATCACTCTCTGCAAAACCTCCCTCTGCCTCCTGAAATCCCCATTCTGCCCCTCATCCTTCTTCAAGAACCCTCCCTTCTTTCCCCACCCGAGCTCCATCTCCGCACTCAGCGTCGCAAAGAACGGCACGAAAACAACATCATACTCATCCTCAGCTCCCCTCACCCTCTCCGCCACCGAAGAATCCGATCTTTTCGCCGCCGGAGTCTCGAGATCGCCGAGGAGCCAGTACTCGGCGCTGTACTGCTGGATCAGAGGGTTTGAAGGGTACGGAGGGTAAAATGGGCGGTCGGATTTGATCCGAGGTCGGAGATCTGCATCGGGATCGGAGTTGATACGGGAGTCTGGGGTTGAGAGGGACCAGTAGAGGTCGAGGAGGCCGTAGTTGAAGGATCGAGGGATATCCGCGACGAGGACTCTGAGCTTGGGGAGGGGAGAGTTAGGGTTAGGGTTTTGAGTTCGGAGTGAGGGTTTGGGGATTGAGAAGAAGAGGAGGAGAGAGAGGAGAGAGAAAAGGAGGAGGAGAGAGAGTGGCGATCGGAGAGACGCCATTTTCGGTTCTGGGGAAGCTGGAGATGCTAATCTGGAATTTAGGTGAAGCTCTTGAGATGAGTCTGGTGTGCAGGAGAGCTGCAAATGGATCGGACAGGATGTTTATCTTGTTTGATTCGTTAAGGAAAATATGTAGTTCCGGTCAAAATTCACTTGAAAAAACATTTTTATGAAAGTAATTATATATATATATATATATATATATATATGAAAATAATGTATATGAAGTGGCGGTTCGTTTCTTAAATGAAATTTCAAGAGATAGCCGTGTAGTGAAAAATTCTTGCATACTCATGGAGCAGAATTGGCGTGCTCAGGTTGATAATAAGACGTGTCACTAAATTAAATTAAGTTAGCCACTCCTTTTTATGGTTATTAAAATATTTAATTAAATATTAAATCCTAACCATAGTTAATCGTCTCTTCCTATTTCTTTGCTCGCGTCCTGTTCCGCCTTTTCCTATCAAATTTCAGAAAATCTCCATGTAATTGCAAAAAACTCTGGGACTTGTACAAGCAGTGGGCCCTTTGAGGTTTGCCCTCTTTGCTTCTTCCTTTTAATCACACTGTTACGATATTTTAATGATTTTTTTTTCATCTTTGTTTTCTTTTGCCATCATATAGCAATGTTGACCAGTGATGGATGCAAGGTTATCTAGCATTATTTATGATTTCAATGGAGAACAATTAATTAATGGGTCAATCAAGTTCCTAGCTGCTGTCCATGTAAAACGCCTTTTTTCTTTTCCTTTCAAAATCAAACACCTAACTCTAATAAAATAATTTAGCTATCAGTTTTAAAATTGATGCATTGTATGTTTAATAACTTTTTCTTTGCATTTTTTCGATACATAAAATGGAAAATTCTGAATTTCAATCCAACAATGGTGTAAAAGAACGGTGCATTCATGAGGACATAGAAGGAGATGAGAACAACAGAGTTGACAGAGCTTCTAATGTTGTAAATCATCATGTTGATTCTAAAGAATAATTAGGAAAGACCGTCCACAATGAAGAAGAAGCATATCAGTTTTATGCAAATTATGCGCATCAATTAGGATTTTGTATAAGAAAGGATAAACAATCCTACTTTCTCGGCACTAGAAAAATAAGAAGAAAAGATTATTATTGATCCAAAAGTGGCTTTAAAAATGATTCGACATGTGAATCTTCATTTAAGAGGTTGGATACTAGAACATGGTGCAAAGCAATGGTTAGCTTTGAGATTAACCAAGATGGAATATGGAAAGTATCACGATTGTTTGTGTTGTGCGCGGCGGAAAATTTCGGCAGCACCTCTGCCTAACAATGGCCACAACAAGAGAGCTAGATCACAATAAGAATTCCCTTCTCACCAAGGAAACAAGAATCTGAAGCAAATATCTCAACAAAGTGGGATATTTACTCTTCCTCTCATCAGTTCTAGGACTGACCTGTCGAGGGAACCTAAAAGCTATTACAAATCAAATCAATAGCAAAAACACAAATTTTACGTGGTTCGGCAAGTTGCCTACGTCCACGGGGCAAGGAGGGGGGAGAGATTTACTACTAGAGAGAAAGAGAATACAAATAGGGTTTACAATCACACAAGATCTCACCAATAAAACCCTCAAATAAACTCTCTAATCTCTCACAAATTCTCTCTCAAGCGGCGGCTCAAAACACCTAATTTGACCTTCAAAGCGGCACCCTCACCTCTGCCTAACCCTAAAATATCTTGTATATATATAGGGAAGCGTAGCGTTTGTTTTCAACGCGTTTTTTCACGGAGAAGTGGTTTCACGCTGAGAGAAAACGCTTTCAACGCTTTCTCGTGCTCCATGACTGCTGCCTCCATGTGGTGGCCCCCACACGCCACAATTCTCCACCTCGGCGAATGTTTTTTTTTCTTTTCAAAACTGAGCCGACATCAAAATAACCAAATGTCCCACTTGTTGCGTCCAGGACAAAGTGGAATAAATCCACGACAACGGACTCAATCCACAACAAGTCGGGAACCCAAGCGAGAGTTCAAACAATCTCCTCCCCATCAAAACCAACACCGGCTGCATCATAAAGACTGCCTACGTATCCTCTTGCCCAAGGAATCAAGCCTTGCGTAGTTCACCCAAATGGCCGCCAACGGCCTCAACAATCACGAATGTGCAACAAGTCTCTGCAGTGATCAAACTTGTTGCTCGGAACCACCTTCGTGAGCATATCTGCCGGATTATCCTTCGTGTGGACCTTCACAATCTCCACATCACCATCTTCAAGAACATCACGAACGAAGTGATAACGAACGTCAATGTGCTTCGTCCTCGCATGAAGAGCCTGGTTCTTCGCCAAATAGATAGCACTCATGCTATCACAATGAATGGTGACGGACTGTTGCGATATACCAAGTTCCTCCAAAAGTCCTCGAAGCCAAATCGCCTCCTTCACAGCCTCCGTAATTGCCATATACTCTGCCTCCGTCGTAGACAAAGCAACCGTAGACTGCAAGGTGCATCTCCAACACACCGGCGCACGAGTCAAAGTGAACACATAACCGTCGTGACCGGCGTTTATCAAATCCCGGCATAATCCGAATCAACATAACCAGCATAGCGCCCACCTGTAGTGTCCTGCTCATAAACCAAACCAACATTGAGCATACCTTGAATGTACCTCAAAATCCATTTCACGGCGTTCCAATGACCCACTCCTGGATCGTGCATGTATCTCGAAACCATGCTCACCGTCTGTGATAAATCTGGTCTCATTACATGCCATTGCGTACATCAAGCTTCCAAGCTGGCTCGCATATGGAGTTTTCGACATCAACTCTCGATCTTCAAGCTGTCTTGGTGAGAGGTCAGTGAAAGCTTCAAATGGGCTCCTAATGGTACAGCGGCGGCCGTATCCATGCTAACATGGAACATTTGTAGAACCTTCTTCAAATAAGCCATCGTGTCAAACAAATTTTGCCCTTCTTCTTGTCTCTGCCGATCTCCATCCCCAAAATGCTTAGCCTCACCCAAATCCTTCATCTCGAACTCCTTTGAAAGGCGTGCCTTCAATTCATTTATAGCGGACACGGAAATAGAGGCAACCAACATGTCATCGACATATAATAACAAATAGATATCGCACCTCCTTTCAACTTGCGAAAATATACGCAAGGATCAAAGCGGCTCGAGTGTATGAATGACCAAGCATAAAACCATCGAATCGCTTATACCATCAGCCGAGGAGATCGCTTCAAGCCATATAGCGATTTCTTTAGTCGCAAACCAACTTTTCTTTCCTGCATTTCGGAAACCCAATGGTGAGTCATATAGATTTCTTCATCAAGATCACCATGAAGAAATCGTCTTCACATCCAACTGATCTAATTCCAATCCATCTTGTGCCACCAATGCTAGCAAAATCCGAATCGGCGAATGCTTCACCAGCGGAGAAGACCTCATTATAATCAATACCTTCCTCCTGCATAGCCCTTCGCAACCAACCTAGCTTTGAACCTCAATGGAGTGCCTTCAATGCCCTCCTTCTTAGTGTATACCCACTTGCAACCAATTGCCTTCCGTCGCCGGAGCTCAACAAGCTCCCATGTATCGTTCTTGTGAAGAGACTCCATCTCTTCTGCATAGCTACGCCGCGAATCGACCTCGAACTCGCTTTCGGCCTCTCGAATGTAGTAGGTATCATCTCATCGATACTCTCCACGGAAGTGCATATGCAAGCGTATTGGCATACCGTCTTTGGCATATGTATGTTTCTCCTCGTCTCCAGAACGCAATAGAATCACGAACTGGCGTGGGTCCACGATCCGCACATCGTACTCATATCCTCCGTGTCACCATTGTGCTGCTTTGGCGTCACCTCGGTCGGCACTCTAATGGATATTGTACCATCGGATAATGTGGGCTGCATCAATCTCCACCACTGCGATATCTCCTTCGTCGGGTCACTCTCCACGATGAGAGTTGGGAAGCTTCAAGATAGAAGCCTCATCAAATGTGACGTCTCTACTCGGCACAATCTTCTTATCAACTGGATCCCATAGCTTGTATCCTTTGACACCACGCTTGAATCCTACAAATATGGCCTTCCTAGCTCAGCGGTTCCAATTTATCTGTTCTCACATGATAAAATCACGGGCACCCAAATACCTTGAGCTGGTTATAATCTCGTCTTTGGCTCTCGACCACTTCTCCATAGGGTCTTTCCCCAATCGCGGATGAAGGCGACTGTTGATGAGGTGGCTCGCATATGTAAGTGCCTCACCCAAAGATCTTCTCCAAACCACTATCGCCAATAAACATCGAACCTTCTCCGGCAAAGACTGATTCAACCTCTCGCCACCCCATTTCTTTGCGGTGTATGACTAACCGTGAAGTGTCTCTCTATGCCCTCGTCTCGACATAGGCTGGCGAAAGGGTCTAAAGTATATTCACCACCGTTGTCGGATCTCAGCGTCTTGATCTTTCTCGGTCTGCGGTTCTAATCTCTTCTTCCACTCCACGAATATATCTAGGACTTCACTCTTCTTCGTCATGGTGTACACCCAACATCGCCTAGAATAGTCATCAACAAATGTGACGAACCAATGTCTACCACCAAGTGATGCCGTCTTGGTGGGACCCCAAACATCTGTGCACGTAGTCGAATACCCTTCGTCGATGGATGGCTACTCCGAACTTCAACTTTGTGCGCTTGCCAAGAACACAATGCTCCGAGAACTCAACTTTTCCACTCTTGGCTCCTTTAATAGCCCACAGCGCATAGCGCTGCGGTGACCTTTCACTGTGTGCCCTAACCTATAGTGAAGCGCTCTCGTCATGCAACATGGCGGAAGCAAAATGGCCAATCTCGGTGCTCCCATTCGGATAGTATAAATTTCGATTCGCGGACTCCTTCATCACCACCAAAGATCCTTTAGTAACCTTCCCTACACCGTTTTGAAAGTCACATTGAATCCCTTAGCCTCCAAAGCTCCAAGCGAGATAAAATTTTTCTTCGGTGAGGAACAAATCTCACCTCTTTCAACTCACGGACTACTCCATCGTGCATCCCGATCCGCGGTACCTATCCCACAAATGCCATAGGGTTGATCATTTCCCATGACAACAACACCCGTCGACTTTCTCAAAGATGCAAACCGGTCTAGCCTAGGGGTCACATGATAAGTAGCGCCGAATCAAGCATCAATCGATGCTTCCACATGATTCACCTCGGGTAATCAATAGAGAATAGCACGAATCGTCGAATCATCGCCTTTAGCAATATTCACCTCATTGGCCTTAGGGCCCTTTTTCTTGCCATTTTCTTTCTCCTTGAGCTTTGGACAATCTTTCTTCCAATGTCCCTGCTCTTTGCAGAATGCACATTGGTTCTTTGACAATTGGTGGCGCCTTCTTGACTTTGACCTCCCTCTATTGCCACCTTTCGGATATGGGCTTTTACCTCTCGTCGACAAGGCCTGCTTTGAAGTACTCGCCGCGGAAGTCTCCTTGTCCTTCCTCCTCAAATCATGGTTGGTCAATGCGTTAGTAACTTCACTATAGGCGATAGAAATGCGTCCGTTCAACAAAGTGAGTACAAAGGTGTCATACTCCTCATCGGTAAGGAGCCCAATAAAATAACTGCCTTGTACTCATCCGTTATCTTCTCATCAACATTTTCCAAGTCGGACAACAACTTAGTATAGTTGTTCACATGAGCCGCTAGTGAGGTGCTTCCGGACATCTGAAACCTGAAGAGTCTTCGCAGCAAGTGCAACCTGTTCTCAACACTCTTCGCGAGATACTTATTGTTGAGAATTTTCCACATCTTCATTGCGGGCGTCACCCCAAGCACATCATATTTCAGCTCTGTTCCAAGCGGGACTGATCACCCTGCGTTCCTATTCATCTTATCCCATATCTCCTCTTCATATTTAGGTGGCCTCTCGTGGACCATGATGGTTTCCTCAAATTTTGAGCATTGGCGCATCATGCGTCGGCTCATCCACAAACCAAAGTTGATTTTGTCGTACTTCACCACATTAATTTTGGTGTTCTGAAAACCAACTTGCATTTGCATTGTACTCGCCATTGACTTGCTGCTTTCACCTTCTTCTCCCATTGCAAACTAACTCCAAATTGTAGAGAAAGAACAACTTTGATAGGATTAAAGAATCACCCAACTGAACCCTAGATCGGATTCCAAATAGATTTCCTAACCACACGAGGAAAGAGAAATCTCCAACGGCAACTCCTAATGCTATCTCCACCGAAGCCGAGAACTCCAAGAACTAAGCTTCACACAAGAATCTTCCTCCACCAAACTCCAAAACCCTAGATCTGAAATCTGGGCTCTGATACCACTTGTTGTGCGGCGAAAAATTTCGGCAGCACCTCTGCCTAACAATGGCCACAACAAGAGAGCTAGATCACAATAAGAATTCCCGTCTCACCAAGGAAACAAGAATCTGAAGCAAATATCTCAACAAAGTGGGATATTTACTCTTCCTCTCATCAGTTCTAGGACTGACCTGTCGAGGGAACCTAAAAGCTATTACAAATCAAATCAATAGCAAAAACACAAATTTTATGTGGTTCGGCAAGTTGCCTACGTCCACGGGGCAAGGAGGGGGGAGAGATTTACTACTAGAGAGAAAGAGAATACAAATAGGGTTTACAATCACACAAGATCTCACCAATAAAACCCTCAAATAAACTCTCTAATCTCTCACAAATTCTCTCTCAAACGACGGCTCAAAAACACCTAATTTCGGCCTTCAAAACAGCACCCTCAGCCTCTGCCTAACCCTAAAATATACTGTATATATATAGGGAAAAGCAGCCGCGTTTGTTTTCAACGCGTTTTTTTTTCACACGGAGAAGTGGCCCCCACGCGAGAGAAAACGCGTTTTCTCTCGTGCTCCATGACTGCTGCCTCCATGTGGTGGCCCCCACACGCCACAGTTTGAAGATCATAACCATAATCTCGCAGCTCCTGAAGAAAGATATTTCTTAAGATCTTCGCGAATGGTTTCTAGAGCCAAGGGCAATGTTCTCAGTTCCATGGTAAATGCGGGAATCTCAACAATCAATGCATATTCGAACATGGTTGAAGAAAGCCGCGGTGCTGAAAATTTGGGATTCACAAAACAAAATTGTTACAACTATGTTGATGCTCAGAAGATGATGCTAATTGAAGTGGGTGACTCTCAAAGTTTGGGGAAACATTTTAAGCTTAAAGGCGTTGAAGAAGGTGGTATGTTTTATTGGGATGTACAACTTGATCAAGATGGACGAATGACAAACTTCTATTGGAGAGATGGTAGATCGAGGGCTGATTATGATTATTTTGGAGACGTGGTGGTCTTTGATACAACATATCGAACAAATATATATAATTTGATATGTGCACCATTTATTAGTGTTAATCATCATTGCCAAAATATTATGCTTGGATGTGCGTTTCTATTAGATGAAACAATTGCTTCATTTGAGTGGCTTTTTCCCACATTTTTGGAATCAATGGGTGGTAAAGCACCTAGTACCATAGTTACAGATAAAGATCAAGCAATGGCAAGAGCAATTAAAAATGTATTACCAAACACATCACATCGCCTTGTTTATGGCGCATATCAAAAAATGCACCTTCACATTTGGGCTCTTTGAATTCTGATCGAGGCTTTCAGTATATGTTTAACAAATGTATGAAAGGGTGTGAATCAAAAGAGGAATTTGAAGGAACTTGGGCTGAGATGATATCGAAATATAAATGTGAAAGTCACAAATGGTTAAATAATTTATACAAGACTCGAGAAAAATGGTGCACGGCATTGAACAAAGATAGTTTTGATGGTGGCATCTTATCCACCCAAAGAAGTGAGAGTACAAATCATGTGTTAAATGGAATAACTAACAAGACTACTTCCATTACAAACTTTGTAGTCAATTTTGAGAAGATGATCCGACGATGGCATGCAAATGAAGCAGAAGAGGATTTTCGTTGCCACCAAGGTATGTTAGTTTTTATTCTAATTCTAGAAAACAGTTGGGATTTTTGGGTTTAGACGTTCTCTTTTGGAATATATATGCTCAATTATTTTCTTACAGCATAGGTATTCCTTTTATTAACATTACGTTATTTAGAAGTTTTTTCTAGCATTTTATCACTATATAGTGGTTACTTCTTTTAAGGATAAACTTATAGGTTCGCGTTGAGCTATCCTATTATGAAAAACATTGATGAGTCTTGTTTCTGTTCTATTCTTGACCATAGGACACAATATTACCAAAATGAACTGGTGTCTGTACACCATTACGAACTTTGCATTATAAAGTTAGAAGAATATCAAGAAAGAGCCTTTTAGATTTAATCAAGTTATTTAGAATAGATGTTTTTTATGTTTAGAGATTTTTCTTACAACAAAGTTTTTTTTCTTCTCTAATTTCTATCTCCACATACAATTTGTTAATGATCTCGTTTATTTGTTTTCTCCAATAAGGCAATCCTCCACTTGCAATCCAGTACATCAATATTTTGAAGCATGCATCTACCATTTACACACACAAGTTAAGTTAGTTGAGAAATAGTACCTTGATGGTATTGGTGCTTGTGACATACAAGAACATGTATGTGCTGCTGAAGGTTTATTCAGATTTGAAGTGACTATGCATGATAAGGTTTCTAAGATGTCCACCTTGACATGACTACAATGGTGATAGAATGCACTTGCAAAAAATTTCTATGGAGTAAAATTCTCTGTTGTCATGCACTAGCTATTTTGAAGCATAAAAATATCTAAAATTCCTGAGCAGTACATTGTCAAATGATGGACTAAAGATGCAAGAAAAAGGGTACATGCATATGACCGTAGTGAGTCAAAAGATTTCGACGAAGCTGAGATTGTGTTTCGTAATTGTGCAATGTGCTATGCTTATGATCTCGTCAACATGAGCCAGAGAAAAGAGGAGGCAATAAAACTTTTATGGAAAATTTTTAACGAAGGACACGAGAAGCTTCATAAGTTCCTTGAGAAAGATGATTTGGAGAATTATTCAAAAGTGAAAAAAAGTATCAATTTAAATAATAATAAAGAAATTGAACAGCATGTGTTTGATCCTCCTCATGTACGACCAAAGGGTGTCTTTAATGCTAGGCTTAAAGGACATTTTGAAAAGAAGAGGAAAAAAAATCATTTAAACGTGATGTAGGAAAATCAAGTTCAAGTAAGGATAAATACTGTCATTTGTTTACTTCATTGGCATTTTCCATATTAGTGATTTTTTTCTTTGACATTTTGTAATTACATAACCAAAGAAGAAACTTGAAGCAATTATACCTTCTAACCCAACCAATGCACAATCTTCTATTGGAATGCAACAAACTTCTTCGCCTTATTTGGCTCCTAAACAAGCCGATCAAACTAATATGTCACAGGTAATTTTATATAATTCATAAAAATGATATTGTTTCTTTATTTTTTTTACATAGAATATGAGCTATTTTTATTATTAATGAGATTTTAATGCATAGGTATATCCAAACAGTGTTTACATTACATATTTGTCCCAACCGATGCACAACCTTACACCACAAATAGCCTCATAGGTACCAGTTAGAAGTATACAAATTATAGTCTTACATGATCTATAGTTGCTTATTTTCTATATTATTTCAGCCTACCGTTATGGATCAAAATTTCATTGGGTCAAATGTCTCTTTCACATCTATGTTACAGGGGGTCGATTTTCTTAATCACATGTCTCCGGTAAGTTTTTCAAGAATGCAAATTTTGGTTTCATTTTAATTTTTTTTATTTTTGTGTTTTATATTGTATTAGTAATTCTGATTGCAGGAATCATCCTATTTTGGTTGGCAGCCACCTGCATAGTGAAAATGCCTTAATCAATCTTGGCGGCATTTGAGGCTTATGAGTACTATTTGAAGCTTATGCTTTCACTGAAGTTATTTTGAGTACCTTTTTGAAATACTATGAAGTATGTAATGATATGTTGTATTCATTTGGAGGTTTCATCCCCAATCCTTATACTCGGGTTCTATGGTGCATTTTATTGCCTACTGCATATCAGACCTCAACTTCGGTCATCATAGTTATGATTCACCCTTTTGAAACAATGTTGTATTATTATTATTATTATTATTTTGGTTGTTATAAGCTGCACATTACAGCTTTCTACCCTATGCTGGCTATTGTGGACTTACCTCTTTTATCTCATAGTGACATATGTAGAAGAAGGTAAGAAATATCTCATGGTTCTCTAGGCTAGTGAGGAGTGACGTCCACTCCTTCTCCTTCTCCTACTCCTACTATAGACCCATGCCTAATATTTACTACCTATCAAATGTATATGGAGCTTTGAGTGTAAAAGATCTTGCTGATGGATAAATCATGTTTATATTTGTATTGAAGTATGTAATTGAGTTTATTATATTTCTGGGATGTATGTCAAACTTTAAACCAAGCCCGCCGTTAGTTGGCATAGTTGGTCCAGACGAACCCGATCAGATGTTGGTGCAGCCCGTTCGGCTGATGTACGTTGGCCCCATCGAGTCCCGTCACTCATTTGCGTAGCTCACCGATCGAGTCTCGAGCATCGACATATGAGACTAGATAGGACCAACGTACATCGACTGATGTCTCGTGCCAATAAACAATCAGGCTCAATCGAATTGTTGTACAATCGAGCATCCAGTTGCTCATTGGCATGGGACGTTGGTTGATGTACGTCGGTTCTGTCTAGCCTCATTGCTCATTTGCATAGCCTGTCGATCTGTTTCTATCATATCGAGCCCCGTCCTATTGTTGTATCCATTAATTAACGTCACATTGGTCCGGTCAAGTCTCCATTGCTTGTGGCCGAGCCCCACGAGCCTTGTTCGAGACCCTTTTTTCATGTTCGAGTGCTCTTCACTCATGGTTGAGTCTCTCGTAGGCCCCTTAGTCTATTGATGTATGCCAAAAACTTTGAATAGTTGTAGCTAGACTATCACTAAAAATTTTAAAAATTAGTAGAGAATAGAAAAAACTGAAAGACAACTGTTAGAAACAGGGCAAATCAAGAGAAATGTATAATTTTATTCATTAGTATTGGGGTCTATATATACAAGATGAGTGGTCTCATTCTTCTACTCTATCCGATGTGGGACTAAATAAAAGGGGTCTATTCCTATCTAACATAAAGAAATAACTCTCAACACTCGTCCTCAAGATGAGCGAAAGATATCTATTAAGCTTATCTTATCACACCCTCTAGCTAGGTCTACTGAGCTAAGTCCTTTAGTCAAGCAGTCTGCAGCCTGATCCTTAGTTGGAACATGGCCTAACTCCGATAGCCTTGTTGACTTCTCTTTGATGAAGAACACGTCAATCTCGATGTGCTTGATTACGTCATCTTTGCCTTTGGGTAATTGGTATCTTGATAGGCTGACTTGTTGTCGCACCACAACCTAATCTTGGCCCCTTGATCTAGCTTTAGCTCCACCAGCATGCTTTTCAGCCACATCAACTCCGCCCCACGGCCATTGCTCTGTACTCTGCTCCGGCTATTGATCTTGCCACCACAGATTGCTTCTTTCTTTTCAAGAGACTAAGTTGCCTCCTATAAATATGCGGTACCACGAGGTAGACCTCCTATCATCTCGCGGCTAGCCCAATCGAGTCCACGGTAGCCCTCAATGTTCACATGGTCACTCCTCCTTAATATCACCCTTTTGAAACAATGTTGTATTATTATTATTATTATTATTTTGGTTGTTATAAGCTGCACATTACAGCTTTCTACCCTATGCTGGCTATTGTGGACTTACCTCTTTTATCTCATAGTGACATATGTAGAAGAAGGTAAGAAATATCTCATGGTTCTCTAGGCTAGTGAGGAGGACGCCCACTCCTTCTCCTTCTCCTACTCCTACTATAGACCCATGCCTAATATTTACTACCTATCAAATGTATATGGAGCTTTGAGTGTAAAAGATCTTGCTGATGGATAAATCATGTTTATATTTGTATTGAAGTATGTAATTGAGTTTATTATATTTCTGGGATGTATGTCAAACTTTAAACCAAGCCCGCCGTTAGTTGGCATAGTTGGTCCAGACGAACCCGATCGATGTTGGTGCGCCCGTCGTACCGGTACGCTGGCCCCATCGAGTCCCGCCACTCATTTGCGTAGCTCACCGATCGAGTCTCGAGCATCGACATATGAGACTAGATAGGACCAACGTACATCGACTGATGTCTCGTGCCAATAAACAATCAGGCTCAATCGAATTGTTGTACAATCGAGCATCCAGTTGCTCATTGGCATGGGACGTTGGTTGATGTACGTCGGTTCTGTCTAGCCTCATTGCTCATTTGCATAGCCTGTCGATCTGTTTCTATCATATCGAGCCCCGTCCTATTGTTGTATCCATTAATTAACGTCACATTGGTCCGGTCAAGTCTCCATTGCTTGTGGCCGAGCCCCACGAGCCTTGTTCGAGACCCTTTTTTCATGTTCGAGTGCTCTTCACTCATGGTTGAGTCTCTCGTAGGCCCCTTAGTCTATTGATGTATGCCAAAAACTTTGAATAGTTGTAGCTAGACTATCACTAAAAATTTTAAAAATTAGTAGAGAATAGAAAAAACTGAAAGACAACTGTTAGAAACAGGGCAAATCAAGAGAAATGTATAATTTTATTCATTAGTATTGGGGTCTATATATACAAGATGAGTGGTCTCATTCTTCTACTCTATCCGATGTGGGACTAAATAAAAGGGGTCTATTCCTATCTAACATAAAGAAATAACTCTCAACACTCGTCCTCAAGATGAGCGAAAGATATCTATTAAGCTTATCTTATCACACCCTCTAGCTAGGTCTACTGAGCTAAGTCCTTTAGTCAAGCAGTCTGCAGCCTGATCCTTAGTTGGAACATGGCCTAACTCCAGTAGCCCACTGTTCAGCTTCTCTTTGATGAAGAACCTGTCAATCTCGATGTGCTTGATTCTGTCATGCTGCACTGGGTAATTGGTAATACTGATAGCTGACTTGTTGTCGCACCACAACCTAATCTTGGCCCCTTGATCTAGCTTTAGCTCCACCAGCATGCTTTTCAGCCACATCAACTCCAAGAACCCCCACGCCATTGCTCAGACTTCCTGCTATTGATCTTGCCACCACAGATTGCTTCTTTCTTTTTCAAGAGACTAAGTTGCCTCCTATAAATATGCAGTACCCTGAGGTAGACCTCCTATCATCTCCGCAGCTAGCCCAATCTGAGTCACAGTAGCCCTCAATGTTCACATGGTCACTCCTCCTTAATATCAGCCCTTTGTCAGGGGCACCCTTCAGATACTTCAGGATCTGATATACTGCATCCATATGACCCTTCCTCGGGTCATGCATGTAGCGGCTCACCACGCTCACCGCAAATAAAATATCTGGACGTGTGTGACTCAGATAGGTCAACCTACCAACCAGCCTCTGATATCTCTCACGATCAACTGGTTCTCCTGCCTCAACAATCAGCTTGAACCTCTGATCGATCGGTTTAGTAGCAGGTTTACACCCTAACATTCATGTCTCTGTAAGAAGATCCAGTGCATACTTTCTCTGCGAGAGAACAATCCCTCCGCCCATGAGCTATCTCTATTCCAAGAAAGTATCGAAGGCTGACCCGGATCCTTCATTTCAAATTCTTTGCTCAATCTCACCTTGAGTCAAGCAATCTCTTTCTCATCATCCCCGTGATGATCATGTCATCTACATACACCGCAAGCATAGTGATGTGGCCCCACTTCTTCGAAAGAACACAAGATAGCCTGCATTGATCCGCTTGTATCCCATACCAACCATAGCCCTCCCGAACTGTCGAACCATGCTCGGGAGACCGCTTAGCCCATACGAGACTTCTTCACCAAGCAGACTTTACCCACTATCGTCTATACCAAATCTGTGGTATCTTCATATACACCTCCTCCACTAGATCTCCATGAAAAACGCATTCTTCACATCTAGTTGGTGTAGTTTTTATCCACTATTTGCCGCGAGAGATCGTCCTAACAAGGCTCATCTTCGCCACCGTGTAAAAGTCTCATCATAGTCAATGCCGTATGTCCGGTCAGCATACCCTTTGCCACCGGCCGTGCCTTATAGCGCTCAACCTGCCCTTCGATTCTCGCTTCACAAGAAACACCCATTTGCATCCCACTGCTCTTTTCCCTGCTGGTATTATCACCAACTCCAATGTGTGGTTCTTCTCGAGAGCCCCTAGCTCCTCGTGCATGGCTGCCTTCCACTTTGGGTCCTTCTTAGCAGCCTGCCAGTTGTTAGGTATAGTAACAAAATCTAATGATGCAATGAATGCTCCATGTGAAGGAGATATGTTAGAATAGGAAATAAATTGAGCAAGATCCCAACCATATCTGTCAGGAGGATTACCCGCATTATCACAGTAGTCCTCCATGCAATCAGTGGGCAGAGGGGTAGCAGTAGAAGGAATGATATCACCTGAAGTGGAGGATGGTATAGGTTTCTCAAGAGTTGGAGCAGAGCGGGACGAGGGACTGGGCATTGGCATTGTAGGCACCTCTGGCACTGTAGGCACTTCTGACTGCTCCCCCTCCTTCTGTATGTACATAACTCCCCCTGAGCTGTAGGCAACTCCCCCTGAGCTGTAGGTTTAGCACCCCTTGTCTCCTCCTCCTCCCCTTCGTCTTCATGGAGCTTTGAGTGTAAAAGATCTTGCGATGGATAAATCATGTTTATATTTGTATTGAAGTATGTAATTGAGTTTATTATATTTGGGATGTATGTCAAACTTTAAACCAAGCCGTTAGTTGGCATAGTTGGTCAGGCGAACCCGATCAGATGTTGGTGCGGCCGTTCGTTTGATGCGTTAGCCCTTCGAGTCCGTCACTCATTTGCGTAGCTCCCGCCGTCGAGTCGAGCATCGACATATGAGACTAGATAGGACCAGCGTGCATCGGCTGATGTCTCGTGCCAATAAACAATCGGGCTCAATGGTGTTGTACAATCGAGCATCCGATTGCTCATTGGCATGGGGCGTTGGTTGATGTCGTGGGTTTAATCTAGCCTCATTGCTCATTTGCATAGCACAGTCGATCTGTTTCTATCATATCGAGCCCCATTGTTGTATCCATTAATTAACGTCACATTGGTCAGGTCAAGTCTCCATTGCTTGTGGCCGAGCCCCGCGATTGGAGACCCTTTTTTCATGTTGAGTGCTCTTCACTCATGGTTGAGTCTCTCGTAGGCCCCTTAGTCTATTGATGTATGCCAAAACTTTGAATAGTTGTAGCTAGACTATCACTAAAAATTTTAAAAATTAGTAGAGAATAGAAAAAGCTGAAAGACAAGCTGTTAAACAGGGCAAATCAAGAGAAATGTATAATTTTATTCATTAGTATTGGGGTCTATATATACAAGAGTGGTCTCATTCTTCTACTCTATCCAGATGTGGGACTAAATAAAAGGGGTCTATTCCTATCTAACATAAAGAAATAACTCTCAACACTCGTCCTCAAGATGGCGAAAGATATCTATTAAGCTTATCTTATCACACCCTCTAGCTAGGTCTCTTGAGCTAAGTCCTTTTAGTTAGCGATGCTGCTGCTGATCCTTAGTTGGAACATGGCCTAACTCCGGTGCTTGCCCATTGACTTCTCTTTGATGAAGAACTTGTCAATCTCGATGTGCTTGATTACGTGTCTGCGCGTATTGGTAATCCATAGGCTGACTTGTTGTCGCACCACGACCTAATCTTGGCCCCTTGTCTAGCTTTAGCTCCACGGTATGCTTTTGACCACATCTTCACCCACGGCCATTGCTCGTACTCTGCCCGGTATTGATCTTGCCACACAGATTGCTTCTTTCTTTTCAAGAGACTAAGTTGCCTCCTATAAATATCGGTGCCACGAGGTAGACCTCCTATCATCTCGCGGCTAGCCCAATCGAGTCCGGTAGCCCTCAATGTTCACATGGTCACTCCTCCTTAATATCGACCCTTTGTGGGGCACCCCGGATCGCCGGATCGATATCACATCCATATGACCCTTCCTCGGGTCATGCATGTAGCGACTCACCGCTCACCGCCAAATAAAATATCACGGGCGTGTGTGACTCGGATAGGTCAACCTACCAACCCGACCTACGATATCTCTCACGATCAGCTGGTTCTCTCACGCCGACCGGCTTGAACCTCTGATCGATCGGTTTAGTAGCAGGTTTACACCCTAACATTCATGTCTCTGTAAGAAGATCCAGTGCATACTTTCTCTGGGAGAGAACAATCCCCTCCGCTCCATGAGCTATCTCTATTCCAAGAAAGTATCGAAGCTGACCCAGATCCTTCATTTCAAATTCTTTGCTCAATCTCACCTTGAGCTGGGCAATCTCTTTCTCATCATCCCCTGTGATGATCATGTCATCTACATACACTGCAAGCATAGTGATGTGGCCCCCACTTCTTCGAAAGAACACAGTATAGTCGGCATTGATCTGCTTGTATCCCATACCAACCATAGCCCTCCTGAACCTGTCGAACCATGCTCGGGGAGACTGCTTTAGCCCATACAGAGACTTCTTCAGCCTGCAGACTTTACCCACTATCTGTCCTATACCAAATCCTGTGGTATCTTCATATACACCTCCTCCACTAGATCTCCATGAAAAAACGCATTCTTCACATCTAGTTGGTGTAGTTTTTATCCACTATTTGCTGCGAGAGAGATCAGTGTCCGAACAGTGCTCATCTTCGCCACTGGTGTAAAAGTCTCATCATAGTCAATGCCGTATGTCTGGCTGTACCCTTTTGCCACCAGTCGTGCCTTGTAGCGTTCAACCTGCCCTTCTGGATTCTGCTTCACAGTAAACACCCATTTGCATCCCACTGCTCTTTTCCCTGCTGGTATTATCACCAACTCCAATGTGTGGTTCTTCTCGAGAGCCCCTAGCTCCTCGTGCTCCCCTTCGTCTTCATCCTCCTGCTCCTCTGAGTAAGGGACCGAAATTGGGATTGACCCCCTTGAGCTCTCACCATTCTCCCCCTCTCGCCTCATACCTCCAGTATCGGGCGAGTCTCCAAAGGGTGAAGTTACCCCCAATGTGTATTATGGCTCGAGCTCTCGAAACCGCACATTCATACTGACAAATAGCCTTTTTTCACTAGGCTCCAACATACATACCCTTTCTATGTGCTAGAGTATCCTACGAACATACACTTCACAGCCCTGGGGTCCAGTTTCCTAACAGATGGTCTGTTGTTCTTCACAAAATACACACAGCCAAACACCTTCAATGGTAGGGTCCCCCTGTTGTCTCCCTTCAGTGTTTCACACGGAGATTTTCATTTCAATACACTCGAAGGCATCCTATTGATTAAGTGAGTAGCCGTCAAAACTGCTTGTCCCCACAATATGTTTGGGACATTCATTGCCATCATCATACTCCTAGCAACTTCTAGGAGATGTCTATTCTTCCTCTCTGCTACCCCATTCTGAGCTGGGGTGTATGTGCATGTAGTCTAGTGTTGTATCCCTTGAGCTGACAGATACTCCCCAAATATTCTGTTGGTATACTCTATCCCATTATCTGACCTCAACACCTTTACCACTGCACCATACTGAGTCTGGATGTGCCTATGAAAGTCTTTGAAATAACCAACTACATCATTCTTATTTTTCATCAGGTACACCCAAGTGACTCTAGAAAAATAATTAATAAATGTAACAAAATACTTGCATCCACTTATAGAATTTATTGGACAAGGTCCCCATACGTCAGAATGTATCACCTCAAAACTACAGGAATTCCTATTACCCAAACTGACATAAGAGCTTCTAGTAAGCTTCCCAAACTCACAAGCATCACACTGAAGCTTCTGTTGATTTATTTTCTGAAATAAGGTTGGATACATTTTACCCAGAATATTAAATAAAGGATGCCTCATCCGTTTATGATGTAGCATCAACTCATCCTCTGCGCACACCTCAGTTCCTCCTGCTCCCGTCCTCTCAACCATAGATGTCAGCGCTGAGTCCATCCCTTCACGGTCCAGTACCACAGCCGCTACGCCATGTGCCACCCCAAGTTCGCTCGCCCCTTCTCCGAAAGATCACCTTAGGAATATTGAATGAAACAATACATTTCAGTTAAAGGATAATGGCACTAATGGATAACAGGCTAACAGGAAATGAAGGAGCATGCAAAATATTAGATAGTGTTACAGAACTTGTACAATCAACAGTGCCCTTACCGACCACGGCTGTCTTTGTACCATCCGCAATCTGGATACTCTCTGGCTCTGCCAGGTGAGTATAAGACGAGAACTCACTGGCATTGCTAGTTACATGTCTCGATGCTCCAGAATCCATTATCCAGTCCGTGGATCTAGTGGTAGCCATGGATGTAAGGACATGTGTATCGTTCATACCTTTATTTGGGTGTGCGCGAAGAGCGTAACTGGCATAGTCTCCTCCAGAGTAGTAGATGCACCTCTGACACGCCGCTTCATCGCTTATTTTCTTCTCAGTGCCGCCAAGAGAGCTTGATCCTCCTCAGTAAAAGTCATCTCAGCTTCTTCCTCCTCCTCTGTCACCAACAGATTCGCCCGATGGCCTCCTCTTCCACCTCGCCGGCCTCCACGGCCACGGCCTCCCTTTGTCCACGTCCACCTAGTTCCTCTCCTTGATGGCTTAGAGCACATCCGCCTCGATGTCTCTCACGATCAACTGTTCTCTCGCCAAGAATCGCCTTGAACCTCTCGACGACGGTTTAGTAGCGTGTTTACACCCTAACATTCATGTCTCAGAAGAAGATCCAAGCATACTTTCTCCGGGAGAGAACAATCCCTCCGCCCATGAGCTATCTCTATTCCAAGAAAGTATCGAGCCCTGATCCTTCATTTCAAATTTTGCTCAATCTCACCTTGAGTCAAGCAATCTCTTTTCATCATCCCCTGTGATGATCATGTCATCTACATACACCGAAGCATAGTGATGTGGCCCCACTTCTTCGAAGAACACGATAGCTCAGATGACTGCTTGTATCCCATACCAACCATAGCCCTCCTGGCCGGAACCATGCTCTGGGAGACTGCTTAGCCCATACAGAGACTTCTTCTGCAGACTTTACCCACTATCCGCCCTATACCAAATCCCTCGGTATCTTCATATACACCTCCTCCACTAGATCTCCATGAAAAACGATTCTTCACATCTAGTTGGTGTAGTTTTATCCACTATTTGCCGCGAGAGATCTGTCCTAACAGGCTCATCTTCGCCATCGTGTAAAAGTCTCATCATAGTCAATGCCGTATGTCCGGCAACTTTTTGCCACCGGGCCGTGCCTTGTAGCGCTCAACCTGCCCTTCGATTCTCGCTTCACAAGAAACACCCATTTGCATCCCATCGCTTTTCCCTCGGTATTATCACCAACTCCAATGTGTGGTTCTTCTCGAGAGCCCCTAGCTCCTCGCATGGCGCCTTCCACTTTGGGTCCTTCTTAGTACCGCCATTGTTAGGTATAGTAACAAAATCTAATGATGCAATGAATGCTCCATGTGAAGGAGATATGTTAGAATAGGAAATAAATTGAGCAAGATCCCAACTATACTGTCAGAGGATTACCCGTGACATCAGCGTAGTCCTCCCACGTGCATCGGTGTGGGCGAGGGTAGCGAGAAGGAATGATATCACCCGGTGGAGGATGGTATAGGTTTCTCAAGAGTTGAGCAGAGCCGACGAGGGACCGCATGGCATTGTAGGCACCTCTCGCACCGTAGGCACTTCGACGCCTCCCTCCTTCTCAGATGTACATAACTCCCCCGAAATGTAGGCAACTCCCCCGAAATGTAGGTTTAGCACCCCTGTCTCCCTCCTCCTCCCTTCGCCTTCATCCTCCCGCCTCCTCCGAGTAAGGGACCAAATGGGATTGACCCCTTGAGCTCTCACCATTTCTTCCCTCTCTCCATACCTCCATGAGTCTCCAAAGGGTGAAGTTACCCCAATGTGTATTATGGCTCGAGCTCAAACCGACATTCATACCGACAAATAGCCTTTTTCACTAGGCTCCAACATATACCCTTTCTATGTGCTAGAGTATCCTACTTAACATACACTTCACACCGGGTCCAGCTTTCTAACAGATGGTCTGTTGTTCTCACAAAATACACACGCCCAAACACCTTCAATGGTAGGGTCCCCCTGTCTCCCTTCGTTTCACACCTGAGATTTTCATTTCAATACACTTTCGAAGGCATCCTATTGATTAAGTGAGTAGCCACAAACCGCTTGTCCCCACAATATGTTTGGGACATTCATTGCCATCATCATACTCCTAGCAACTTCTAGGAGATGTCTATTCTCCTCTCTCTCGCACCCCATTCTCGAGTGGGTGTATGTGCATGTAGTCTAGTGTTGTATCCCTTGAGTCGACAGATACTCCCCAAATATTACGTTGGTATACTCTATCCCATTATCGACCTCAACACCTTTACCAACGCACTATACCGAAGTCCGATGTGCCTATGAAAGTCTTTGAAATAACCAACTACATCATTCTTATTTTTCATCGGTACACCCAAGTGACTCTAGAAAATAATTAATAAATGTAACAAAATACTTGCATCCACTTATAGAATTTATTGGACAAGGTCCCCATACGTCAGAATGTATCACCTCAAAACTACAGGAATTCCTATTACCCGAACTGACATAAGAGCTTCTAGTAAGCTTCCCAAACTCACAAGCATCACACTGAAGCTTCTGTTGATTTATTTTCTGAAATAAGGTTGGATACATTTTACCCAGAATATTAAATAAAGGATGCCTCATCCGTTTATGATGTAGCATCAACTCATCCTCTGCGCACACCTCAGTTCCTCCTGCTCCCGTCCTCTCAACCATAGATGTCAGCGCTGAGTCCATCCCTTCACGGTCCAGGTACCACAGCCCGCTACGCCATGTGCCAGTCCCAAGTCTTCGCCCTGTCCCCTTCTCCTGAAAGATCACCTTAGGAATATTGAATGAAACAATACATTTCAGTTAAAGGATAATGGCACTAATGGATAACAGGCTAACAGAAAATGAAGGAGCATGCAAAATATTAGATAGTGTTACAGAACTTGTACAATTAATAGTGCCCTTATCGACACTACCGTGGCCGTACCATCCGCACTGATACTCTCTCGCTCGCCAGTGAGTATAAGACGAGAACTCACTGGCATTGCTAGTTACATGTCTGGATGCTCCAGAATCCATTATCCAGTTCGTGGATCTAGTGGTAGCCATGGATGTAAGGACATGTGTATCGTTCATACCTTTATTTGGGTGTGCGCGAAGAGCGTAACTGGCATAGTCTCCTCCAGAGAAAGTAGTAGATGCACCCTGACACGCCGCTTCATCGCTTATTTTCTTCGCCGCCAAGAGAGCTTGATCCTCCTCAGTAAAAGTCATCTCAGCTTCTTCCTCCTCCTCTGTCACCAACAGATTCGCCCGATGGCCTCCTCTTCCACCTCGCCGGCCTCCACGGCCACGGCCACGGCCTCCCGCCTGTCCACGTCCACCCTAGTTCCTCTCCTTAGATGGCTTAGAGCACATCTGCCTCAGATGTCCTACCTCTCCGCAGTTAAAGCACTGCCTAGTCTCCCCTTTGAATCGGTGTTACACGGGTTTGAGACCACTAGTCTTTGACTTCTCCCCGAAGTCCACTGTCTCTACCATTCGATACGCCTCTTTCCCTCAGATCATGGTCGAGACTACCTCCTCCAGAGATGGAATCTTCGTCTGGGCTAGTAGCATCGCCGTCCTCTGCTCAAATGATGGAGCTTAGCCCCGGAGGAATAGCATGGTCCTATTCTGCAAAGAGGCCTCGCGCTCCTTACACTCAGGGTCCTTACAACTTGCTAGGGACGAGAAGTGATCGTGATCTAGCCACAAGCGCTCCAATTTCGTGACATACTCTTGTACAGTCCTCTCTCCCTGGACTGTAGCCCTGATCTCCTTTTCGATCTGGAATACCCTCAGGTTATTCCCCACCCCATCATAGGTCCTTCTCAGCTTCTCCCAGACATCCTGCACCTTCCCAAGCCCATCTATCGTGGCTGCAATTGGCTGGACTACAGAATTGAGAAGCCAGATATACACCAACATATGGGTGGACTTCCACTCATCTCTTCCTGCGGAGCCCTCAGCCGGTTCAGTCTTCTCTCCCATCAGATATCCCTCCAGATTCCTCCCTGCAAGGGTATATCTCACCTGGCGCTACCAACTCAGATATGTCGCCGGCCCTTTGAGCTTCACGTCGATAGGTGGAAGCTCCACCTTCTTATGCGGTGGCTTTGTTGAGCCCTCTCCCACTGTCATCCTCATGAACTACATCATAGTTGAAACATCCTCCGGGTTCAACTTCTTGATGAGTTCCGCTATCGGGTTTGTGCCGGTCTCCATCGATCTAATTTGTGTTCGGTTCCCTCACACCGATCTCACAAATCTAGACCCCACACCCGGCCTTCAACTTTCCTCGCTCCAAACATCACCCTCTTCTCATCATCCATCTTGTCCCCCCGTTCATCTCATCTCCTCAACACGAGGGGGGGCTACACGATCAAGAGGATTATTTCACGAAGGAAATCATCGTCAAAGTGAGTGAAATCGACCAAGCGAAATCACCACTCTTCTCAGGATCAAAGCAAGGTTTGATCCAGAGGGGTCAAGTCCAGAGGAGATTATTTCATGAAGGAAATAATCGCCAAAGGATGAAGACGACGAAGTGATGGCGGTGATGAACAGTGTTCGGCGGCGGTGAACAGTGGCGTTTTTTTTTGGCTAGGGTTTTGGAGGCTAGGATTTTGGAGGCTCTGATACCATGTTAGAAATAAGACAAATCAAGAGAAATGTGCAATTTTATTCATTAGTATTGGGGTCTATATATACAAGAGGAGTGGTCTCATTCTTCTACTCTATCCAATGTGGGACTAAACAAAAGGGGTCTATTCCTATCTAACATAAAGAAATAACTCTCAACAACAATAACTTTTTACTTTCATTGTCTTAGTCTTGTGTATCAGAACTTGCAAGCAAGCCTAAATTGATTTCTCAAGTTACAAGAACTATATCTTATAGTTGTCAAAATTCTTACTAAGCTAGAAAGCATAAAGGAGTGTACTAGTAATTAAAAAGAAAAGACGGAGAGGATGAAGAGAGATAGAAAGAGACGAGAATAGAGAGAAAGAGAAGCACAGTAATTTGAAGCTAATATTTCACATTCCATGGTCGTATAAATATGAAAGGGGACCAACAGGACCTCCAACCAAGGGCAAAGGAATAGGAAGCCATTACATGGAGTTTTTCTGAAATTTGATAGGAAGGAGCGGGAACAGGATGCGGGCAAAGGAATAGGAAGAGGCAATTAACCATGGTTAGGATTTAGTATTTAATTAAATATTTTAATAACAATAAAAAGGGGTGGCTAACTGAATTTAATTTAATGACACATGTCGTTTTGTCATTGAACTGGAGCATGCCTCCTTGGTGCTCCATGAGTAGGCAAGAATTTTCCCATGTGGTGAGGCTCACATTGCTAGTCACATCAAAAGGTGTGGACCTCACCACTCTATCTCTTGGTAGCTCATTTAGTAAAATGAGTCGCCACCTCATATACATCATTCTCTTATTCTCTCTCTCTCTCTCTCTCTCTCTCTCTCTCTCTATATATATATATATATATATATATATATATATATATATATATATATATATATATATATATATATATATATATATATATATATATATATATATATATATATATATATATATATATATATATATATATATTTGTGTCAAGGCCCCAAAAAATTAAAACTAATGTGAGGAAGCACCTTGTATTATTTCTAATGTGTAACAACCCCTAATACAAAAGCAAAATGTGATTAAGCCCCTTTATACTATGCCACGTCATCAAATAGAGAAAAAAAATCAGAAAATTCCCTCATTACCCCTATCATGTTCCCCCCGAAACAGACCTCCCCACGGTAACATCAGAGATCACCCCCAAAAAACCTTAATTCCTCTAGATTTCTCCTAAAATCTGTCCAGCGTTAGGATAATAATTATCAATAATGGCTCAAAACCTTAATTCGCTGATGAGGGAAGCGACCGCCGATGACTATGAAGTAGTTCATCGCACACGTACATCGCCATTGAACGACGACCCTTAACCATCGATGATGAATGTTGAGTGAGAATCATCCCCCTCTGGATCATTATCCCCCGTTGGTTCTCCTTCCCCCACGTCTGCCTCATCTGGGAATAACGATAGTACTAACGCCACAGAGGCCCTCTTGGGCATAACAAAGGGCGAGCAATTTAGAGAACGGAGGATGAGGTGTTCGAAAGAGGATGTTTCCCGCTCAAGAATGAAGTAAGTTAATTTGTGAAATTTGTGAAATTCAGGTGGGAGATTTGTGTTGAAAAATTAAGCGGGAAAATTGGAAGAAAGTTAACATTTTACTTGCTTGAATTCTGTGTAAAATTTGTGTGATAATTTTCTAGAAGAATTATGGTGAAAAACAAAGCAGGAAAATTTGAAGAAAGTAAACAATTTATTGTTGGTTTTGTGATGTTAATTTCGTAAAATTGTGTTCTATGATTATAAAACTATTAAGTATAATCGTAGGTTGTCAATAATATTACATTACGATTAGTTTTATGCCATAAGCATTAACTATTAGCAATGGATGTTAATAATATTCATTGAGTGCTAGGTTTAGGCCATAAGAATTTTAATATTCAATCGAGATAATAATATATAATGGATATAAGTTTAGACCATATTTATTAAATTATTGTGATTTTAATTTGTGTGAAATTATCATCCATGAAGTATAGACTTATTGTTTGGACTTAGTGAAATTTAGTATAGACCTATTGTTTGGTAAGTTAAAGAACATGTAGAATGTAGAATTCTTGTGAACTATAATGAATCATATGTGAATTTTAGCCAATGGATGTTACATGTAACATTTATTGATAAGTATAATTATTGGTTGTCAATTATATTATTTGAGTTAAATTTAGACCATATCTATTAAATTATTGTGATTTTAATTTGTGTGAAATTGTCATCTATGAAGTATAGACTTATTGTTTGGATTTAGTTCATTGTGAAATTTAGTATAGACCTATTGTTTGGTAAGTTAAAGAACTTGTAGAATGTAGAATTCATGAACTATAATAAATCATATGTGAATTTTAGCTAATGGATGTTACATGTAACATCCATTGATAAGTATAATCATTGGTTGTCAATTATATTCAGCCGTTAAATTTAGACCATATCTATTAAATTATTGTGATTTTAATTTGTGTGAAATTGTCATCTATGAAGTATAGACTTATTGTTTGGACTTAGTTCACTATGAAATTTAGTATAGACCTATTGTTTGAAAAGTTAAAGAATTTGTACAATGTAGAATTCTGCGAACTATGATGAATCATATGTGAATTTTAGCCAATGGATGTTACATGTAACATTTATTGATAAGTATAATTATTGGTTGTCAATTATATTCAGTGACGTTAAATTTAGACCATATCTATTAAATTATTGTGATTTTAATTTGTGTGAAATTGTCATCTATGAAGTATAGACTTATTGTTTGGATTTAGTTCATTGTGAAATTTAGTATAGACCTATTGTTTGGTAAGTTAAAGAACTTGTAGAATGTAGAATTACCGTGAACTATAATAAATCATATGTGAATTTTAGCTAATGGATGTTACATGTAACATCCATTGATAAGTATAATCATTGGTTGTCAATTATATTCAGTGACGTTAAATTTAGACCATATCTATTAAATTATTGTGATTTTAATTTGTGTGAAATTGTCATCTATGAAGTATAGACTTATTGTTTGGATTTAGTTCATTGTGAAATTTAGTATAGACCTATTGTTTGGTAAGTTAAAGAACTTGTAGAATGTAGAATTACTGGAACTATAATAAATCATATGTGAATTTTAGCTAATGGATGTTACATGTAACATCCATTGATAAGTATAATCATTGGTTGTCAATTATATTCAGTGACGTTAAATTTAGACCATATCTATTAAATTATTGTGATTTTAATTTGTGTGAAATTGTCATCTATGAAGTATAGACTTATTGTTTGGACTTAGTTCACTATGAAATTTAGTATAGACCTATTGTTTGAAAAGTTAAAGAATTTGTACAATGTAGAATTATCAACTATGATGAATCATATGTGAATTTTAGCTAATGGATGTTACATGTAATATTTATTGATAAGTATAATTATTGGTTGTCAATTATATTCGAGGTCATAAATTTATACCATATCTATTAAGTTTTAGCATTACATGTTAATAATTATCAACATATGTTTACTTTTAGCCATACCGCTAAGTTTTAGAATTGGATGTTAATATTGTTCGTTGGTTGTAAGTTTTATCCATAACTGTTAAATTTAAGCTTTGGATGTTATTATGTTCATTGGTTGTTAAGTTTTAGGATTGAATATTTGTTAAGACTAATTACTTATTTTTTCAGAAAAAAGATAGCAGCTGCAGGTGAAATCAGGCCAATAGCAAGTTTTAGTGTCCATTATGATTTCATGAAACAGCTTGAACCGCAGATGAAGCAGTGTCACTGGAATGCCTATGACAGCTGCAATTTTGAACATTATGTGATATTCAGGCCTCCAGCAGTTGATCGACCAACACTAGAACTTGTGTTGAGCTATTATGTTGGTAAGAATGAAGTTTTTTCTATTTTTGATGCTAAAATAGGGGAAGATTGTGAATTTTGACTTGGAGTGGGCTTATGAGCATACGAGATTCTCAATTGATGGGGAATTAATTTATTCAAATAGAGAGCTGCATAACCAAATGTGGAGGGTGTATTTTGCAAGAAAGAAGGAGCTGATGAAGGCAAATAAGAAACCAGAAAAGTGGCAAGAGAAGGAAGGAACACATAGCATGAGAAGGCATGTTGAAGAGTTATTGGAAACTCTTGTTGAGTCAAATGAAGAGAAGGATATTCAGAACTTTGTACTATTATAAATTTTATATCAATTGCAATGATTTGGTGCCCTAATAGTTCACAAGACATCTTAAGGCTATTGTCCGATATGTGGATCGCATTGATAGAGTCAAGAGTGCATGGGAAAAATTTATTTTTAGTGAGACAAAGAGAGACATTCAAATTGCTTTGGAAGGAATGAGAAAAGCAAGAGTTGCATACGTAACTAGATGCATGACACTTTTTCCTATAAGTTGCATAATATGTTGTTTTTGTTAAATTTTTTAAAACATGTTATTTTTTTTGTTTCCTATTATACATGTTATTTTTTATTTGTGATTGTTAATTATGATTGCCTTTTGACAGCTATGGTACTATGAGATGACCGGCATTAAAAAATATGCTCTTAGCGTTAGATGAAAGACTATGTTGACTAATTGGGTAATGAGGGGAGAGAAGGTTGGATCCATGAGAAGGGAAACAATTGCTTCACATGCAGAAAAAGCTAGCATTGAATTAGTGGAGAAACCTATCGCTGAAGTTTGCCCACGGAGTGAAAAATATCCACTTAGAAAGCCTAATTTGAGGAAGGATGATATCTCTCACCAGGAAAGAAAAGGAATCCACATAGTCACCATGAGGAGTAAAACTGAGGAGCAATTTGTGTCAAAGAAGGTTATTAAAAAAAGGATGAAGGAGAAACCAGAAAAGGGTGGGGAGAAAAATAAGAGCTCTTCAATAGGCTACGTAAGCTATTAAATGTTCTACTCTAATTACTTGTACTGAAGTAGTTAATGTTTTCAGCAAACCTGTTGACCTTGGTCATTGGCTATTAACCTTTATAGTTGCTTGCTAACTTTGATCCTTACTTGTTAACCTTCATCCTTTCTTGTTAACCTTGAGCGATACATGTTAACCTTTAATCCTTACTTATTAATTTTAGAAACTTCATGCTAAGTATTGTTATAAAACTATTTTCTTTAACCTTTACTTGTTAACTAACAGGTTTTTAATATCTTTTTTAGATTTTTGCTCAAAAGATCCGTGATGCCTTTGAGAAGGAAAAGGAGGTAGAGAAGTTATCCATTGAGGAGCAACTTTATTTTTGGAGGAATTCTACTAAATTTAATTATAAATTGCTTAATGCGTGTCAGCATAGTAAGTGTTTTCAATGGGAGGCTTATGCAAAGGAGATTTGTAGGCTTAATAAAAAAGAGTTGAAAGCTAAGAACTGACCAATGATATCATTGAACCTGAAGTAATAAAGGAGAACGTTGAAAAGCTCATGCTGCAAAATGATAGGCATATAAAGGCAGCCGCAAAGAAGAAGGAAAATGATGCAGATTCTTTTGCTTGAGGGGATGACCAAAAAGGATTTGATAATGATTTCGTGCAGGATTATGGCGATGGAATCTGTTATAGCACTTCAATTATCCAAGTAGTAATCTATATTTAATAGCAGACAAGTATCCCACATTAGAGACATAATCTAGTTAATCCACTTCAAGAGAATCCGAACCGCCATCTCTTCAGCCGACATCTTGTGAAGCTGACTCAAAAGACGGTACATGTCATCGAGTCAACCTCTTCACCAGGCCTCTTCTGCTGACATCTTGCGAAGCTGGCTCAAAAGGCGGTACATGTCATCGAGTCAACCTCTTCGCCAGGCCGTCTCGACAAGCAGCCTACTCAACCCTCTTCAACCGACATCTTGCGAAGCCGGCTCAAAAGGCGGTACAGGTCGACATTCCACCTAGGATAGGAAGACGATGACATTCCTCGAGCCCCCAGCTGCACCAAGTCGCCGTCACATTAAATGCGAGATCAGAGCCATCAATTCTCCATGCTTGAAGATCTTTAAGACACGTCGGACCACGTACCCCTATCACTTCACATTAAATGCCGACGTGATCTCTTCCACTCGATGGCCGACACCTGTAAAGCAAGAGCTGACTCAGCCGCCAGTTGTCACTCGGCCGAGATTACCAAACTACCCTCCGTTACTTCTATAAATAGGAAAATTGTTAACAACATAGGTGAGCAATCAAAACCTATGCTTTAGAACTCTGTGATTTTTTATTAACTTCCCCACTCAAGAACACAAAACAAACTTGATCGTCGAAGGAACTATCGGGGAACCCAACCCCATCCTCTCACGAGTTTTCATATGTGCAGCCAGTATCAGGGAGCATCATAACCAGATGTGTCGAGGAGTTAGCGGGCTCTAATCATCTCCTACTCAATTACTTGACTGTGTGATCCATAGCATCAACAGTTTGGCGCTCACCGTGTGGCCCGCTTTCTTCTCTGAGCAACGATGTCTGGTTCTAGACTTAGGCCTGATCGCATCGCCCCTGAAGAAGTACGTTCAGGTTATGTCACCCAAGCCCAGCTTGAAGAATCCACCCAGTGGATTACTCATTTGTTCTAGCAGCAGTTTGTGGCGTTCTCCAATGAGCTTCTCAGCCAGCTTCCTCCCCCACAACCAGCCGATGCTTATGCCTCCTCCTCCACGGAGAGACCAACTCTCTCCTCCGCTTGAGCATTGTTGATCACACTACTCAAGAAGAAGACCACGCCGACAAATAAGATTCTATCATTCATTGACCCTCCCGACACCCTTCACCTCACAGAGAAGCAACGGGAGAGAGTTCCAGCCCTGACCGGGGTCGCCGAGAACATACCCTAAAAGGGACATCTTGAGGTGCCCGACCACACCAGGTCGCCCCGGTTCCTTCAATAACTGTTGTGCCGTCCGGATATGACCGGTCCTATTGACCAGTCGCTGAAGCCATTGGGGGTAATACTCCCCTCACTGACCACATCATGAAGGCTGCCTGCAAGAAATTCAAGATGCCGCAGGTGGAGAAGTATAAGAGAGAATGAGACCCAGCCGAGCATGTTCAGAACTATTATGACATGATGAGCATGCTGCAAGCACCTGAGGTGATCATTTGTAGGTGCTTCCCCATTACTTTATCAGGGAGTGCCAAGCTCTGGTGGAACACTCGGGAGAGGAAGTCTATCGGGAGCTTTGAGCAACTCAGCTAGAAGTTTGTGGACCACTTCTTGGCTAACACTAAACAGAATTCATGTGCTGATACAGATGAGGCAAGAGCCTGGAGAGGGCCTCTGGAAATACTTCAAGAGGTTCCAGGCCAAGAGCCAGGTCGCCATGTCAGCCATTGTGGCCGGCTTGTTAGATAATGAATTGGCTGACTCCCTCGCTAAGAAATGAGTCACTAGGTACGAGCAGCTGATGGCCAAAGCTCATGGGTATATGAACATGGAAGATGTCCTAGAGTACAAAAGTATGGCTAGGGCAGCCGAAGCAGTGGTGGTAGCAGCAGTGACGGTAGCAACTTCAATAACAACAGCCCCAATACAAGCAGCCCCTCGAGATGCCAAGCAGCGTGAGTAGTAGCAAGGCCCGACATCACAGCTCGCGACGGGAGCCGGTGAGGGCCCTCCACCTGGGCTATGTTGACTAATTGGGTAATGAGGGGAGAGAAGGTTGGATCCATGAGAAGGAAACAATTGCTTCACATCGTGAAAAGCTAGCATTGAATTAGTGGAGAAACCTATCGTGAAGTTTGCCCGCAATTGAAAAATATCCACTTAGAAAGCCTAATTTGAGGAAGGATGATATCTCTCACGGGAAAGAAAAGGAATCCACATAGTCACCATGAGGAGTAAAGCGAGGAGCAATTTGTGTCAAAGAAGGTTATTAAAAAAGGATGAAGGAGAAACCGAGAAAGGGTGGGGAGAAAAATAAGAGCTCTTCAATAGGCTAATTAAGCTATTAAATGTTCTACTCTAATTACTTGTCTTGAAGTAGTTAATGTTTTAGAAACACTGTGACCTTGGTCATTGGCTATTAACCTTTATAGTTGCTTGCTAACTTTGATCCTTACTTGTTAACCTTCATCCTTTCTTGTTAACCTTGAGCGATACATGTTAACCTTTAATCCTTACTTATTAATTTTAGAAACTTCATGCTAAGTATTGTTATAAAACTATTTTCTTTAACCTTTACTTGTTAACTAGGTTTTAATATCTTTTTAGATTTTTGCTCAAAAGATCCGTGATGCCTTTGGAAGGAAAAGGAGGTAGAGAAGTTATCCATTGAGGAGCAACTTTATTTTTGGAGGAATTCTACTAAATTTAATTATAAATTGCTTAATGCGTGTCAGCATAGTAAGTGTTTTCAATGGGAGGCTTATGCAAAGGAGATTTGTAGGCTTAATAAAAGAGTTGAAAGCTAAGAAGCGACCAATGATATCATTGAACTGAAAGTAATAAAGGAGAGCGTTGAAAAGCTCATCTTGCAAAATGATAGGCATATAAAGGCAGACCGCAGAAGAAAAATGATGCGAGATTCTTTTGCTTGAGGGGATGACCAAAAGGATTTGATAATGATTTCGATGCGGGATTATGGCGATGGAATCTGTTATAGCACTTCAATTATCCAAGTAGTAATCTATATTTAATAGCGCATAAGTATCCCACATTAGAGACATAATCTAGTTAATCCACTTCAAGAGAATCAGACCGCCATCTCTTGGCCGACATCTTGCGAAGGCGACTCAAAACGGTACATGTCATCGAAGTCAACCTCTTCACCGGGCCTCTTCTGGCGACATCTTGCGAAGTCGGCTCAAAGCGGTACATGTCATCGAGTCAACCTCTTAGCGGGCCGTCTCGACAAGCGACCTACTCAACCCTCTTCAACCGACATCTTGGCCGGCTCAAAGCGGTCTGAGTCGACATTCCACCTAGGATAGGAAGACGATGACATTCCTCGAGCCCCCAGCTGCACCAAGTCGCCGTCACATTAAATGCGAGATCAGAGCCATCAATTCTCCATGCTTGAAGATCTTTAAGACACGTCGGACCACGTACCCCTATCACTTCACATTAAATGCCGACGTGATCTCTTCCACTCGATGGCCGACACACAGCAAAGCAAGATTCGACGCCCGGTTGTCACTTTCGGTAGAGATTACCAAACTACCCTCCGTTACTTCTATAAATAGGAAAATTGTTAACAACATAGGTGAGCAATCAAAACCTATGCTTTAGAACTCTGTGATTTTTTATTAACTTCCCCACTCAAGAACACAAAACAAACTTGATCGTCGAAGGAACTATCGGGGAACCCAACCCCATCCTCTCACGAGTTTTCATATGTGCAGCCAGTATCAGGGAGCATCATAACCAGATGTGTCGAGGAGTTAGCGGGCTCTAATCATCTCCTACTCAATTACTTGAGTGTGTGATCCATAGCATCAACAGTTTGGCGCTCACCGTGCGGCCGCTTTCTTCTCGAACGCGATGTGCGGTTCTAGACTTAGGCCCGACGACGCCTCAAGAAGCACGCTCGTTATGTCACCCAAGCCCAGCTTGAAGAATCCACCCAGTGGATTACTCATTTGTTCTAGCAGCAGTTTGTGGCGTTCTCCAATGAGCTTCTCAGCCAGCTTCCTCCCCCACAACCAGCTTCGATGCTTATGCCTCCTCCTCCACCAGAGAGACCAACTCTCTCTCTCCTCTGCTTGAGCATTGTTGATCACACTACTCAGCAGCAAGACCACGCTGACAGCGCATCTCTATCATTCATTGACCCTCCCCGACACCCTTCACCTCACAGAGAAGCAACGGGAGAGAGTTCCAGCCCTGACCGGGGTCGCCGAGAACATACCCTAAAAGGGACATCTTGAGGTGCCCGACCACACCAGGTCGCCCCGGTTCCTTCAATAACTGTTGTGCCGTCCGGATATGACCGGTCCTATTGACCAGTCGCTGAAGCCATTGGGGGTAATACTCCCCTCACTGACCACATCATGAAGGCTGCCTGCAAGAAATTCAAGATGCCGCAGGTGGAGAAGTATAAGAGAGAAGGAGACCCAGCCGAGCATGTTCAGAACTATTATGACATGATGAGCATGCTGCAAGCACCTGAGGTGATCATTTGTAGGTGCTTCCCCATTACTTTATCAGGGAGTGCCAAGCTCTGGTGGAACGCTCGGGAGAGGAAGTCTATCGGGAGCTTTGAGCAACTCAGCTAGAAGTTTGTGGACCACTTCTTGGCTAACACTAAGCAATTCATGTCTTGTCTGAGATGAGGCAAGAGCCTGGAGAGGGCCTCTGGAAATACTTCAAGAGGTTCCAGGCCAAGAGCCAGGTCGCCATGTCAGCCATTGTGGCCGGCTTGTTAGATAATGAATTGGCTGACTCCCTCGCTAAGAAATGAGTCACTAGGTACGAGCAGCTGATGGCCAAAGCTCATGGGTATATGAACATGGAAGATGTCCTAGAGTACAAAAGTATGGCTAGGGCAGCCGAAGCAGTGGTGGTAGCAGCAGTGACGGTAGCAACTTCAATAACAACAGTCCCAATACAAGCAGTCCCTGAGATGCCGGCAGTGCCAGTAGTAGTAGCAGTCGGCCCGACATCACAGCCCGCACGGGAGTCGGTAGTGGCCCCTCCACCTAGGCAGGAGCCAAAGAGGGATCCCCCTAGAACCGACTACCGTCCCAGTTGGGTCGACCGGAGAGACCGTAGGAGGGAGCCTCCCACAAAGCCAGTCCTCTCAGCTCTCAACACCTCTCTCACTGAAGCCCTCCATTTGGTATAGGAGAAGGGACATCTTAACTCTCCCCCTCCTCGTATGAAGTCCGACCCCCAAAATCGGGATATCCGACAGTATTGTCGATATCACCGAGACCATGGCCACCTCACCAATGACTGCTGGATCCTCCAGAGGAACATCGAGGACCTGATCCAGAGAGGGTTTCTGATGAAATTTGTCAACCAGAGAGACATGAGAGAGCCCCCACCAGGGAGAGCCGACAGGAGGTCTCGCTCCAGGTCGCCTCGCCCTCAGTAGCCGACCAACACCCAACACCCCAAGGGAAGCAGCAAGGGTACCATCCTAGCCATCAGCGGTGGTCCCGCAGTAGGTGGAGTGTCCAACAATGCTCGCAAGAAGTATGCTAAGCGAGCTTTGCAAGTCGACCGGGCCTGCAAGAAGCCTAGGTCAGAAGAGTCCATCTCTTTCAGCGACTCAGATTTGGAAGGCGTAGAGATGCCCCACAAAGACCCATCATCATCACGGCTGGGATCAGCGGCTTTCAAGTCAAGAGGGTCATGGTTAACACAGGCAGCTCAGCGGACATTCTATATAATAATGCCTTCAACCAGATGAGTATCGACAGATCTGAGCTGCAGCCTTGTCTGGGCCCAATCATTAGATTCACAGGACATGCAGTCATATCGAAAGGGATGATCACTCTCCCCCTAATGGTCGGTGAACACCCTCGTCAGTCCACGGTGCAGACCCAGTTTCTGGTGATGAACATCAAGCGTCCTACTATATTATTTTGGGAAGAGCCATCCTTAATAATTTGCGGGCGATACCTTCCACCGATCACCAGATGATCAAGTTCCCAACTCCTATGGGGGTCAGAGTGGCCAGGAGCAGCCAGCGGGAGGCTAGGTCCTGTTACATGCTCTCGATGAAGGGAAAAGGAGCAGCTGAAATCCTACCCATTGAGAAGACAAGCCTCCAGATGGAGAAGAAGATGGTGCGAGAGAGGACGACTCCCATCGAAGAGCTCCAAGAGATACCAATTGATGAGGAAGGGGTGAAGAAGGTCAAGATCAGATCCAACCTTGTCGAAACTCAACGGAGTGCTATAGTAGCGTTCCTACGTGCAAATACAGATGTGTTTTCTTGGGGACCTGAGGACATGTCGGAGATTCCCCCTGATGTGGTGAGCCATGAGCTCTCAGTCGACCGACACACTAAGCTGGTCCAACAGAAGAAAAGACATCTTGGCCCTGAGAGGCAGAAGGCTGTCGCAGATGAAGTCGATCGACTCTTACAAGCCAGTTTCATTCGGGAAGTTCAGTATCCGGAGTGGCTGTCCAATATGGTGCTGGTGAAGAAGACACTCAATAGATGGAGGATGTGTGTCGACTTCACAGACCTCAACAAGGCCTGTCCAAAAGACTGCTACCTCGTCCCCCGGATCGATCAGCTGGTGGATGACAGCACGGGCCATGCGCTGCTGAGTTTCATGGATGCCTTCTCAAGCTATAATCAGATCCTTACGGCAGAACGTGACCAAGAGAAGACTTCCTTCATCACTGACCAGGGGACCTATTGCTACAAGGTGATGCCCTTTGGTCTCAAGAATGCAGGGGCCACTTATCAGAGGTTGATCAACAAAATATTCAAGCCCCAGCTCGGCCGTAGTGTGGAGGCGTATGTGGACGACATCCTTGTGAAGTCGAAGCAGGCGTCATCCCATGTAGCGGACTTGGAAGAGACTTTTTCTGTCCTTCGACACTACCGCATGAAGCTCAATCCAGCCAAGTGTGCTTTTGGGGTGCAGTCGGGAAAATTCTTGGGATTTATGATCACGCAGAGAGGTATTGAGATCAACCCTGAGAAGATAGTTGCCATACAGCAGCTACCCGAGCCCCGCACTATAAAAGATGTGTAGAGGCTGAATGGAAAGATAGCAGCGCTGGGCTGCTTCCTTCCCAAATCTACCGAGAGGAGCCTCCCCTTCTTCAAAACCCTAAAAGGAAGCAAAGAGCTGAAGCAGAGCTAGAGTTGGACGACCGAGTGCAGCAAGACCTTCAGAGACCTCAAGGCATACTTGAGCACCAAGCCACTGTTGAGTCAACCCATAGAAGGAGAAACCTTGTTCCTCTCCATGGCCGTGTCTCCCGAAGTCGTCAGTTCCATCTTAGTTCAAGAAGAGGAGAACATACAGAAGCTGGTATATTATGTCAGCCGGATCTTGAAGGCGGGTGAGCTCAACTACCCCCTCATTGAGAAAGCTTCCTTCCTCCTCATCATTACAGCTCGAAGGCTCCGCCCTTACTTTCAAGTGCACTCCATCATTGTGTGGACAAACTTGCCTTTGAAGAAGGCACTCGGCAGCCCCACCACTTCAGGGAGGATGGTCACTTGGTCGGTTGAGCTCAGCGAATATGATGTCCAGTTCGAGCTGAGGAAGACCATCTAGGCCCAAGCCCTCGCCGACTTCCTCATCGAGTTGACTGCAACTGAAGATCAACTGTCTCCTCCCTTGCTCCAGAGCCAGTCCAAGTCTCTGGCATCTCGAGCAATCAAGACGCCCGATTCCTAGATGAGTCTCAACCTTGAGCATAAATTGTCAAAATTTGCTTCCTGGTGGCTACTAAAGGTGGATGGGTCCTCTGGTGAAGGCGGCAGCGGGGCGGGAGTCATCCTGCGTAGCCCTGATGGGTCAACGCATGAACACTCCATTGCTTTCGATTTCTTAGCCTCCAACAATGAGGCCGAGTACGAAGCTCTTTTGGCAGGCCTTCGAGCCGCCCTGGCAGCAAAGGCTGAGCGTCTTTACATCTTGGCCGACTTCTAACTTGTGGTTCACCAGGTAAATGGAGAATATATAGCCAAAGATCAGATGATGATTCTTTATCTAAAGGCGGTTAAGGAGCTGTTGAGCAACTTCGCAGAGTCCAGAATCGCCCAGGTCCTCCGTGCTCTCAACGCTCGGGCGAACACCTTGCCCAAGCTCGAATCCACTAACCCAAGAGGTGATCTGAAGCCCATCCACACTGACACTCTCAAGCGCTCAAGCATTGCGGAGACGTCGAAGCCAGTTATGGAGACTGAGACATCCGTGGGACCCTATTGGATGGATCCAATCATTCAATATATGATAGAGGGGACTTCGCCAGAGAATGCCGCTAAAGCCAGAAGTTTGCATAGGAGCGATCTCTGATACCTTATACTCGATGGTCAGCTCTATCGGATGTTGTACTCCAGCAACGGTGTGGGGCCATATCTCCGGTGTCTTCGACCAGATGAAGCCAGCTATATTCTCAAGGAGATCCATGAAGAGACTTGTGGGAACCACCCAGGGGCCAGGACTCTCACCCAGAAGATCATCCGCCAGGGATATTACTGGCCCACCATCCTAGCCGAGTCCAGAAGACTCGTGTCCCGCTGCAAAAAGTGCCAACTCTTCTCGAGCATTCCTCGAGTTGCCGCCACGGAGTTAACCCCCATATTGAGTCTGATCACATTTGCCCAATGGGGGGTTAGACCTGCTAGGACCTCTCCCAATAGCCTCTGGGCAATGAAGATTTTTTATTGTGGCCATCGACTACTTCACTAAATGGTTTGAAGCTGAGCCCCTAGCCAAAATAGGCGAGAGCAACATCACCAATTTTGTGTGGAGATCCATCGTGTGTCGATTTGGTGCCCCCCTCTCCTTCATCACTGACAACGGCACCCAGTTCAATAGCAAAGGCTTCCGAAGCTTCTGTCAAGAGTGGAACATCCATCTCAAATTTGCTTCGGTGGTGCATCCCAAGTGCAATAGACTAGTTGAAGCCGCCAACAAGTGCATCCTCCAAGCTCTCAAGAAGAAGGTGGGCCAAACAGCTGGGAGTTGGGCTAATGAACTACCTAGAATCTTATGGTCCTACCGCACCACTCATAAAACCTCTACGGGCGAGACCCCCTTCAAGCTCGCCTATGGAGCCAAAGCGATCGCCCCAGTCGAAGTCGGTATGCCCACCATATGACTCCAACATTTTGATGAGGACTTAAACACCGAGGGATTTCGACTCGAACTTGACCTCATTGATGAAGTCAGAGAGAAAGCCCTCCGATCCCAAGTCATCAACCAGCAGTGCATCGCTCGACACTACAACAACAAGGTCCGACCTTAGAGATTCAGCATAGGTGATCTCGTCCTTTGAAGAGCCATCTTTGACAAAGACACCTAGCACGACAAGCTAGCCACCAGCTGGGAAGGACCCTATACCATCCTCGAGGAGATGCGCCCTGGTACATATTGCCTAAGGAGCTACGATTGAAGGATCCTTCAACATCCTTGGAACATCGAGCACCTTAGTAAATATTACCAATTAGTAAATATTACCAATAACATGATGTATAAATCTCATTTTTGCTATAAAATCTTTTGACTAACAATTATGTGTTATTCTCTAGCTTAAATGTTGTTCGGACGACTCGAAAAAAGACCTTGGTGCCCTCACTAAGTACAAGGCACCCGACCACTCGGTCGTCATCACCTCAAAAGACCTTGGCACCCTCCTAAGTCCAAGGCAAATGCCTAAGACCTTGGTGCCTCCAAGAGGATAAAACTAAGACAAATCACTCTGGCCAACACTAACCACAAAGCCCTTGGCATCATTTTCATGAGTAAAACCAAGGCACTACAATCTCTCGGTCGACATCAACACCAAAGACCTTGGTACCCTCTTGGGATAAAATCAAGGCATTCCAACTGCTCGGTCGGCTCCTACTTAAAAGACCTTGGTACCCTCTTGGGACAAAACCAAGGCAAATCCACCATTCCACTACATCAAACTCGGGAAGACCTTGGCGTCCTCCTAAGCCCAAGGCACGAGCCGAAAAGACCTTGGCACCCACTGGGGGCAAGACCAAGGCACATCAAAACTTTTTGGTCATCTTCAATTCAGAAAGACCTTGGTATCATTCTCATCAATAAAACTAGGGCACCTCAATGACTCGACCGTCCTCAACTCATGGTCACCATACCTAAATACGAAAAGTCGACAATAGAAATGTAGGGACGAGTCATCTGACTCATCCTATACATGTCCGACTCATTTTCAGACAGTCCGCTCATTTCAATCAGGCAATCTTTGATAAGAATTCAAGCCACAATCAAATAACTTAGATAGGAAATTTAAAATTTCACAACAATGGAAAGAGACAAACTTGTCCAAAATTTCATTCGTTCTCCAATAAGGTTTACATCATAAGTTTACAAAAAAAAAACAAAAGATACAAGTTTCACACTCCTTAATCTAGATTAGGAGTGGGGCTGGGTAGATCGGTACCGGTGTCGAGAGCTGGGGCTTGCTGAGTTGTAGGGGGCGCGATAAGAGGAACTTCTCCTTGATCGTCTCCAGCCTCACCATCCTCTCCCTCATCTACCTCCAATGCCACTCCCCCTCTAGCTGTCTCAATCTCCTTCAAGAAGTCAAGACAAATAGAGACTCGAGGGGGATAGTCACTGTCAATAAGAGGTCGAGATCTGGGAGGGACCAAGGAGGCGAGATAATCGAAGCCGGCCTTACAAGCCAATGCCATTTCGACTTTGCCCAAGGGGCTATGGCGATATTCTTCTATCACCTTCTCCTTGTGAGCCTCCGAGTCCAGAGAAGCAATACAAGCCTCCAAAGCTTGGACAGTGGCCTGAGTTGCCTTGTGGGCCGCCTGCTCCTCCTTGAGGTTGAGTCTCGCTTGGTCAGCCCCCAATCGTTCTGATTGAGCTTGCTCCTGGGCCTCGAGCCTATGGCATTTCTCCAAGCCGACCTCCTCATCTAAGTACTTGATGCGGGCATCCCGCTCGACAATTCCCTTCTCAGCCGACATTGTCCTTGAGCTAGGGAATGACGGTAGATTGCTTGGAGCGGTGCAACTTGAGCCCCTTGATCTGGTCATTCTTCATCGTTAGCTCTCGTTGCCACTTGCCATCTCTACGACCCATCTCGACCTCGAGTTCCATGACCCTTTTCTCCACCATCTCTCTAGCCTTTCTCTCCTCGGCCATCTTCTTCTCGAACTCGGAGGGAAGCTGGTGAGCGAAAGAGAGCCGAGAGAATAACTCTTGCTCGATCAGGGCCCCCCCGAAGATAGTAAATCTTGAGGGCTAGATGTAAGCTGACGGTCGATATCTCCCTCAATAGCTCCTCGTCTTTAGGAAGAGAACAACTATCTCAAATTTGCTTCTGGTGCATCCCAAGTGCAATAGACTAGTTGAAGCCGCCAACAAGTGCATCCTCCAAGCTCTCAAGAAGAAGGTGGGCCAAACCGGGAGTTGGGCTAATGAACTACCTAGAATCTTATGGTCCTACCGCACCACTCATAAACCCTCTACTGCCAGACCCCTTCAAGCTCGCCATGGAGCCAAAGCGACGCTCTACCAAGTCGGTATGCCCACCATATGACTCCAACATTTTGATGAGGACTTAAACACCGAGGGATTTCGACTAACTTGACCTCATTGATGAAGTCGAGAGAAAGCCCTCCGATCCCAAGTCATCAACCAAGAAGCAGCATCGCCGACACTACAACAACAAGGTCCGACCTTAGAGATTCAAAGATAGGTGATCTCGCCCTTTGAAGAGCCATCTTTGACAAAGACACCTAGCACGCCAAGCTAGCCACCACCGAAGGACCCTATACCATCCTCGAGGAGATACCTGGTACATATTGCCTAAGGAGCTACGACAGCGATCCTTCAACATCCTGGAACATCGATCGAGCACCTTAGTAAATATTACCAATTAGTAAATATTACCAATAACATGATGTATAAATCTCATTTTGCTATAAAATCTTTTGACTAACAATTATGTGTTATTCTCTAGCTTAAATGTTGTTCTGACGACTAAAAAGACCTTGGTGCCCTCACTAAGTACAAGGCACCACCACCTGGCCATCACCTCAAAAGACCTTGGCACCCTCCTAAGTCCAAGGCAAATGCCTAAGACCTTGGTGCCTCCAAGAGGATAAAACTAAGACAAATCACTCTGGCCAACACTAACCACAAAGCCCTTGGCATCATTTTCATGAGTAAAACCAAGGCACTACAATCTCTCGGACGACATCAACACCAAAGACCTTGGTACCCTCTTGGGATAAAATCAAGGCATTCCAACTGCTCGGTCGGCTCCTACTTAAAAGACCTTGGTACCCTCTTGGGACAAAACCAAGGCAAATCCACCATTCCACTACATCAAACTCGGGAAGACCTTGGCGTCCTCCTAAGCCCAAGGCACGAGCCGAAAAGACCTTGGCACCCACTGGGGGCAAGACCAAGGCACATCAAAACTTTTTGGTCATCTTCAATTCAGAAAGACCTTGGTATCATTCTCATCAATAAAACTAGGGCACCTCAATGACTCGACCGTCCTCAACTCATGGTCGCCCATACCTAAATACGAGTGCCGACAATAGAAATGTAGGGACGAGTCATCTGACTCATCCTATACATGTCCGACTCATTTTCAGACAGTCCGCTCATTTCAATCAGGCAATCTTTGATAAGAATTCAAGCCACAATCAAATAACTTAGATAGGAAATTAAAAATTTCACAACAATGGAAAGAGACAAACTTGTCCAAAATTTCATTCGTTCTCCAATAAGGTTTACATCATAAGTTTACAAAAAAAAAAACAAAAGATACAAGTTTCACACTCCTTAATCTAGATTAGAGGGCCGGGTAGATCGGCACCTGTCGAGAGTCGGGCTTGCCGAGTTGTAGGGGCGCGATAAGAGGAACTTCTCCTTGATCGCCTCCACCACCATCCTCTCCCTCATCTACCTCCACGCCACTCCCCTCTAGGCTGTCTCAATCTCCTTCAAGAAGTCAAGACAAATAGAGACTCGAGGGGATAGTCACCACAATAAGAGGTCGAGATCCTGAGGGACCAAGGAGGCGAGATAATCGAAGCCGGCCTTACAAGCCAATGCCATTTCGACTTTGCCCAGGGGCTATGGCGATATTCTTCTATCACCTTCTCCTTGTGAGCCTCCGAGTCCAGAGAAGCAATACAAGCCTCCAAAGCTTGGGCGGTGGCTGAGTTGCCTTGTGGGCGCTGCTCCTCCTTGAGGTTGAGTCTCTGGTCACCCCAATCGCTCGATTGAGCTTGCTCCTGGCCTCGAGCCTATGGCATTTCTCCAAGCCGACCTCCTCATCTAAGTACTTGATGCGGGCATCCCGCTCGACAATTCCCTTCTCAGCCGACATTGTCCTTGAGCTAGGGAATGACGGTAGATTGCTTGGAGCGGTGCAACTTGAGCCCCTTGATCTGGTCATTCTTCATCGTTAGCTCTCGTTGCCACTTGCCATCTCTACGACCCATCTCGACCTCGAAGTTCCATGACCCTTTTCTCCACCATCTCTAGCCTTTCTCCTCGCCATCTTCTTCTCGAACTCGAGGGAAGTCGGTGAGCTTAAAGAGAGCCGAGAATAACTCTTGCTCGATCAGGGCCCCCCCGAAGATAGTAAATCTTGAGGGCTAGATGTAAGCTGACGGTCGATATCTCCCTCAATAGCTCCTCGTCTTTAGGAAGAGAACAACTATCTCGCATCTCCCCAACCATCGCTGCCCTGAAGTCTCCCACCTTCAAGGCTCGATCTCAGAGATGTGATGGGAGTAAGGCCAGCAGACACTGCCCTCCGATGCTGGGGTGGCTTCCCCTCTTTGGGACTTAGCGGGTTGGAGAGGGGCCACCTCCGCTCTAGTAGCACTAGTCATCCCAGTCGGCCCCTTACCCGACCTACTGGCTGGTTCGGGCAGCGGAGCCTGAACAGATGACTCTGCGGGTTAGTTCACTGGGGCGACAGACTTAGTCATTTGATCTCCCCCACATGCCTAGGGGGGAGCTTCGTCAAGAATGACGATTTTGGTTTTTTGCGGGAGGGGGTCTAGTGGTTGTAGGCCCTCGGTGGCTTTGGCCAGAGATGGCTCGGCAGTCCCGCTAGGGGCTTTTTCCCCGACCGGCCTCTTCCTCTTCCTCGCCAAAACCTCCTTCTTAATCACGGCACTAGGCCCACCCAGCTATCTAGCCGCGATCTCCGCCATCCTCAACCTCAAGCTATCTAGCTCGCCAGGAGCTAAAGACCCCCTCAGTCATTTATGGGGCCTAGTGGACGAGACTGGCTGCGCCGAGGTCGAGCCCCCCCTTCGGATCCTTCAAGGGGTTTTTCTTCATAAGGACGGCTAAGAGAGCCACCCGTGCCTTGTCGGCCTTGGATGGGGGAAACTCAGAGATCCGAGCCAATCGAAGAGAAGCAGGGTCGAAGAGATTACTCTTCTCCCTCGACCCGGCATAGCAGCGGATCTTCTCCAGCTATCGACCTTCCTCGACCGACAGGATGCAAGGCTTCAATGCCTCCTTCTTGATCTCTAGCCAGGTGGGGTGATAATCACATTTTAATGACATTTTAATAACCTCATTATCTATTTTATATCAATAAATATGTTACTAATAACATGTTTTATCTTATTTTGCAGAATAATGGAGTATTAATGAATAAAAGCTCAAATGACTCAAACTCTCTGAATTTCTACCAATTTTTGAAGCCCAAAACTGAAGACAAACGAAGGCCCAAGATACCAAGGGAATCCAAGAAGAATTCGTGCAAAAATATCAAGAAAAGACAAAATTAGTTGGGAACCAATCGGTTGACCACGGTTGGCCAACCGGTTGGCTAACGGTTGGTTAACCATCGCCAACCGATTGGTCAGCAGCAGATTCAATTTAGGAAAGATTTCTCTTCCTTTTGGCCAAGTTTGATCCAATGGTTCACATCAACTCCGTTGGGGTATAAATAGGGTAGTATCGAGGGTTTAGAGGTGTGAAATATTTTGTAAAACTCCTTTTGGAGAGAAAGGGTTGCTCTTGTTTTAGAGTACCTTTCATTGTAATAATTTTTCCTCAATAAATAAATATTTTCTCCCCTTCAATCCCATCTTCTTCTTCTTGTTCAAGGACCAAAAGGAGGATGAGTTGATGATGATGAGTTGCAGGTTTCTCTTTATTTCTCTTTATTATTTCTTTTTCTTTCTTGTTATTTATTTGCTTTGTAGTTTAGATTTAATAGCTTTTGTAGTTTAGATTTATTTGCTTTGTAGTTTAGATTTAATAGCTTTTGTAGTTTAGATTTAATTGCTTTGTAGTTAGATTAGTTTAGAATTTTTCTTTTCTTTTTATTTTCTTTCTTTTTCTATTTGTTTGAATTTCCCAAGATGTTGAACTAAACTCTTGTGGGGATCTAGGTTGCATGAAACTAGTCTAATCTCTTTTGTGTTTATGAATCATCTCTCTTATGCTTAAAAGATCATGTTTAGGTTAATCAACTAGAGAACTAATCGATAGAAGAAGAATTTGATAGTTTATGCTTTCCTTAAGTGGTTTGATAGGCTATGCTTATGAATTCTAGGATTATTATCTTGTTATTACTCTCTTCATGAGTTTGAATTTCAATTAGGTGATAATTTGATAAGTTATGCTTTCCTTAAGTGGTTTGATATCTTATGCTTAATAAATCTAATATGAGATGTGGTAAAAGAGAATTTTTCATAGATTATAATTTGAGTTAGCTAGTGGATTCAATTCTAGATTCCTTCATCTCTTATTGACTTCTCATCTTTTTAATTGTGATTCCTTTCACACACAATCCAAATCCACTCTCTCATCACTTCATCATGCTTTCATACTATCTTCGCGGAGCTAAAGACCCCTCGATCATTTATGGGGCCTAGTGGGCCGAGGCTGGCCCGGTCGAGCCCCCTTCGGATCCTTCAAGGGGTTTTCTTCATAAGGCGGCTAAGAGAGCCACCGTGCCTTGTCGGCCTTGGATGGGGAAACTCGAGATCCGAGCCAATCGAAGTCGAAGGATTACTCTTCTCCCTCGACCCGGCATAGCGGCGGATCTTCTCCGACTATCGACCTTCCTCGGCCAACGGGATGCAAGGCTTCAATGCCTCCTTCTTGATCTCTAGCCGTGGGGTGATAATCACATTTTAATGACATTTTAATAACCTCATTATCTATTTTATATCAATAAATATGTTACTAATAACATGTTTTATCTTATTTTCTTGAGAATAATGGAGTATTAATGAATAAAAGCTCAAATGACTCAAACTCTCGAATTTCTACCAATTTTGAAGCCCAAAGCGAGAAGACAAGCGAAGGCCCAAGATACCAAGGGAATCCAAGAAGAATTCGTGCAAAATATCAAGAAAAGACAAAATTAGTTGGGAACCAATCGGTTGACCAACAGGTTGGCCAACGGTTGGCTAACGGTTGGTAACTACGATCGGTAACGATTGGTGGGCAAGATTCAATTTAGGAAAGATTTCTCTTCCTTTTGGCCAAGTTTGATCCAATGGTTCACATCAACTCCGTTGGGGTATAAATAGGGGTAGTATCGAGGGTTTAGAGGTGTGAAATATTTTGTAAAACTCCTTTTGGAGAGAAAGGGTTGCTCTTGTTTTAGAGTACCTTTCATTGTAATAATTTTTCCTCAATAAATAAATATTTTCTCCCCTTCAATCCCATCTTCTTCTTCTTGTTCAAGGACCAAAGGAGGATGAGTTGATGATGATGAGTTGCAGGTTTCTCTTTATTTCTCTTTATTATTTCTTTTTCTTTCTTGTTATTTATTTGCTTTGTAGTTTAGATTTAATAGCTTTTGTAGTTTAGATTTATTTGCTTTGTAGTTTAGATTTAATAGCTTTTGTAGTTTAGATTTAATTGCTTTGTAGTTAGATTAGTTTAGAATTTTTCTTTTCTTTTTATTTTCTTTCTTTTTCTATTTGTTTGAATTTCCCAAGATGTTGAACTAAACTCTTGTGGGGATCTAGGTTGCATGAAACTAGTCTAATCTCTTTTGTGTTTATGAATCATCTCTCTTATGCTTAAAAGATCATGTTTAGGTTAATCAACTAGAGAACTAATCGATAGAAGAAGAATTTGATAGTTTATGCTTTCCTTAAGTGGTTTGATAGGCTATGCTTATGAATTCTAGGATTATTATCTTGTTATTACTCTCTTCATGAGTTTGAATTTCAATTAGGTGATAATTTGATAAGTTATGCTTTCCTTAAGTGGTTTGATATCTTATGCTTAATAAATCTAATATGAGATGTGGTAAAAAGAGAATTTTTCATAGATTATAATTTGAGTTAGCTAGTGGATTCAATTCTAGATTCCTTCATCTCTCTTATTGACTTCTCATCTTTTTAATTGTGATTCCTTTCACACACAATCCAAATCCACTCTCTCATCACTTCATCATGCTTTCATACTATCTTGAATAAAACCCTAATTGTCACGCATAATTTGAGAACTGAACTTGAATCAAACACTTCCTATTTCCCGTTCCTCGTGGGATCGACAATCTTAAATACTATAACTTGACAATGGTTGTGCACTTGCGACTATAAAAGGTAAACACTCGTTTTTGCCCATCAAGTTTTTGGCGCCGTTGCCGGGGAACGGTGTTAAGTAGGAATTTTTTTTCTTAGTTCTTTAACTTGTGTGTTTGTCTATTGTGAATGACAAAAGGAGCTTGAAGGCAAGGAGTTGAAGATTCGAAATTGAAGGTTGCCTCCAACGAGGCTTTGCATTGCTTTTAGCGGTAACTCTTCTCTCTAGTATTTTTAATTCCACCCTATAGGTAGTTCATCACATTAGAGACAATTAGGTTAATATAAAAAAAAAAAAAAAAAACTGACTTTCTTTAGCGACCATAATTAAAAAATATATATATATATTTTTCTTTCTCATCCTTTTAGTTGCTTTTAATTTCTAGGGCTGCATTGCATATAATAGTAGGAATTCACCAAAGTGATTTGAGCATTTTGAATTGACACTCACACGAAAATATCTTTAAGGGCAAAACCCATTAATCAAGATAAGGTGAGGGATTTCATCACCCTTTCCTTAGCCAAAATCAGCGATTCCTCACTACACAAACCCAAGCCTCCTAAAAGAATTAGGCGTTGGCCCCTAAGGATTCGAGCTCAATAAGGAACAAGAAATTCTTGAGTGGTGGTCTAAGTTTATTTGGATTAATGGTGTCTAAGGCAAGGTTTAGGGGTTGCGTAAATACACGCAGGAACGAGGTAAATGATCTTTGATCTCCCCACATGCCTAGGGGAGCTTCACAAGAATGACGATTTTGGTTTTTTGCGGGAGGGGGTCTAGTGGTTGTAGGCCCTCGGTGGCTTTGGCCAGAGATGGCTCGGCAGTCCCGCTAGGGGCTTTTTCCCCGACCGGCCTCTTCCTCTTCCTCGCCAAAACCTCCTTCTTAATCACGGCACTAGGCCCACCCAGCTATCTAGCCGCGATCTCCGCCATCCTCAACCTCAAGCTATCTAGCTCGCCAGGAGCTAAAGACCTCTGGCCATTTATGGGGCCTAGTGGATCTAGACCGTCGCCAGGTCGCCCCCTTCGGATCCTTCAAGGGGTTTTTCTTCATAAGGACGGCTAAGAGAGCCACCCGTGCCTTGTCGGCCTTGGATGGGGGAAACTCAGAGATCCGAGCCAATCGAAGAGAAGCAGGGTCGAAGAGATTGCTCTTCTCCCTCGACCCGGCATAGCAGCGGATCTTCTCCAGCTATCGACCTTCCTCGACCGACAGGATGCAAGGCTTCAATGCCTCCTTCTTGATCTCTAGCCAGGTGGGGTGATAATCACATTTTAATGACATTTTAATAACCTCATTATCTATTTTATATCAATAAATATGTTACTAATAACATGTTTTATCTTATTTTGCGTAATAATGGAGTATTAATGAATAAAAGCTCAAATGACTCAAACTCTCAATTTCTACCAATTTTGAAGCCCAAAATCAAGACAAACGAAGGCCCAAGATACCAAGGGAATCCAAGAAGAATTCGTGCAAAAATATCAAGAAAAGACAAAATTGTTGAACAATCGGTTGACCACCGGTTGGCCAACCGGCTAACCGGTTATTAACTGACGCCAACCGATTGGTCAGCAGCAGATTCAATTTAGGAAAGATTTCTCTTCCTTTTGGCCAAGTTTGATCCAATGGTTCACATCAACTCCGTTGGGGTATAAATAGGGTAGTATCCGAGGGTTTAGAGGTGTGAAATATTTTGTAAAACTCCTTTGGAGAGAAAGGGTTGCTCTTGTTTTAGAGTACCTTTCATTGTAATAATTTTTCCTCAATAAATAAATATTTTCTCCCTTCAATCCCATCTTCTTCTTCTTGTTCAAGGACCAAAAGGAGGATGAGTTGATGATGATGAGTTGCAGGTTTCTCTTTATTTCTCTTTATTATTTCTTTTTCTTTCTTGTTATTTATTTGCTTTGTAGTTTAGATTTAATAGCTTTTGTAGTTTAGATTTATTTGCTTTGTAGTTTAGATTTAATAGCTTTTGTAGTTTAGATTTAATTGCTTTGTAGTTAGATTAGTTTAGAATTTTTCTTTTCTTTTTATTTTCTTTCTTTTCTATTTGTTTGAATTTCCCAAGATGTTGAACTAAACTCTTGTGGGGATCTAGGTTGCATGAAACTAGTCTAATCTCTTTTGTGTTTATGAATCATCTCTCTTATGCTTAAAAGATCATGTTTAGGTTAATCAACTAGAGAACTAATCGATAGAAGAAGAATTTGATAGTTTATGCTTTCCTTAAGTGGTTTGATAGGCTATGCTTATGAATTCTAGGATTATTATCTTGTTATTACTCTTCATGAGTTTGAATTTCAATTAGGTGATAATTTGATAAGTTATGCTTTCCTTAAGTGGTTTGATATCTTATGCTTAATAAATCTAATATGAGATGTGGTAAAAAGAGAATTTTTCATAGATTATAATTTGAGTTAGCTAGTGGATTCAATTCTAGATTCCTTCATCTCTCTTATTGACTTCTCATCTTTTTAATTGTGATTCCTTTCACACACAATCCAAATCCACTCTCTCATCACTTCATCATGCTTTCATACTATCTTGAATAAAACCCTAATTGTCATAATTTGAGAACTGAACTTGAATCAAACACTTCCTATTTCCCGTTCCTCGTGGGATCGACAATCTTAAATACTATAACTTGACAATGGTTGTGCACTTGCGACTATAAAAGGTAAACACTCGTTTTTGCCCATCAAGTTTTTGGCGCCGTTGCCGGGGAACGGTGTTAAGTAGGAATTTTTTTTCTTAGTTCTTTAACTTGTGTGTTTGTCTATTGTGAATGACAAAAGGAGCTTGAAGGCAAGGAGTTGAAGATTCGAAATTGAAGGTTGCCTCCAACGAGGCTTTGCATTGCTTTTGCGCAGGTAACTCTTCTCTCTAGTATTTTTAATTCCACCCTATAGGTAGTTCATCACATTAGAGACAATTAGGTTAATATAAAAAAAAAAAAAAAACTGACTTTCTTTCTTGCTGACCATAATTAAAAAATATATATATATATTTTTCTTTCTCATCCTTTTTAGTTGCTTTTAATTTCTAGGGCTGCATTGCATATAATAGTAGGAATTCACCAAAGTGATTTGAGCATTTTGAATTGACACTCACCTGAAAATATCTTTAAGGGCAAAACCCATTAATCAAGATAAGGTGAGGGATTTCATCACCCTTTCCTCACCAAAAATCACCGACTCACTACACAAACCCAAGCCTCCTAAAAGAATTAGGCGTTGGCCCCTAAGGATTCGAGCTCAATAAGGAACAAGAAATTCTTGAGTGAAGCTGGTCTAAGTTTATTTGGATTAATTGGTGTCTAAGGCAAGGTTTGGCTATGGTTTACCGCAAGGAACCAGGTACTTAATTGATCTTTGATCTCCTCTAGTACTATCCTTACGGCTAATTATCCACGTGAAGGATTTTTTCACTTAGGGAGTTTTGGTTAGAGCCGGTCTAGCCGAAGTTTAGGCTTAACCCTAGAGTTAAGGTGATTGAAAAGTGATTGCCTTGATTTGTTAATTTTTCTTTTTCTTCTTCCCTCTTCTTCTCTTTTCACCATCTCACTAACTTTTTCATTTTTTTTTATTAAAAAAAAAAAAAACTCTTGATTTTGGTTCATGCAAACTTGGGTTAGGAATAATACCAATCGTTTAGTTCGCTCTGATTCAACTTCTCAACCAAACGAAATGGCCAATCCTCCCGTTCTTCAAGATATCTGCTACCCAACTAGGAATGCTATCCCTTCATGCATTAAGCTTCCCGAAGCAAATGGATCCCCAGCCAATAGCAGATGACCATGAAACCCACTAAAGCTGCAATAGCATTCGGCTTCAGTTGCATGGGTGAGACCCCCAAGGCCGTGCAAATGTGGTCGATGAATGGGTGCAACGACAAGAGCAGATCGTACTCCATATGCCGAATGTATAATGGATTCCGGCCCTCTACATGATCGTAGATAGCCGAGATCTCGCCTATAATTTGTAGGCTGAGGAATGTCAAACTGTTATGTAGAGTCCTCAACTGCACCAGCATCACCTTTGAGTGGATCTCCGCCAGAAGTTCTTGCCTGGCACTGAGAGCGGGAGTGTCCATTACTATTGATCTGGCAGATGGCCGGAGAAGGAGTAGATCGGAATTTCTTGGAGAGAAAAGAATCTTTAGAAACAAATGACCTTCTCCATCCTCCTAGCAGCCCCATTTATAGGCATCCACACCCACACCGTCAGATCTTAGCGCCGAAGGGCTTTGAAACCAATGGCCCGATTAGTCCCAAAACCGAAGCACCCTCACGTGATCGAGGCAAAGCACCCTACCTTAACTAGCCCGCATCGCATGAAATGCAAAGCCGCCGCCACTAAAAGTAGGTACTGATGTCACACATTGGCGTTGAAAGGATCGCTTCATTCCCTGCTCACCTACAGCTAGAGCGCTTTCACTCCTACTTAAGCTCTAGCCGTGGGTGATAATCACATTTTAATGACATTTTAATAACCTCATTATCTATTTTATATCAATAAATATGTTACTAATAACATGTTTTATCTTATTTTGCGTAATAATGGAGTATTAATGAATAAAAGCTCAAATGACTCAAACTCTCAATTTCTACCAATTTTGAAGCCCAAAATCAAGACAAACGAAGGCCCAAGATACCAAGGGAATCCAAGAAGAATTCGTGCAAAAATATCAAGAAAAGACAAAATTGTTGAACAATCGGTTGACCACCGGTTGGCCAACCGGCTAACCGGTTATTAACTGACGCCAACCGATTGGTCAGCAGCAGATTCAATTTAGGAAAGATTTCTCTTCCTTTTGGCCAAGTTTGATCCAATGGTTCACATCAACTCCGTTGGGGTATAAATAGGGGTAGTATCGAGGGTTTAGAGGTGTGAAATATTTTGTAAAACTCCTTTGGAGAGAAAGGGTTGCTCTTGTTTTAGAGTACCTTTCATTGTAATAATTTTTCCTCAATAAATAAATATTTTCTCCCTTCAATCCCATCTTCTTCTTCTTGTTCAAGGACCAAAAGGAGGATGAGTTGATGATGATGAGTTGCAGGTTTCTCTTTATTTCTCTTTATTATTTCTTTTTCTTTCTTGTTATTTATTTGCTTTGTAGTTTAGATTTAATAGCTTTTGTAGTTTAGATTTATTTGCTTTGTAGTTTAGATTTAATAGCTTTTGTAGTTTAGATTTATTTGCTTTGTAGTTAGATTAGTTTAGAATTTTTCTTTTCTTTTTATTTTCTTTCTTTTCTATTTGTTTGAATTTCCCAAGATGTTGAACTAAACTCTTGTGGGATCTAGGTTGCATGAAACTAGTCTAATCTCTTTTGTGTTTATGAATCATCTCTCTTATGCTTAAAAGATCATGTTTAGGTTAATCAACTAGAGAACTAATCGATAGAAGAAGAATTTGATAGTTTATGCTTTCCTTAAGTGGTTTGATAGGCTATGCTTATGAATTCTAGGATTATTATCTTGTTATTACTCTCTTCATGAGTTTGAATTTCAATTAGGTGATAATTTGATAAGTTATGCTTTCCTTAAGTGGTTTGATATCTTATGCTTAATAAATCTAATATGAGATGTGGTAAAAGAGAATTTTTCATAGATTATAATTTGAGTTAGCTAGTGGATTCAATTCTAGATTCCTTCATCTCTCTTATTGACTTCTCATCTTTTTAATTGTGATTCCTTTCACACACAATCCAAATCCACTCTCTCATCACTTCATCATGCTTTCATACTATCTTGAATAAAACCCTAATTGTCACGCATAATTTGAGAACCGAACTTGAATCAAACACTTCCTATTTCCGCTCCTCGTGGGATCGACAATCTTAAATACTATAACTTGACAATGGTTGTGCACTTGCGACTATAAAAGGTAAACACTCGTTTTTGCCCATCAAGTTTTTGGCGCCGTTGCCGGGGAACAGTGTTAAGTAGGAATTTTTTTCTTAGTTCTTTAACTTGTGTGTTTGTCTATTGTGAATGACAAAAGGAGCTTGAAGGCAAGGAGTTGAAGATTCGAATTGAAGGTTGCCTCCAACGAGGCTTTGCATTGCTTTTTATGCAGTAACTCTTCTCTCTAGTATTTTTAATTCCACCCTATAGGTAGTTCATCACATTAGAGACAATTAGGTTAATATAAAAAAAAACAAAAAAAAACTGACTTTCTTTCTTGTCGACCATAATTAAAAATATATATATATATTTTTCTTTCTCATCCTTTTAGTTGCTTTTAATTTCTAGGGTCGCATTGCATATAATAGTAGGAATTCACCAAAGTGATTTGAGCATTTTGAATTGACACTCACGAAAATATCTTTAAGGGCAAAACCCATTAATCAAGATAAGGTGAGGGATTTCATCACCCTTTCCTTCCAAAAAAATCACTGATTCTCACTACACAAACCCAAGCCTCCTAAAAGAATTAGACGCTGGCCCCTAAGGATTCGAGCTCAATAAGGAACAAGAAATTCTTGAGTGAACTGGTCTAAGTTTATTTGGATTAATTGGTGTCTAAGGCAAGGTTTAGGTTGCGTTTCCCCGCAAGGAACGAGGTACTTAATTGATCTTTGATCTCCTCTAGTACTATCCTTACGGCTAATTATCCACGTAAACCGGATTTTTTCACTTAGGGAGTTTTGGTTAGAGCCGGTCTAGCTGAAGTTTAGGCTTAACCCTAGAGTTAAGGTGATTGAAAAGTGATTGCCTTGATTTGTTAATTTTTCTTTTCTTCTTCCCTCTTCTTCTCTTTTCACCATCTCACTAACTTTTTCATTTTTTTATTAAAAAAAAAACTCTTGATTTTGGTTCATGCAAACTTGGGTTAGGAATAATACCAATCGCTTAGTTCGCCTCGATTCAACTTCTCAACCAAACGAAATGGCCAATCCTCCCGTTCTTCAAGATATCTGCTACCCAACTAGGAATGCTATCCCTTCATGCATTAAGCTTCCCGAAGCAAATGGATCCCCAGCCAATAGCAGATGACCATGAAACCCACTAAAGCTGCAATAGCATTCGGCTTCAGCTTGCATGGGTGAGACCCCAAGGCCGCAGTAAATGTGGTCGATGAATGGGTGCAACGACAAGAGCGATCGTACTCCATATGCCGAATGTATAATGGATTCCGGCCCTCTACATGATCGTAGATAGCCTGAGATCTCGTTGGCGCCGATAATTTGTAGGCGCGAGGAATGTCAAACCTGTTATGTAGAGTCCTCAACTGCACCAGCATCACCTTTGAGTGGATCTCCGCCAGAAGTTCTTGCCTGGCACTGAGAGCGGGAGTGTCCATTACTATTGATCTGGCAGATGGCCGGAGAAGGAGTAGATCGGAATTTCTTGGAGAGAAAAAGAATCTTTAGAAACAGCGACCTTCTCCATCCTCCTAGCAGCCCCATTTATAGGCATCCACACCCACAGCTGTCAGGATCTTAGCGGCTGAGTCAGTTTGAAACCAATGGCCCAGATTAGTCCCAAAACCCGAAGCACCCTCACTGTGATCGAGGCAAAGCACCCCTACCTTAACTAGCCCGCAATCAGGCATGAAATGCGAAGCGTCAGCAGCCAAAAGTAGGTACTGATGTCAGCCACATTGCGTTGAAAGGACTGCTCACATTCCCTTCATTAATGCGCCTACCAACAAAGAGCCAGCCTTCGGCTTAACTCCCCTTAACCTAGTTTAAAGGGGCCAACTATTATAGCACTTCAATTATCCAAATAGTAATCTATGTTTAATAGTAGACAAGTATCCCGCATTAGAGACATAATCTAGTTAATCCACTTTAAGAGAATCCGAACTGCCATCTCTTCAGCCGACATCTTGCGAAGCCAACTCAAAAGGCGGTACATGTCGTCGAGTCGGCTTCTTCACCAGGCCTCTTCTGCCGACATCTTGCGTGAGTCGGCTCAAAGGCAAGACATGTCGCCGAAGTCGACCTCTTCGCCAGGCCATCTCGAGAAGCGGCCTACTCAACCCTCTTCTGCTGACATCTTGTGAAGCCGGCTTGAAAGGCGGTACATATCAACATTCCACCTAGGATAGGAAGACGACGACATTCCTCGAGCCCCCGGCTGCACCAAGTCACTTTCACATTAAATGCGAGATCAGAGCCATCAATTCTCCATGCTTGAATATCTTTAAGACACGTCGGACCACGTGCCCCTTGTCACTTCACATTAAATGCCGACGTGATCTCTTCCACTCCATGGCCGACACCTATAAAGCAAGAGCTAACTCAGTCGCCAGTTGTCACTCAGTCGAGATTACCAAACTACCCTCCGTTACTTCCATAAATAGGAAAACTGTTAACAACACAGGTGAGCAATCAAAACCTATGCTCTAGAACTCTGTGATTTTTTACTGACTTCCCCACTCAAGAACACAAAACTAACTTGATCGTCGGAGGAACTATCGGGAACCCAACCCCATCCTCTCACGAAGTTTTCATATGTGCACCAAGATCGTGAGCATCGTAACTGCATGTGTGGAGGAGTTAGCAGACCTAATTATCTCCTACTAATTAATTGACTGTGTGATCCATAGCATCAATGTAATCAATATTGGAGGGAAGATATGCACATTGAGGAGGAGGTTGTAGCAAAAGAAAAAGGAGAAGGTGAATGAGGAAGAAGAGAAGAAGAATAATATTGAGGTGAATGGAGAAGAAGAGAAGAAGAACAACATTGTGGAAGAAAATGCAAATAAGAAAGTAGTTGAATGAAAGGAGATGAAAACTATAGTAAGAGGTATAAGAAAGTGGCCACAAAGATTAGGACAAGGGCACCAAATAAGAGGGTTAGGTTGAGATCACAACTATCCGAACCCCATACATTGAAAGAAAGAAGGACAAGAAAATAGAGGGAGATCACATTGAGATGCCTGTACATATAAATAATGAGGAAGAAGCAATCGTGTACTACTACAAACCTAAAGAATGCACTTGGGAAATTTTGAAGAGCAATAAAATGAAGGAGAAGGAACATGCTCTTTGAAGGTGTTAAATGAGGGTATTCCTAAAGTTTCAGATTTTAACATACGGTATTAGATAGTACATGGGCATCGAAATTTTAGATCTTCCACCATATTTTCCTTTACTTCCATCTCGTGCCGTCAGTTGTTCAACTCGTCCTCCTTGGCTGACAACTCCTTGAGAGCTTTCTCGAGGTTGGCCGATTCCTCAGCTCTCGAACTTCTCGCTGCCTCCTAGAGCTTGGCATAGATCTCCCTGACATGCTCCATGCGGCTGAATATTTCCTGCTCTACCAAAGTCCCGCGGATCAAGTAGCTCTGAAGGATTAGGTGGAGGCCCACGTCGGGAATTTCTGCCAATATGTCCCTATCACGGCAAAGCCAGAACTGCTCAACTGCTTTTGACTGGGCGACATGAGATTCCAAGACCAATGACCTCTTGTCGAGATGGCGAGTGGGATCGTTCCTGTTCTCCCGCTTGGCTCCCTCTCATATCGAGGACCGGCCTTGGCAAACCCTATCATCAACATCCTCATCTTGTCCCAAGATGGCATGTTGATTTCATCGATATGATGGATGAAAGGCCAGCTCAAATCCTTAATGTCGGATCCCTCCTCAGTGGCGGGCTCCCCCTTGGTAGCCGGCTCCTTCCCAAGGCGGCGAGTTGGCTTAGCTTGAGTGTCTGGTACCCTTGTACCCCTTGATGGAGCATTTGTCTCCACCGGTACGTTCCCAGCTGAAACCTCAGCTCTAGCCATAGTCGCCTGGGGCTCGGCCCTTTCTTCTTGTCCTGACGGCCCCTCATCCAGTTGGATAATGTCAGCCCCTGTGATCTCAGCTGTTCTCCCAGGTCCTTGGTTGCCCACCTTCTTGAGCCTCCTCTTCCTCTCGGGGCGATCGAGGATGCTTGTCCTGTCGGCTGGGTCATTGCCACAGCCGTCTGGGTTTGAGCTTCGGCCAGTAGGAGCTAAGTCTTGACGAGCGCTTTTAGCTGGCCTCGTCAACGGGCCCTCTTGAGCCTCGATGAGGGAGGCGATCGGCACCTCAACGCTTTTGGCAGAACTAGGAATTATCAGTTTGGTAGCCCTCTCCTGATCTTTGGCCATGGGGGCCACGACTGAGACGCCCGCTACCCACAGAGCTGAATTGTCAAATAGATGCTCCATCTTCCAAGAGCAAGCAAACAACTTAATCTGGTCTAGGGCATCTTTCTCATTAGCCGATAGCTCCCTCGTGACAAACCCTCCTTAATCACCTCGGGCCGATTCGAGCATCGGCACCAAATCGTCTCCCTCCACCGGACAAACTTCTCCTTTTAATCTTTGTTGAGTTGGGAGGTGGTGACAAGCTTGAAGCAATCCACAATTTAGAAATGGTAATGGGCCTCCTTACGGTTCACTTTGGCCTAGGTCGGTGGCTCGGCATGTTCGAATGGCTGGATCCCCAGCCAATAGCAGATGACCATGAAACCCACTAAAGCTGCAATAGCATTCGGCTTCAGTTGCATGGGTGAGACCCCCAAGGCCGTGCAAATGTGGTCGATGAATGGGTGCAACGACAAGCGCAGATCGTACTCCATATGCCGAATGTATAATGGATTCCGGCCCTCTACATGATCGTAGATAGCCTGAGATCTCGTTGGCGCCGATAATTTGTAGGCGCGAGGAATGTCAAACCTGTTATGTAGAGTCCTCAACTGCACCAGCATCACCTTTGAGTGGATCTCCGCCAGAAGTTCTTGCCTGGCACTGAGAGCGGGAGTGTCCATTACTATTGATCTGGGAGATGGCCGGAGAAGAAGGAGTAGATCGGAATTTCTTGGAGAGAAAAAGAATCTTTAGAAACAGCGACCTTCTCCATCCTCCTAGCAGCCCCATTTATAGGCATCCACACCCACAGCTGTCAGGATCTTAGCGGCTGAGTCAGTTTGAAACCAATGGCCCAGATTAGTCCCAAAACCCGAAGCACCCTCACTGTGATCGAGGCAAAGCACCCCTACCTTAACTAGCCCTGTCGGGCATGAAATCACGGCGTCGGCGACCAAAGTAGATGCGATGTCGACCACATTGTGTTGAAAGGACTGCTCACATTCCCTTCATTAATGCGCCCCACGACAAAGAGCTACAGCTTCAGTTTCACTCCCCGGCCTAAGCCAGCTCCAAGCGAAAGGGGCCAACTATTATAGCACTTCAATTATCCAAATAGTAATCTATGTTTAATAGTAGACAAGTATCCCGCATTAGAGACATAATCTAGTTAATCCACTTTAAGAGAATCCGAACTGCCATCTCTTCAGCCGACATCTTGCGAAGCCAACTCAAAAGGCGGTACATGTCGTCGAGTCGGCTTCTTCACCAGGCCTCTTCTGCCGACATCTTGCGTAGTCGGCTCAAAAGGCAGTACATGTCGTCGAGTCGACCTCTTCGCCAGGCCATCTCGAGAAGCGGCCTACTCAACCCTCTTCTGCTGACATCTTGTGAAGCCGGCTTGAAAGGCGGTACATATCAACATTCCACCTAGGATAGGAAGACGACGACATTCCTCGAGCCCCCGGCTGCACCAAGTCACTTTCACATTAAATGCGAGATCAGAGCCATCAATTCTCCATGCTTGAATATCTTTAAGACCGCGTGGGACCACGTGCCCTTGTCACTTCACATTAAATGCCGACGTGATCTCTTCCACTCCATGGCCGACACCTATAAAGCAAGAGCTAACTCACGCCATTGTCACTACCGAGATTACCAAACTACCCTCCGTTACTTCCATAAATAGGAAAACTGTTAACAACACATGTGAGCAATCAAAACCTATGCTCTAGAACTCTGTGATTTTCTTGACTTCCCACTCAAGAACACAAAACTAACTTGATCGTCGGAGGAACTATCGGGAACCCAACCCCATCCTCTCACGAGTTTTCATATGTGCGGCCGGTGTCGGGGAGCATCGAGAACCGGATGTGTGGAGGAGTTAGCGGACCTAATTATCTCCTACTCAATTAATTGGTGTGTGATCCATAGCATCAACAGAATCAATATTGGAGGGAAGATATGCACATTGAGGAGGAGGTTGTAGCAAAAGAAAAAGGAGAAGGTGAATGAGGAAGAAGAGAAGAAGAATAATATTGAGGTGAATGGAGAAGAAGAAGAAGAACAACATTGTGGAAGAAAATGCAAATAAGAAAGTAGTTGAATGAAAGGAGATGAAAACTACAAGAAGAGGTATAAGAAAGTGGCCACAAAGATTAGGACAAGGGCACCAAATAAGAGGGTTAGGTTGAGATCACAACTATCCTAACCCCATACATTGAAAGAAAGAAGGACAAGAAAATAGAGGGAGATCACATTGAGATGCACGTACATATAAATAATGAGGAAGAAGCAATGGTGTACTACTACAAACCTAAAGAATGCACTTGGGAAATTTTGAAGAGCAATAAAATGAAGAAGAAGGAACATGCTCTTTTGAAGGTGTTAAATGAGGGTATTCCTAAAGTTTGATTTTAACATCGTGTATTAGATAGTACATGAAATTTCATTCATAACTATAGTATACACGAGCATATAGCGTCAAAGCTCACACCATATGAGAACAGATGGCTCTCACATTATTGCAGCGAAGTGCCATCGGTAAGTTTTATTTTATATTTTCCTATTAACTTATCCATTACCTATAATTTTTACGGTAGATGTTAACTATTGTCCAAAACTATTAATCTTGGATAATATCTGTTAACTTATGCGATATATGTTAACCTTTGGTAGTAGATGTTAATTATCGTGGATAGTTGTTAATGTTAGTTAGAAATTATTAACTTTTAGGAGTAGGTGATAATTATTATCCACATATGTTAACATCTTAAGTTCATGTTAATATTTGTCAACATTTCTTATTTTATTTTATATCTTCTTGTTGTATTTTGTACTTAAGGTTCACATGTTTCATTTCGAAGGTATATTATCATCAATACAATGAACAATAGTATTGACAAATTGGAGCTTCTTTATTTGCTACATAGAGGATGATCGATGATACGGTAACTACACAACCAATCTGTAATATTTTTATACTCTCCTAAAAAATAAATTTAAATATATTTGTGGAAGCTTTGGTGTCACGAGACATTGATAGATAGATTGAGTGTCTAGTTATAGAAACTAGAAAATAGTTTATTGAACAAGGATTATGGGATCATATCGACTTTCTTTAGTGTAAGCACCAGTTCAAACACTTAATCCTATTCATCTATATTTTATAATTGGCATTACACTTCTTTGATTGAAATACAGCATAGTCTTTATACCGATACTCCTGATGAGGGAGGCGATCGGCACCTCAACGCTTTTGGCAGAACTAGGAATTATCAGTTTGGTAGCCCTCTCCTGATCTTTGGCCATGGGGGCCACGACTGAGACGCCCGCTACCCACAGAGCTGAATTGTCAAATAGATGCTCCATCTTCCAAGAGCAAGCAAACAACTTAATCTGGTCTAGGGCATCTTTCTCATTAGCCGATAGCTCCCTCGCTGACAAACCCTCCTTAATCACCTCAGGCCAGTTCGAGCATCCCAGCACCAAATCGTCTCCCTCCACCCAGACAAACTTCTCCTTTTAATCTTTGTTCGAGTTGGGGAGGTCGGTGACAAGCTTGAAGCAATCCACAATTTAGAAATGGTAATGGGCCTCCTTCTGGTTCACTTTGACGCAGATCAGGTGGCTCAGCATGTTCAGAGATGGCTGGATCCCCAGCCAATAGCAGATGACCATGAAACCCACTAAAGGCTGCAATAGCATTAAACCCGATTGCATGGGTGAGACCCCAAGGCCGTGCAAATGTGGTCGATGAATGGGTGCAACGACAAGCGCAGATCGTACTCCATATGCCGAATGTATAATGGATTCCGGCCCTCTACATGATCGTAGATAGCCTGAGATCTCGTTGGCCGATAATTTGTAGGCGAGGAATGTCAAACTGTTATGTAGAGTCCTCAAGCGCACCGGCATCACCTTTGAGTGGATCTCGCCGAAGTTCTTGCACGGCGAGGCGGGAGTGTCCATTACTATTGATCTGGAGATGGCGGAGAAGAAGGAGTAGATCGAATTTCTTGGAGAGAAAAAGAATCTTTAGAAACAGCGACCTTCTCCATCCTCCTAGCAGCCCCATTTATAGGCATCCACACCCACAGCTGTCAGGATCTTAGCGGCTGAGTCAGTTTGAAACCAATGGCCCAGATTAGTCCCAAAACCCGAAGCACCCTCACTGTGATCGAGGCAAAGCACCCCTACCTTAACTAGCCCTGTCGGGCATGAAATCACGGCGTCGGCGACCAAAGTAGATGCGATGTCGACCACATTGCGTTGAAAGGACTGCTCACATTCCCTTCATTAATGCGCCCCACGACAAAGAGCTACAAAGCCACTTCTTAAGCCCAAGCTTAAAGGCCAACTATTATAGCACTTCAATTATCCAAATAGTAATCTATGTTTAATAGTAGACAAGTATCCGCATTAGAGACATAATCTAGTTAATCCACTTTAAGAGAATCGAGCTGCCATCTCTTGGTAGACATCTTGCGAAGCCAACTCAAAGGCGGTACATGTCGTCGAGTCGGCTTCTTCACCAGGCCTCTTCTGCGACATCTTGCGTAGTCGGCTCAAAGGCATTACATGTCGTCGAGTCGACCTCTTAGCCGAGCCATCTCGGCGACCTACTCAACCCTCTTCTGCTGACATCTTGTGAAGCCGGCTTGAAAGGCGGTACATATCAACATTCCACCTAGGATAGGAAGACGACGACATTCCTCGAGCCCCGTGCACCAAGTCACTTTCACATTAAATGCGAGATCAGAGCCATCAATTCTCCATGCTTGAATATCTTTAAGACACGTCGGACCACGTGCCCCTTGTCACTTCACATTAAATGCCGACGTGATCTCTTCCACTCCATGGCCGACACCTATAAAGCAAGAGCTAACTCAGTCGCCAGTTGTCACTCAGTCGAGATTACCAAACTACCCTCCGTTACTTCTATAAATAGGAAAACTGTTAACAACACAGGTGAGCAATCAAAACCTATGCTCTAGAACTCTGTGATTTTTTACTGACTTCCCCACTCAAGAACACAAAACTAACTTGATCGTCGGAGGAACTATCGGGGAACCCAACCCCATCCTCTCACGAGTTTTCATATGTGCAGCCAGTATCAGGGAGCATCAGAACCAGATGTGTGGAGGAGTTAGCAGACCCTAATTATCTCCTACTCAATTAATTGACTGTGTGATCCATAGCATCAACAGAATCAATATTGGAGGGGAAGATATGCACATTGAGGAGGAGGTTGTAGCAAAAGAAAAAGGAGAAGGTGAATGAGGAAGAAGAGAAGAAGAATAATATTGAGGTGAATGGAGAAGAAGAGAAGAAGAACAACATTGTGGAAGAAAATGCAAATAAGAAAGTAGTTGAATGAAAGGAGATGAAAACTATAGTAAGAGGTATAAGAAAGTGGCCACAAAGATTAGGACAAGGGCACCAAATAAGAGGGTTAGGTTGAGATCACAACTATCCGAACCCCATACATTGAAAGAAAGAAGGACAAGAAAATAGAGGGAGATCACATTGAGATGCCTGTACATATAAATAATGAGGAAGAAGCAATCGTGTACTACTACAAACCTAAAGAATGCACTTGGGAAATTTTGAAGAGCAATAAAATGAAGAAGAAGGAACATGCTCTTTTGAAGGTGTTAAATGAGGGTATTCCTAAAGTTTCAGATTTTAACATACGTGTATTAGATAGTACATGAAATTTCATTCATAACTATAGTATACCTGAGCATATAGCGTCAAAGCTCACACCATATGAGAACAGATGGCTCTCACATTATTGCAAGCAGAAGTGCCATCAGTAAGTTTTATTTTATATTTTCCTATTAACTTATCCATTACCTATAATTTTTACCAGTAGATGTTAACTATTGTCCAAAACTATTAATCTTGGATAATATCTGTTAACTTATGCCAGTATATGTTAACCTTTGGTAGTAGATGTTAATTATCGTGGATAGGCTGTTAATGTTAGTTAGAAATTATTAACTTTTAGGAGTAGGTGATAATTATTATCCACATATGTTAACAGTCTTAAGTTCATGTTAATATTTGTCAACATTTCTTATTTTATTTTATATCTTACTGTTGTATTTTGTACTTAAGGTTCACATGTTTCATTTCGAGAGGTATATTATCATCAATACAATGAACAATAGTATTGACAAATTGGAGCTTCTTTATTTGCTACATAGAGGATGATCGATGATACGGTAACTACACAACCAATCTGTAATATTTTTATACTCTCCTAAAAAAATAAATTTAAATATATTTGTGGAAGCTTTGCAGGTCACAGAGACATTGATAGATAGATTGAGTGTCTAGTTATAGAAACTAGAAAATAGTTTATTGAACAAGGATTATGGGATCATATCAGCTTTCTTTAGTGTAAGCACCAGTTCAAACACTTAATCCTATTCATCTATATTTTATAATTGGCATTACACTTCTTTGATTGAAATACAGCATAGTCTTTGCGCCGATACTCCTAATTTTGCAGAGATTTATTGCTCATTTATATAAAAACATATTGTCGCGGGCAGGAAGATTCTACTGGTCCCCCTCGTGCACTAGGACCACTGGCATCTTGCTGAAGTTAGGTTGGATGAGGAAGTTGTCAAGCACCATAGCTCGACTGGTCACAGTTCTTACCTTGAACCAGTGAATAGAGTAATCAACTATATGGATCATATAAAGGCTGGTTTTGATCCGCAGAATATTTGGAGAAGATACAAATATGAAGTCATCCCTTGCGAGCCCCAAAAAGGATTGTTAGTATCATATTAACGCAATCACTTTTACTTTTTCTTTCAATAATAAATATTTAACTACCTTGCTAGTTCTCTCGTGTAGTTATGACTGTGAAATTTATGTCTACTTGTATATACGAGCTATACTCCTTGGTCTTGATACAAAGCAAGTTACTCCTCCTGACGATTCGTCAGATGTTGTATGTGCCACGCTTCTAGCAGAATTAATAATTGAAGGACAGTAACAAAAGAAGCTTGCAGGGGCACTAGATGAGGATGATCCTAAATTTGTACCAAAAAGTGATGAGGGGAAAAGGGTAGTGAAACATAGATTGTAAAAACTTATGTTAATTTATTTTTGTGACTATTTTGTGTAATTAACAGTACATATGGATGCCCAACATTTGGTTGATCATGTTTTTGTGAATATTGTTATTGTGTATATGGTATTGTTCTTATGTATTTGAGTGAGTTAACAGAACTCAGTTATAGTTAATAGTTACTAGAGATAGTTAACATATACCTGAGATAGTTAACATATGCAGAAAATATCAAACGAATATTGATTAGTTTTACATCCTCCAAGCTGATATAGTTAGTGTCCAAAACAATACGTGATATAAAACTTTACATCAACATTACAGAGGCTTACACATTAAGCTACAAAACACTTGACAACCTAAACAACCCTACCAAAAGTATAGTACGCTTGAGCAATCCACATTAATCACCGTTTGGTTCATTGCATGTAGCTCTGTTGTGACCTTCAGCTTTGCATCGAGAGCATTACACTGCATGTTTGTAAATGGTTCTATTGTTGATATGTCTTGTTCGATTTCTCCCCTTTCTTTTAGTAGTAATTGGCGGCGATATCTCGATTTCATCTCTTGGTACACTATGCTTCTCATAATTTGGGATGAGATAAAGGACTGGCTCATAACACTTTTTAAATTCTTCCACGAACATTAACCAATCACAATATTGGTAAACATTTTTTCATATAAATGATAACACAAGCATGCTTGCAAGGAATACGAGTTATATTCTAAGCTCAGCAAGTGCACGTTTTCTTGTCTAAATTAACATGTATAGTTCTATGGGATTGCACTTCAAATATTTCATCTCTAGATTTTTTAACATCTAATGTATGACCTTTTTTTATAATTTCTTTAAGGACCTGCTCTACTTTAGGACAGAGATAACAATTCTTATTTTTTTAGCCATTGTGCGTTGGTTGTTCATGCGAACCATAATTTTATTTTCAAATATGCTCCGCCATTTGTAATACCCATAACAATCGAACCTCTCGTATCTATTTATTGAAGGACTCTACAATATTAGAGGTTACCTGACCATATCTAAAAATATTTAAATAAAAATTAGTATAATATACACTAAAACTATAAACTTAGCATATGATACCTTAAACTTAAAAGGTATGACCTTCCATTAATAGGTAGCGATAAGTTTAACAAGTCTTGTAAAACCTTCACACATACAAAATAAACTTAACAGTTATTAGTTATAGTTAACAGTTATGGTCTAACATTAACAGATATACAAAGAACCTTAACATCTACTACAAAATGTTAACAAAGATTGATTTAACTTTACCTAATTCCAAGAAAGAATGCATCTGCCCACTACTCTGGAGAGAACTTAATAGTAATGTCATATGTTGCTGGAGATATTTCATAAATTTCTTTCATATAATCATTCCATTCTACTTTAGTGTATTTGGAATAAGCAGATTAGAGTAAATTCCCCAAAACGTGAGTGTCCTTTGGCTTCATTCCCAAATTCTTTAGTTTTAATCCAAAGTTTTCAACCAGATGTAGAATGCATCTTGAGCGAACTACTTCTGGAAAATATTCTTTCACAGCTTCTCAAATTCCTTTATCGGCATTGAAAATTATAACTAATTGGTGGGGAGGACTGTATGGGTCAGGCCTTTCATATACTATGACAAACTTTGTAGGAACCACCTCCAATTTATCAAATTTTTCTGATCACATATGCAATAAGCTAGTGAAAATATCCATTGATCTCCGTCGTATGATATACTACTAAGGATTATACTTTTGCATCTATCTTTTAAAAAGGTCCCATCAAAAAATAAGAGGGGCCTCCATCCATTCAATAAACCATTTATGCAAGCAGCATAATAAATGAAGAGTCTTATGAACCTTCCTACGCTCTGTTCAAGGCAAATGTAGCTGCCTGGATTTGTCTCATTAACCATGCGCTCATACCTATGATATAAATTATAAGAAATATCATGTTAATACAATATATTTGAGTAAAAATATAAAATAATTCCTAAAATTAACAACTAATTGTTAAAACTAATAGCCAACTGATATAGTTAACATCCAACTGTTATAGTTAACATCCAATGATGAAAGTTATCAGCCAACTATAAGAATTAACAGACAACGTTTAAAGTTAATAGCCATCTATTATAATCAACAACAAACTAGTAGATTTACCAAAAAGTTATTAAATCTCTAACCAAACATCTACCCTACAAGCTTATATTATTGCTTTTGATTAACATGTAACACATATACTTAATAGACAAGCCTATATATTTAACAACAACTCTATAACTTTTATCATCTTAGTTGATCGTAGGACTCATAAGAATCACCATATAGTGCCTGTTGTGCTCTCTCTTTAATCCATCATATGTTACTATAATCAATTCTCAATCCATATTGCGTGAGGAACTTCTTTTGTACATCAATAGGGCAGATTTCTAGCTAAGCCTTTAACACAGGTTGCAATTGGACTGCTATGAATTTGCGAGATGCTCTTAATCGACTTGAAGTATTGATATGCTGCACACTTGCTGCCCACAAGTGTGCCCATTCACAAAGTTCTTGATAGAAAGTCTCATTTCATTTTAACAAGAGAGGCAAACAACATCCAATGGCAACTATATGTTTCCTTATATTGACAAAAAAACTCGGATGCGTTTGGGTTCGTTCTTTACAAATTCATAATCAAACTTTTTTTTGCCATATAAAAGTACTGCAAAGCTGATCTTAATTCATCGATACTTTTAAATTGTTGACCCTTTTCAGTTAATGCACTGTGCCACCATTGAGGGATGATTTAAGTGTTGTTGAGAATGTCATATGATCTAATTACGTTCTCACCAGACGAATAATCATTCAAAATACTCTTTGAATTAGAAGTACCAGCTGGAGTAGTATAATTATATTCTGAGTTCAAAGAAGGAATACTGATACACAAATTTAAAAACCAGTCAGATTACAAATCAACTACAAAAAATCTTATAGTTAACATATGCTTATTAAAACTAACAGTTATCTGGTAACCTTAAACCAAGGCTTAAAGTTATTATGTATCTATTAAAACTAACAAGTACCTGCTAAAATTAACAACCAAGGCTTTATAGTTAACATGTAACGATTATACCTAACACATATCTGAAAAGATTAACAACCAAGGCTTATTGTTAACATGTGGCAGTCGTATGTAACATTAAACCTGAAATCACAAAGCTTACCTCACAGAAATTATAATTTTAACCAAAGTTTAATGATTCCTTACATTTCGGGAGGAACTTTCTGGTGTTTACAGAAGTGGAATCCTCTATATCAAACAATAGCTTGCATATGAATCTCCAAACAACCAATATTTCGATTATGCTCTACCATAAACTTGAAAACATGTTCATTCTTAATCGCAAAACTTAGATTGTGGTTGCTTTCAAATTTATATATTAATGATAAAGCATTATGTGGTCTTTCAACCTCCCACCCACATCAAGTTTCAGTTCAAAAAAGGTTATTGAAGAAGTTACCATTGATAGTACTGTTTTCTCATCTAAGGACGCCTTGCAAATGAGATCTTTGGCGGCCATTTGTAAGGGTGGCAATTTATGACCAGACCCGCTCCGACCTGATCCATTATAAATGGGTATAGGTCACTTTACATTGGTCGGATCATAAACGGGTCGACCCAAAGAACCCATTTATTAATCGTGTCATAAACGGGTCAACCCGCTGACCCGTTTAATTTTAACCCATACATTATTCAACCCTTAACATTCAAAATTTGTAAAAACACGGCCATAAAATATCAATACTTATAAACACTATAAAATCCATAAATTACATACAACACTATGAAAATTTTATAATTCTGAGAAAACACCCTTAAGGTTCAAAAATTAAAAAGCATCCTAAAAATTCAAAATTTACCAAAGAACATGAAAATATCAAAAGTTACAAAACAGCACAAAAATCCATAAATTATAAACAACACCATGACAATTTTAAATTTGTAAAAACACCCTAAAATTTTCAAAAGTTATAAGATACACCCTCAAAAGTCAAATTTATGAAAACATACCATAGAAATATCAAAACCTACAAATAGTACAAAATCTAAAACTTGTAAACAAGACCATGAAAATTTTAAAATTTATAGAAAACACCCTAACAATTTTAAAAGTTGCAAAAACACTCTAAATAAGCCAAATTTTATAAAAACACACCCCAAAAAATTAAAATCTACATACACTACTCAATCTATAACCTATAAATAGCAGCATGAAAATTTTGAAATTTGCAAGAAACACCCTGATAGTTTCAAAAGTTGCAAAAAAACCCAAAAAGGTCAAAATTTTAAAAAACTAAAAAATAAAATTTGCAAACAGTGAAAATTTTAGAATTTATAAATTACAAAAACCGTTGAAAGTTTTGAGTTTTGCAAAGAACACCCTAAATGCTTGAAAAATTGCAAAGTACAGCTAAAAGTTAAACTTTTACAAAAGCACGCCTTGAAAATATCAGAACTTACAAAAGTACAAAAACTAAAAGTTATAAGCAGCCATAATTTTTAAAATTTATAAAAACACACCCTAAAAGTTTGAAAAATTGCTAAATACACCCTCAAAAAGTTAAACTATTACAGAAACACACCCCGAAAACAATAAAATTTACAAATAGTGCAAAATCTATAAGTTGTAAACAATACCGTGAAAATTTTGAAATTTGCAGAAAACATTCTATAAGTTTCAAAATTGTAAAATACACCTAAAATAAGTCAAATTTTACAAAAACACACCACATAAATATCAAAACTTATCGATAGTACAAAATCTATAACTTATAAATAGCAACATGAAAATTTTAAAATTTGCGAGAAAACACTCTAAATGTTTCAAAATTGCAAAATACAACCTAAAAGTCAAATTTTACAGAATACATGCCAGAAATATGAGAACTTACAAACAATACAAACTCTATAGCTTATAAGCGACAGCGTGAAAATTTTGGTATTTGTAGAAAACAAGCTAAAAGCTTTAAAATTATAAAAACACCCTAAAATTCAAATTTAAAAACCTGAAAAGTCAAAACTTACAAAGGGTAAAAGTTTATAAATTAGAAAAAGTTCACTGAGAAAATGATATTTGCAAAAACACCCTAGAACTTTTAACATTTATAAAAACCCCTCAAAATTTAAATTTTATAAAAAATACCCTGAAAATATCTAAACTTCTAAACAGTACAAAACCTATGAATGATAAATGGGACCATAAAACTTTGACCATGGACTCTATGTTAAATACATAAAAATTATAAAATAATTAAATGGGTCACTTGGGTCGGTGGGTAACCTGTTCAATAAACGGGTTGACCCGATTATTTAATGGGTCAAGTCAGGTCAATATTATACGGGTCGGGTCAACATTTATATGGGTCAGGTCGCGTCGAGTTGACCCGTTTGCCACCCCTAGCCATTAGTATGGAGGGGAGTTATGAGGAGTAATGGAGAGAATCTTAGAACATGAGGGGTTTGTTGATTGATGAATAACAAAAAACCTAACACCATAAGTGAGAGAATAAAATAATTAATGAGATGATAAAATGTAAGCGAGAGGAATAATGGAGGTAAATCCCGATTTTCCCCTCTAATTTCACCATCGCATGGCATTTAATGCGATCCCTCACCTCCAGCTCTCCGATCTCTGTCGCTGGTGTTTTTTCCCGTGCGGAGAGGGGTAAATCTGGAATAAGAAATGAAATATGTATAATACTTGGTGGCTTTTGGGCTTTAGGGGTTGGGCCACATTTTGGGTTGTTTTTAGGGCCAAACAACATCGGAAATAATATGTGGGGCTGGGCCACATGAGGTTACTTTTTTGGGGCATTGACACAATTTTTCCTTTTTTAATCTATTAATTAGATATTTAGTAATATAAAACGCTTTTTCTTGAAAGTAGAAGTAGGTGCTTTGTGCAGTACCAATAAAGCTCTTGGATCGTTGACTATTTTAGACCGCTAAAGGATAAGATAGGCGATGGTTGTTAACTATTAGCAATAACTACTGTTATGGGTGATTCAAATACTAATCCTTGAATAGGATATGCACTCTAATTAGAGTTTCTATTAGCTATGTTTAGTATTAAGATAAGGAGAAAAGAGTTTATTTATTCTATTGAGATTAAAATTCTTATCGTGTAGAATTTGTGGATAGCAACAACTCTTATTCTTAGTTTCTATAAATATGACATAAGATCTTTGATGAGAATTTACCCAACCTAGGGTCGCAGCATCAAGAGAAAGAACGAATGGTTCTTTATTAAGGCTGAAGATAGTTGATCCACCCGACGGCAGCAGTAAGCATTGAGAATGGCTCTACAGGCTAAAGCAATAGATTCAAGAGGTTCTTGATTTAACTCTCTATTTGGTTAGCTCTCTAGGTGTTAGAGATTGTTAGAGAGATTAAGTGCTTTCAGGGGTGTGATTTGGGATTGAGTGATTGAGAGATCTCCACATTGTATTCCTCACAATTTAGTAAAGCTATTCTCCTCCTTCGCCCGTGGATGTAGACTACAAGCCGAACCATATATATCTTTGTGTTCGTGTGTTATCGATATATTCGTGCTTTCGTGTGATTGATTTTAGTTTATCCTGGGGTTTGTCATAATAAATCGGTATTAGAACCCTCAGCTATCAATCGGACGAGAAGATAACCACAACCACTACGAAGTGGGATATCGAGAAGTTTGACGGCAACATCAGTTTCAGCATTTGATAAGTTAGGATGATCGCCGTGTTGACACAGAGCAGATTGAAGAAGGCTTTGTTTGGGAAGTTGAAGAAACCAGCTATAATGACAGAGGAAGATTGGAACGTGCTTGGATTTGATCGATATGTGCTGCACTTGATGCCTTATGGAGCTATTGGAGAAGGTGGAGTAAGTAAACTAGCTTATTTAGTGTGAGGTATTCTTCGATGTATTTGAATCAAGATGGAGATTTGTTATGGGTGATTCAAATACTAATCCTTGAATAGGATATGCACTCTAATTCTGATTTCTATTAGCTATGTCTATTATTAAGATAAGGAGAAAAGAGTTTATTTATTCTATTGATATTAAAATTCTTATCTTGTAGAATTTATGGATAGCAACAACTATTATCCTTAGTCTCTATAAATATGACAGGAGATCTTTAATGAGAATTTACCCAACCTAGGTGTTCGCGGGGAAAGTTGGTTTCTCGATCTTCATTGTCGTTGAACTCATTACACCTTTATGGAATTACAAATGAATTCAAAATTAAAAAAGGTCATCTTTTTATAAGACCTACAATGAAAATCAAAACAAAGATTACAACTTTTCACCTAAACAAACGCGGATCCGTTTATCGGCTCCTCGCTTGTGTGGAATCTTTGCCAGGGGACTTTGTTGCGTCCATGGACCGCCGCGTGATTGTGATCCGAAGTTAGATCTAACACGATCGAGGGGATTATCTCACGAAGGAAATAATCGCCTAAGTAAGTGAAATCGACCAAGCGAGATCACTACTCTTCTCAAGATCAAAATAAAGTTTAATCTCGAGAAAACCGTGTAGATCTGATCTAAGACCTCTCGAACTTTTTTAGGGGATTATCTCATGAAGGAGGATAATAGCCCTGAGAGGTTCGCCAAGATCTTGGATCTGAGAGTCGAAGAAGATGATCGTTGAAGGCCTCCCTTTTTCTCCCAAGTCTAGATTTGGAACTTGATTTCAATTTGGCAGAGCTTCGGCTTCTTTCAAAAATTCCTGATCCCCTCAAATGAGACCCCTCCTCTTCTATTTATAATATTTTAGAAGCGAATGCGATCGAAACTGGGCAAAAAAGCCCAATAAACCCTAGGTGTCTCGGCCTTGGCCGAGACACCACTTGGTGTCTCGGCCACCGAGCCACCAAATGGTGGCTCGGCTTTGGCCGAGCCTTGGCCGAGACATCATTATGGCTTTTCACTTCTTTTCGGATCCGATGGTTTGTTCCGGGACTTGTTTTCCGCTTATTTTCCGAGCTCGATTTGATTTTGATCCGGTTTCATTGATTCGAAGCTTCTGAATTAGGTTTATCCCATTGCTTGCATGTGATTCATCGCTTCGTTTGACTTGCACACTTCGTCGACTCGATTCATGTGTTTGCGTCACTTCACTGGTTGTTACGTTATCAACGGTTCGTTGTTATGTCATCGTATGGCCCGTCGATCATTATCTCATCGTCACGAGCTATGTTCGGGGACTTATAGGTAATTTTCAACGCTTACAGATACCCCCTCCAAAGTGTTTCGGTCTCGCTCTTTTATAGAAGAAACCGAAATACTTTGGATATGATAGGCCCAAACCTTCAGTCGATATAATAGGACCTGAAAATGGCTTTAAATCTTGACTTCTCCAATTCTTTCGGACTATCCAGTGCTTTGTAGGATGACTGATAGTGTCGCGGTGCTGCATTTATTATCTGACCGCTGTCGAAATCTTGACCCGAAGCTGATGAATGAATTTTTTTTGCTCTAGCTCGTGTTGGTGAGTTGTCGTCGAACTGACCATCCAACTTCGTGAGATTTAACCTTTAATCGGTGAATTCTCCATTGCGATGTTTGTCGTATTACTGACCACAGCGGGAGGAATTTTCTTGAGATTCATTCTTTAATTGGTGAATTCTCTATCGCGACGCGTTGACCGGCGTCGAAAATTTCTTCTTGAGATTCAACCTTCAATCGGCAATTTTCCATTGCGACGCGTTGGCCGGCGTCAACACAGTTTTTACTCATACGTTCACTGGAGTTTCGGAAATTAGTTTATCCTCATATATCCATTTGGAGGTGGTCGAGTTATCCTCAAAATATAAAATATTTTCCAGGAACTTCTCGACAAAAATAGGAAATAGTTTATACTTATATACCTTTTTGGAGTAATTATGAGGCTCAAATAAACCGAACTGGATGAAAAGTGACCCTCAATAGGTGATAACCCCACTGAATAAATATCCAGGGTTAGCCAAGGTGATTGATGATGATCTCGATCGTCTAGAACTTCGAGCCAAATTACAGGGAGTTGCGGCAGTGCTTCTTAAGTATTTAGCCGGTCGAGTGGAATCTTGTCTGGAAGCATGGCGCGATGCTCGAGTTTTTACTGGACTCGAGGTTCAAATGCAGCGGGGCCGGGTAGATCAGGTTAAGACCGCCCTTACCGAGAAGTCAACATCCTTGAGCAACTTTCATTCTTGTATTGCGTCAAGTGAAGCCAAGGTAGTGCAACTCAGGCGGGAACTTCAGGTGGAGGAAGAGAACTTAAGTGTCTTAGAGCTGACAAGGGTCAACGAAGAGGAAGCTCAAACCTCCATATCCAAGAAACTGGAGCTCTCGGAATAAAAGCTAGCTGAAGTTGAGAAAGAAGCTGCGAAGACATTGAACGCCAATGAGGAGTCTTTTTGAGCTGAGTTGCAGGAAGAGCTCCAACAAGCTTACAACGACGAATTATCCCATCTAGAATAACAGATCTTTTGCCATAAACTTGATGTTTGAATAACTGCGATTTCTTTGTTGAAAGATTCGAATAAACTTCTATCCTCCTTTTTATTGTTGTTTATTATGATTTCTCATTTCGTTTGTAATAATCAACCACAATACTCATAGGATTTTTGGCAAACCCTCAGCCATCAACGGGTTTGACGAGCCTTTACCGATTACCGTTTGAATCGAGCTAGCATGCGGATTAAACCCATTCTGCATGTGACGTTGTGCTAAAAGAATGAAACTCTTTTAGGCTTCACGCTATGATGTTGAATACGTAGACTTTGTCATCTTTTACGAGCAAGAGACTAACCGACAACGCGTGTTAGGCATTGACTTTAGGGTTATTGGCTAACCCCCAGCCATCAACGGATTTGATGAGCCTTTACCGACTACCATTTGGATCGGGCTAGCGTGCGGATTATCTGAACCCGTTCCGCACATGACGTTGTGCTAAAAGAATGAAACTCTTTTAGGCTTCACGCTATGATGTTGAATACGTAGACTTTGTCATCTTTTACGAGCAAGAGACTAACCGACAACGCGTGTTAGGCATTGACTTTAGGGTTATTGGCTAACCCCCAGCCATCAACGGATTTGATGAGCCTTTACCGACTACCATTTGGATCGGGCTAGCGTGCGGATTATCTGAACCCGTTCCGCACATGACGTTGTGCTAAAAGAATGAAACTCTTTTAGACTTGGTGCTATGATGTTGAATACATAGCCTTCGTCTTTCTCACCGGAATAGACTACCCGGCTGTATGTATTAGAAGCAGGCTTATCCCTACTTAGGCTTTGGGATAAAGGTTCCCCAGACTTGGATTCTGGTGTCTTCTTCAATCGGAGAAAAGACTAACCGACAGCGTGTTAGGCATTGACTTTAGGGTTATTGGCTAACCCCGACCATCAGCAGTTTGATGAGCCTTTACCGACTACCATTTGGATCGGGCTAGCGTGCGGATTATCTGAACCCGTTCCGCACATGACGTTGTGCTAAAAGAATGAAACTCTTTTAGACTTGGTGCTATGATGTTGAATACATAGCCTTCGTCTTTCTCACCGGAATAGACTACCCGGCTGTATGTATTAGAAGCAGGCTTATCCCTACTTAGGCTTTGGGATAAAGGTTCCCCAGACTTGGATTCTGGTGTCTTCTTCAATCGGAAAAAAGAATAAACCGGCAACGCGTGTTAGGCTTTGACTTATCCCTACTTAGAATTCGGGATAAAATTCCCCAAGATGAGACTTGGTATCCTTTTCACAGAGAAGGGTTAACCGGCCACGCGTGTTAGGCGTGGACTTATCTCTACTTAGGCTTCGGGATAAAATGCCCCAGACTTGAATTCTGGTGTCTTCTTCAATCGGAGAAAAGACTAAACCGAAAAAAGGTGAAACTAATGTGAGAAAGGAAGAATTTTATATTCTGTCTCCCGATGCTAGAGAGGAAGAATTTTATATCCTATCTCTATTTCTTCTTTTTAGGGTAAAGATGAACCCGAAATAAGAGAAGAAGAATTTTATATCCTATCTCTTGCTCTTGGAGAGGAAGAATTTTATATTCTATCTCCAGTGCAAAGGAAACTAGAAGTGGGATCTCCACTTCGAGAATCTTAGGAGGTGAAACTAAGAGCGGGATCTCCACTCCGAGAATCAAAAAGATTCAGATAACTTTCACTTTTATAGGATTCGCTACCTGATCTGGAAATAATTTTCTCATTTATCGAGATGAAATTCCAATTTCAGTCCTCACCTTGGGAAGGCGCGACCGAAGAGGAAAGGATGAAATCCTTCTATTTATCAAAAGGAGATGTTAATTTTGAAAGAGGACCTCTTGTTCGTGGAAGGAATCAAGAGGAGATTTTGCTGGTGGATTGGACGAGAAAGATTTTTGGACCCACCGCCAATGAATTTGTCGATGAGGAAAATTATGTTGGAGGACGATTTAGGGTTATCCTCGAGGACAATGGGTAAAATATTCCATGAGGAACTTCCCGTCAAAATGGATTATCCCAAATATACTAAGGATAGTACTTTTGAGGAACTTCTCATTTATCGAGATGAAATTCCAATTCAGTCCTCACCTTGGGAAGGCCAGAAAGAGGAAAGGATGAAATCCTTCTATTTATCAAAAGGAGATGTTAATTTTGAAAGAGGACCTCTTGTTAGTGGAAGGAATCAAGAGGAGATTTTGCTGGTGGATTGGACCAGAAAGATTTTTTTGGACCCACCGCCAATGAATTTGTCAGTGAGGAAAATTATGTTGGAGGACAGATTTAGGGTTATCCTCGAGGACAATGGGTAAAATATTCCATGAGGAACTTCCCGTCAAAATGGATTATCCCAAATATACTAAGGATAGTACTTTTTGAGAACTTCTCATTTATCGAGATGAAATTCCAATTCAGTCCTCACCTTGGGAAGGCGACCAGAAGAGGAAAGGATGAAATCCTTCTATTTATCAAAAGGAGATGTTAATTTTGAAAGAGGACCTCTTGTTAGTGGAAGGAATCAAGAGGAGATTTTCTTTGGTGGATTGGACGAGAAAGATTTTTGGACCCACCGCCAATGAATTTGTCGATGAGGAAAATTATGTTGGAGGACAGATTTAGGGTTATCCTCGAGGACAATGGGTAAAATATTCCATGAGGAACTTCCCGTCAAAATGGATTATCCCAAATATACTAAGGATAGTACTTTTTGAGAACTTCTCATTTATCGAGATGAAATTCCAATTCAGTCCTCACCTTGGGAAGCGACCAGAAGAGGAAAGGATGAAATCCTTCTATTTATCAAAAGGAGATGTTAATTTTGAAAGAGGACCTCTTGTTAGTGGAAGGAATCAAGAGGAGATTTTCTTTGGTGGATTGGACGAGAAAGATTTTTGGACCCACCGCCAATGAATTTGTCGATGAGGAAAATTATGTTGGAGGACAGATTTAGGGTTATCCTCGAGGACAATGGGTAAAATATTCCATGAGGAACTTCCCGTCAAAATGGATTATCCCAAATATACTAAGGATAGTACTTTTTGAGAACTTCTCATTTATCGAGATGAAATTCCAATTCAGTCCTCACCTTGGGAAGGCGACCAGAAGAGGAAAGGATGAAATCCTTCTATTTATCAAAAGGAGATGTTAATTTTGAAAGAGGACCTCTTGTTAGTGGAAGGAATCAAGAGGAGATTTTCTTTGGTGGATTGGACGAGAAAGATTTTTGGACCCACCGCCAATGAATTTGTCGATGAGGAAAATTATGTTGGAGGACAGATTTAGGGTTATCCTCGAGGACAATGGGTAAAATATTCCATGAGGAACTTCCCGTCAAAATGGATTATCCCAAATATACTAAGGATAGTACTTTTGAACTTCTCATTTATCGAGATGAAATTCCAATTTCAGTCCTCACCTTGGGAAGGCGCGACCGAAGAGGAAAGGATGAAATCCTTCTATTTATCAAAAGGAGATGTTAATTTTGAAAGAGGACCTCTTGTTCGTGGAAGGAATCAAGAGGAGATTTTGCTGGTGGATTGGACCAGAAAGATTTTTTTGGACCCACCGCCAATGAATTTGATCAGTGAGGAAAATTATGTTGGAGGACAGATTTAGGGTTATCCTCGAGGACAATGGGTGAAATATTCCATGAGGAACTTCCCGTCAAAATGGATTATCCCAAATATACTAAGGATAGTACTTTTTCAGGAACTTCTCATTTATCGGCATTAATTGCCTGTCGCCATCTTGAGAGATTAGACGATATGCACTGTTTGAATAAGCTGTGTCTATCACAAACGGTCCTTCCTATTTGGGTTCAAACTTACCCTTTTTCTTGGAATTGAGAATTATTGGTCGTCGAGCAGCGAGGACCAGATCTCCTTCCTTAAAGCTTCTCTGTCGGACTTTCTTGTTAAAAGCCCTCGACATTCTGGCTTGGTAAAACTCGATGTGTTATTGAGCTTCCAGACATTTTTCATCAAATATCTCAAGCTCATCAAGATGTCTCCGATGTTGATCTTCTGCCATCATCTCGGTCGCGAGGGCGATACGAAGTGATGGGATTTGGATTTCTAATGAAAGTACAGCTTAACATCCGTATACCAGAGAATATGGGGTAGCTCGGTGGCGTGCGTATTATGGTGCGATATGCCCGAGTGCTTCTCCGAGCTTATCGTCCCAATCACATTTATTAGTCTTCACGAGTTTCGACAAGATCTTAATGATTGTCTTGTTGAACGCCTCTGCTAATCCATTTGCCGCGGGATTATAAGTTATCGATGAGACGTCTTGAATCTTAAATTTTTTGCAAAACCTGATAAAAGCATTGCTGATGAACTGAGGACCGTTGTCATATATGATCTGTCTCGGCACGCCGTGTCGATAGATGACGTGATGCTTGATGAACCTGATAACATTGTTCGCTTTCACTTCTTTAAGCAGAATTGCTTCAGCCCACTTGGAGAAATAGTCGGTAATCGCGAGAATGAACCGATCACCTTTAGCGGCGGAGGAAAAATAGGACCCACAATGTCCATACCCCACATCTCGAACGGCCAAGATGTAGCCGAAGGATGCAAATGCTCCGGGGGTTGATGCATGTAATTCGCGTGTATTTGACATGCATGGCACTTTCGAGCGTACTCAATTGCATCATTAATTATCGTTGGCCAGAAGTATCCCATTCTTCGGATACGATTATAAAGCTTGGGACCAGGTTGGTGTGTGCCACACTCTCCCCTGTGCACTTCCTTAAGGACTTCTTCTGCTTCCTTGTCCGAAAGGCACCGAAGCAACAAGCCGTCGTACCCGCGACGATATAACGTCTGGGTCTTTGCATCATAGAAGAACCTCGGCGCTCTTTGTCGGATTGATTCCCTCTCTTTTACGTCTTCTGGCAAAATACCATGTTGGACATAGTCGATTATGGGCAAACGCCAATCCCGGGGCTCCAGTTCAACTCGGGTTGAGTGTGACTCCTTGATGACCACCCCCTTGTCGTACTCCTCTTCGTTATATATCGGCACGAATAATTGGTGAGTCCTCACAGTGACTAACTGCTCCGACTCAGGAGGTTGCACCAACGACACTGCTAACGCGTCCGCGTATGCATTCTGGAGGCGCGGAATATACTCGATGAAAAATTCTTCAAACGAGTCTGCCATCTCAATAGCTGCCTGGTGATACGGGATCAAGTCCGGATTCCTGACTTCGTAGTCTCCACGGATCTGTCAAACTATGAGTTGGGAATCCCCAAAGGCTTCGAGATATTCTACCCCCAGCTCTTTGGCGAAGGAGAGTCCAATAAGTAATGCGTTGTATTCGGCCACATTATTGGAGCACGGCTCAGTCAGCGAGTAAGCCCGAGGCATGACATGCTTCCCTAGGGAAACTAAGACGACTCCAACTCCGAAAGAAATTTTAGAACATCCAGGGGTACTTGCCACGTTGGTTGCTCGAGAAGCTCCGTCAAAGTACAGCTGTCATATTTACTGGTGCGATATAAATCAAGAACGGTTTACCTGACTTCGGTGCAATGAGAACGGGAGGATTCACTAGATATGCTTTGATATCCTCGAATGTCTTTTGACAGGCGTCGCCCCTGACAAATGAAACGCCTTTCTTGGCTAGTTTGGAGAACGGCTGGTATTTTTCGGAGAGGTTCGATATGAATCATCGGATATAAGCTAATCGCCCCTTTAACCCTCTGAGTTCTTTTAGATTTCTCGGGGGTTATAATTCATGTATCACCTTCATTTTATCTGGGTCAATATGAATACCCTTAGTGGTGATAATGAATCCGAGGAATTTGTCGCTGGACATTTCGAGGAAGGATTTGGTAGGATTCATCTTTAACTGATGACTCCGCATGAGATCAAACACTGTCCTCAGGTCCTCGATGTGATCATTTTTGTTACAGCTCTTGATGACTAAGTCATCGACGTAACACTCGACCATTTTACGGAGATGCTCTTGGAAAATCTTCGTCATTGCTCTCTGGTACGTGGCGCCTGCGTTCTTCAGTCCGAACGGCATCACCGTGTAGCAGAAGACGCCAAGGGGAATCCTGAATGCCATGTGTTTTGCATCATCTGGGTGCATCTTGATTTGATTATAACCCGAAAATCCATCCATGAAGGACATTCTCTCGAATCCACAAGTATTGTCAACGATGACATCAGTGATTGAAAGAGGAAAGTCATCCTTTGGGCATGCGGCATTCAGGTCTCTGTAATCGATGCAGATTCTGATCTTTCCATTCTTCTTTAGAACCAGACAATATTTGCCACCCAATCTGGATGCTGTTCCTCTCTGATGAAACCTGACTCTATAAGCTTTTTAACTTCTGCTACAATCGCCTCCATAATCTGTGGACGAAACCGTCTTTGCTGTTGCTTGACAGGTTTGGCAGCCACCCTGATGTTGAGACGATGCGTTACCACATTTGGGTCAAGTCCCGGCATGTCTTCATAGTTCCAAGCAAAGACGTCAATATATTTCCTGACAAGAGCAATCAGCTCTTCTTTCTCTTCTGGAAAGAGACTTTTGCTAATGAATATGGGATTCGGGTGTGCTTCGTCACCCATATTGATTTGGACCACTTCATCCTCAGTAGGGGGTTCTCTTTGCTAGAATCGGTCCCCATATTGGATATTGAGGTGATGAATCCATGGGTCCTCCCATATTGGTATCTGCTCATCGTCTTCCATCGTGATAGGGTCGGCTGTAGTCATATTTGCCATCAAACCCCTGAACATTTCGCCGATGCTGACGTCAGAATCCCAAGCAGAGGAATCAGATAAATATCCATCTCCCGGGCCGGATAATTGGTTATCGATCAACCAACAATATTCGTCTTCTGAAGAAGATATGTACCCTAATCCTCTCCTGAATCCATAGTAATTATCAGGTTTCCCCTTCGGGACGTGTGCAGCTTTGGGTGGGATTTAAGGATCTCGTTCGAAATAAAGACCTTCTCCTCGCGCAAAGTTATACCCCCATCTTTCCATGAGATTGCGCGCTTCTGGACTGTATCTGAACAGATGAGAGCTAGGCTTGTCGTCAATATCCTCTTCTCTGGAAAAGTGGTCAGGTACTGGAATCATATCTCCTCTACCGTAGACCAAGTTCTTTTCATCACGTGTCTTACCCGGGATGATGAATGTTGTCCCGAAGGAGTCCCGGACATGCTTCTGTGTTATACACGATGACCGGATCGGCACGTGCAACTCGGGATCATCGTACAGTCCTTTCATTACGTCAACAAGAGACAGCTAGTACTCTAAATCATCATTTATTTTATTATCGGCGAGTTGCCAATTACAACTTTTATCCGACGACTCTCCATCGTTAAGATTGACTACAAAGGGTACAATGTCATTTATGACAAAACCACCTAGCTTCAGTATCAGCTTCCTCACCACTGTCCATGCCTTGGGCCGATGATTCAGTATCAAACTCGTTACCGTAAAGGAGTCAGTGAAGTAGTTCTCCAACCCCTTAAACGGTTGCTTATCCGCGACCATCGTCTTGACTTCATTATTCGTGTCCACATATTTTAGACACTGATGAAGGGTAGAGGGGACTATAACATTATTATGGATCCATGGATAACCTAATAATAAGTTATAGGAAGTCTCTGCATCAATCATATAGCATGTGACTTCGGATTTCAAATCTCCCATTTGGCACTTTATCCGGATCTTACCTAGTGGCCGAGACCCACTGGTATTAAATCCATAAATTATCGTGCCTGTAGATGCCGACTTCGGCAAGAATCTGAGCTGTACATCGGTGAGGAGGGCATGATGCTCACAGCGGAACCCGGATCGACTTGGATCCGGCTGACTTTGCTGGAGCCAATGTACCCGGTAAAGTACAGCGACCTGTCATGCTTGGAATTCTTTGTCTGCATATCTTCCTTGGTAAAAGTTATGCAGGGAAAGTGCTTGGTTGTGAGGTTGCACTGCTGGGCTGAAGACTCTGGTTCTTTAGGACTTGGCTCGATCTGAGTGAGAAATGCCTCAGAGTCAGCCAGGACTTCCTGTAGGGCCTCTCTGGTTTTTTTTGACAACCGGAGCAGCTCATAGAGGTTTATCCTCGCTGGGATATTAGCCAATTGACCCATGATATTGAAGCGGTGTGGGGAGTTCGAACTTTCCAGTTTGTCCCTTCCAATCGGATGATTGAACCGAGACTGCTTCGGAACTTGGACCTCCTGATGCTGGGGTTGCTTCTCCTTCGGTTTGGCGTGTCTTCCTTGGCGACCGCTTGCTGCTATGATTTCTCAGCGCGCGTAGGAGGGTTCGTCGCCACCCCCAACTCCGTCAGCATCTTAGCATTCAGATTAGAGGCTTTGGGATAGCTGTATTTGTACTCGCGCCCGCTCCTGGTGGCGAAGACTTCATGTTCCTCTTCGGAGAGCTGGAGCGTTGTCATTTGTTCATCATCTTTCTCCAAGATTTCCGAGGTGGCGTGGCACGGTTTCCCCTTGCCTTTTGACTTCTTCTTAGATGAAGAAGTCGTCCACTGATCATCTTCAAGCAAGTCAGGGTGGACCCAGAGGATTTCGCCGTTTGGGGCTGTATGTGGCACGAGCCCTTTTCACGCTGCCCGTGAGGATCATCATTCACCGTCTTCATCCCAACTTTCACGACGGGCTCCAGTTGAAACCAAGACACAGGCACTGATCCGAAGCTGATTGACGTCGCGTTTGCGCCCACCTTCTTTTCCTTAGACGGCTTTGGGGTAATGACCCCTACATCGATCAAGGCCTGGATTTTATCCTTGAGATGGTAGCACGACTTTGTTGGGTGGTGAGCCGCTCTGTGAAATATGCAGTACCTCAGATCTGTGACCTTATTAGCCTCCTCCTGATTCACAATTGGTGGCAGCTAGATCTTATTGTTCTCCAGGAGGTATTTGAAAATACCGGGAACCTCATCTTCCTTGAAGGAATATACTTTAGGGAACCTTGGTTCTGACGACTTCTGCTTTTGAGATCGTTGCTGCCATTGGGGCTGCGATTGTTGCTGGGGCTATAGCTGGAATGTTTGATTTGCGTCCACTACTGTCGCCTGCGCCTTCCCTTTACTGCGTGGGATGAAGTTCTATTTGTGAGCATTTGCAGTTTGCTGGCCTCTCTCTGCCTTTTTCCTCTTAAGGAATCGCTCGGCTTGTTCCCCGCGCACCTTCAAATCTCCCCATGTATTGGATGGCGCTGTTCCCATTGCTTCCAGCACGTCCAATGAAAGGTTATTGTGGCAAGTCTGGAGGATGAATTCCTCAGTTATCGGGTCCCGACAATTCATTGCCTTGTTTCAGAACCTTTTGACGAAGTTATCTACTGTCTCTCCGTCCTTCTATTTTTATCCAACAACGTCCGGATGGATATCTCGGTATCGTCATCGAAGAAATTGGTGAGGAACATGGTCTCCATATCATCCCGCTGTTAAAGCTCCCTGACTTAAGACGGCGGTACCAATCGAAGGCAGTTCCTCGAAGAGTGCCAACGAATGACCGAACCATCAAGGGCTCGTTACCAAAAATAACCCCGAAGTGGGATTTGAAGTAGATCAAATGCTGAGTGGGTGAACCCTTCCGTCAAACGGTGTAAAGTTTATTAGATTGAACTTCGCCGGATACGGGATTGATTCCCACTCCTTTGGGTACGGACATGGTATACCCGTCCCCTTTACCTCCTAGGCGGAAATCAAGGTGTTGATCTTACTCTCGAGGTCCTTTATCTTCTCATTATCACCTACGTCTCCGTTCGAGTGATTTTGAGGAGGGACGACGGTGTTACCACTGTCGTTCTCGAGGTTACCTCCCGCATTCTATTTATCAGGATTATCGGCGTTACGGTCTTCATCCCCATCTGTGTCGCTGTCTACTTGGTTATTGTGACGACTTGATTCACCCTGGCGATTCATTAGAGCTTGGATTCGTTGGTCATGCATCTCTCTCATTTGCTGCATGGCCATCTCCATCTCGAACTTGAAATTATCCTTTTGCTTGGCCATAGCCTCTTCAAACATTTTGGCCACTTGTTCTGCACTGATCATGAATGCCTCCCGGGGTTGTCCCGCGCTGGAAACCGTATTGTCGGAAGTAATTACAGAGTCGGCGTCCGACACTTTATCTTCTGAGGGTAACCCCTCTGCACTCTTCCATAATTAGGCCGTCTGATAGTCCCGGACCGCAACCGAGTTATTCGTTGCGATACCCTAGGAATGGCACGTGACGACGCCCCTTTGCCAGTCATGTTGATGGTGACTTTTGGCAATTCATCGCCTTGAGGCACCGATCTTCTTCCGCGAAAGTGCCTCGACCTAGGTTTTGGCATTTTGGTGCCAAGTCTATCAAAAACCGACACCTTCTCTGGAGTCGTCTTGGTACAGTTGCATTCCGACAACACCGCCTTTATCAGTTTAGAACACATACAATGCGTGTTCGACTCTGGAAAACTCCTTTTTCGAGATTTACTCGTACCCCCAGCACGATAGTGCAACTCATCGGCATGAATGCCGGAGCAACCCATCGTGTGTTGGCACGACTTCTCAGGTATAACGTCCTCGTCGCCAGATGAGAACGTCTCCATCTGAGGATGAACTGCCTTATTAGGGCTTTCAAAAGTTACTCGTCGCGACATACGCCTTCGCGAGTGTGCATTTTCGACGGGCTCTTGAACTTCAACTCGCAGCCCAGTGCGAGCAGCTACAAGAGTCTTCCTGTCATGGTTGAGGTGGGTGCGACCCCCTATACTGGGAGTGACCCGGGACTTCCTCAATGGGCCCAAACGTTCTTTGATTGGAATTTTGCCTCGATCATCATGCAACAGGCCGAGGCATTCTAAAACTATTTTCTTGCTTCGGGATGAGCCGGTGGGATCGATCGAAGAGGGTACAGAGGTAGACGGTGATTTAGATGCGATCGCCGGAGATGGAATCGGTGATGAGGTGACCTTTTTTTGATTCAGATCACCCTGTAGCGGCCGAGCCTTCTTTGAGTCAGCTTGGGGTGGCTGATCCTTAGTTGATGTTTCAGCCTTGGCCCGAACCGTTATTCCGGGTTTGGGCCACCACCCTTGGTGCGTCCTTGGTGGCTTTTTGGCCACTTCCTCCTTCTTCAACATTCGGGCCTCCTGGACTAGAGCCCGTGCGTGCGCCAGCAATGCACGACGCTTCTGGATGCGCTCCTCGAGCGTTGAACGGTTCCTCCTGATGCATACCCAATCACTTATTGACGGCTTGGAGGGGTCACCAACCATCTGTTGTTGAGGCTCTTTACCTCTTCTGGATTTGAGATCCACCTTGTAGCGGATCCCGTCCACTGACTCCAGGGCCTTGGCGAATTGACGCGCCAGGTGTTGGCTTAGCCTCTGGCGGACTCTCTTTGAGAGAGTCGGCACACCATCGGTGGTCATCTCCTGTACGGTGGAGATCAGCTCTGGAGATCCGGTGATCTTGGACGCCGGGCAAACATTGTTTGCTGCAACTTTGGCAGCGACGGGGTTGGAATCCTCGCCTTTGGATTCTAGATCTGAGGACCAACGGATCTTCCTTGCAGTGAAGAACCTTCGGGATTTGCGGGGGGAGGATGATCTGGACGAGGATGAGAGGTATTCCTCGAACTTCTGCTGGTCGAACTCGTATTCGACCTCTTCTTCGACCGGGATCTGGATCCGTGGTTGCGACACGACGATCTCAGATCTGAGACCGATCGCTCCCACTGTGATCGCCAGCTTGTTCGCGGTGAAAGTTGGTTTCTCGATCTTCATTGTCGTTGAACTCATTACACCTTTATGGAATTACAAATGAATTCAAAATTAAAAAAAGGTCATCTTTTTATAAGACCTACAATGAAAATCAAAATAAAGATTACAACTTTTCACCTAAATAAACGCGGGATCCGTTTATCGGCTCCTCGCTTGCGTGGGATCTTTGCCTGTGCCGGGGACTTTGTTGCATCAGTGGACCGCCGCGTGATTATGATTCGAAGTTAGATCTAACATGATCGAGGGGATTATCTCACGAAGAAAATAATCACCTAAGTAAGTGAAATCGACCAAGCGAGATCACTACTCTTCTCGAGATCAAAACAAAGGTTAATCTCGAGGAAACCGTGTAGATCTGATCTAAGACCTCTTGAACATTCTTAGGGGATTATCTCACGAAGGAGGATAATAGCCCTGATAGGTTCGCCAAGATCTTGGATCTGAGATTCGAAGAAGATGATCATCGAAGGCCTCCCTTTTTCTCCCAAGTCTAGATCTGGAACTTGATTTCATTTTGGCAGAGCTTCGGCTTCTTTCAAAAATTCCTGATCCACTCAAATGAGACCCCTCCTCTTCTATTTATAGCATTTTAGAAGTGGATGTGATCGAAACTGGACAAAAAAGCCTAGTAAACCCTAGGTGTCTCGACCACCGAGTGGTGTCTCGACCACCGAGCCACCAAATGGTGTCTCGGCCACCGAGCCACCAAATGGTGGCTCAGCCTTGGCCGAGGCACCATTTGGTGTCTCGGCCTTGACCAAGACACCATTTGGTGTCTTGGCCTTGGCCAAGCCGCCATTATGGCTTTTCACTTCTTTTTCGGGTCCGATGGTTTGTTCCGGGACTTGTTTTCCGCTTGTTTTCCAAGCTCGATTTGATTCTGATCCGGTTTTGTTGATTCGAAGCTTCGGAATTAGGTTTATCCCATTGCTTGCATGTGATTCGTCGCTTCGTTTGACTTGCACACTTCGTCGACTCGATTCATGCGTTTGCGTCGCTTCACTGGTTGTTACGTTGTCAACGGTTCCTTGTTATGTTGCCGTATTGCCCGTCGATCATTATCTCATCGTCACGAGCTACGTTCGGGGACTTATAGGTAATTTTCAACGCTTACACTAGGTTCGCAGCATCAAGGGAAAGAACTAATGGTTCTTTATTAAGTCTACAGATAGTTGATCCACCCGACGGCAACAATAAGCATTGAGAAGGGCTCTGCAGGCTAAAACAATAGATTCAAGAGGTTCTTGACTTGGCTCTCTATTTGGTTAGCTCTCTAGGTGTTAGAGATTGTTAGAGAGATTAAGTGCTTTCAGAGGTGTGATTTGGGATTGAGTGATTGAGAGATCTCCACATTGTATTCCTCACAATTTAGTAAAGCTATTCTCCTCCTTCGCCCGTGGACGTAGACTACAAGCCGAACCACGTATATCTTTGTGTTCGTGTGTTATCGATATATTCGTGCTTTCGTGTGATTGATTTTAGTTTATCCTGGGGTTTGTCATAACAAATTGGTATCAGAGCCCTCAGCTATCAATCGGACGAGAAGATGACCACAACCACTACGAAGTGGGATATCGAGAAGTTTGACGGCAATATCAGTTTCAGCCTTTGACAAGTTAGGATGAGCGCCGCGTTGACACAGAGCGGATTGAAGAAGGCTTTGTTTGGAAAGTCAAAGAAACTAGCTACAATGACGGAGGAAGATTGGGACGTGCTTGGATTTCATCGATATGTGCTACACTTGATGCCTTATGGAGCTATTGGAGAATGTGGAGTAAGTAAACTAGCTTATTTAGTGTGAGGTATTCTTCGATGTATTTGAATCAAGGTAGAGATTTATTATCGGTGATTCAAATACTAATCCTTGAATAGGATATGCACTCTAATTATAGTTTCTATTAGCTATGTCTAGTATTAAAATAAGAAGAAAAGAGTTTGTTTATTCTATTGAGATTAAAATTCTTATCTTGTAGAATTTGTGCATAGCAACAACTCTTATCCTTAGTCTCTATAAATATGACAGAAGATCTTTGATGAGAATTTACCCAACCTAGGGTTGCAGCATCAAGGGAAAGAATGGATGGTTCTTTATTAAGGCTGCAGATAGTTGATTCACCCGACGGCAGCAGTAAGCATTGAGAAGGGCTCTGCAGGCTGAAGCAATAGATTCAAGAGGTTCTTGATTTGGCTCTCTATTTGGTTAGCTCTCTAGGTGTTAGAGATTGTTAGAGATATTAAGTGCTTTTAGGGGTGTGATTTGGGATTGAGTGATTGAGATATCTCCACATTGTATTCCTCACAATTTAGTAAAGCTATTCTCCTCCTTCGCCCGTGGACGTAGGCTACAAGCCGAACCACGTATATATTTGTGTTCGTGTGTTATCGATATATTCGTGCTTTCGTGTGATTGATTTTAGTTTCTCCTGGGGTTTTTCATAACAACTACTACTGAAATGCTACAAATGCTAGTTGCATGTTTGTGTATTATTCATGTAACAGGTATTGTGACAGGCCTCGACCGTCTATTGTGTCTTGGTATGGCTAGCTATTTTTACTAATTAATGTTTGTAATCATGTTAGCAAATTTGATATCACTTCATACTGACTGTTCTATACTTGTTTTCATGTCAATACTTGATTATAGTAGAATTGTGCGCATACTTGTTGCTCAACTTACAATGCTTCATACCTACCGCAGGTAGTCCAACGGTTCAGGGCGCAGCTGTAAAGCTGCCTCCTATCAGAGATCCTTGGGTCAACTCCCAGCCAATTAACCAAGGGGGTGAGAACGGAATTAAGATGAGACCCTCTCCCACAAGGTTTTTGTGGCAGCCGTGGTATTCGAGCACCGGATCAAATCTCTGGGAGGCCACAAGCTTGCAAAGTTTCCACATTTCAAAAAAAAAAAATTACAATGCTTCACATGCTATATACTTGCCATGTTGATATACTAGTTGGATTTTTCTTGATATACATGGACATGATATGCTTGTTAACACCATAGAATAGGATCACCTTTTTAGAACGTTGTCTGTACAATATCTCTTGTTTGAGTAATAACAAATATTCATTTGAGGCTAGTCTATGTTTGAGATGATCTAGTACAGGTATACAAGTATAGAATATGAACGAGGTGAAACGAAGCAAAAATCAGCTCAAAAGCTAATGTCAGGGCTTTAACCATCGTGGTGCACATTGACCATCGATGGTGGTAAGGAGACCATCAATGGTTCCTTATGGCTTCAATGATGCAAATGTCCAGAGACATCCAGATCATCGATGATGTCACTTGACCATTGATGGTCACTCGACAACATTGGGTCTTGTAAGCCTACTGAATTATGAGAATTAGGTTAGAGGATTGGTTTTGGATAGAAACTAGTATGCGGTGTTGTAAGCCTACTGAATTGGGTCTATGATTTAGGAGAATTCTTCATTCACTTTCCAGAGATTTGGAACCAAAGGTATCGACAATTAAAGAATTGCAAAGTTTTTCTGAACTTACACTTGAGAATCCTGTAGGAAACCTTCTCGCAAATGAAGTGACCTTAAAAGAAAGAGAAAATGATTCAGAAGATAGCTCTAAGAAGAAGTCATTACTTTTGAAAGTGAAAAATGAAACTCAAGTCAAAAAAGAAGGGGTCAAGTTCAAGTTCTTAGGATGAAAAGAGTTAATTGGGATTAATTGTCAAAAGGTTCCTTTCTCAAAACAAAAAAATTGCAGAAGTACTTGCAGAATAGACCAAACCAATTCACGAGCAAGGTAAATAAATGTTCTTTTAGTGATTCTGAAATGAAGCCCATTTGTTACCGATATAGGAAACTATGTTACTACAAGAACAACTGCCCATTGAACAAGAAAGACATAAAGGCTGAGGGCAAGAGTTTAAAGGTGACAACATGAAACATGATGAGTGAAGATGAATAATCAGAAAGTAGCTCAAGTGATGATGACAAGAAGACAAATTTGTGTCTTATGGGGAGAGACAATGCTATTTCCGATTCAGAACAGAGAGATGCACACAATTCTGAACACGAGAGTTCATATTTCGTATGATTAGTTATATTCTAAGTATAATAAAATGCTAAGTCATCTTGAAAAAATTGCTGAAAAGTATGACGTGACAAAATGAATAAATTCAAATTTAATGAAAGATAAAAAAAATTTAGAGATAAAATTAAAACTCTTTCCTCAAAATTGAATTCGTCTAACTCATCCAGTGAGATCACATCTGTTATAACCCTTCAAATCATCTGAATACTAATCTATGATTAGTAGCAAACAAGTGTCCCGTATTAGAGACTTAATCTAGTTACTCCACTTCTAGAGGGTCTAAACCAAATAAGCGTTTCAGCCGACTCGAATGGCAGTCTCAGACCATCAAACCAACTCTTGAAGCTGGGTCCTCTCTGCCGACTCCTTGCTAGGATGACTCGCAAGGTGGTACTTGTCGACTTCTCAACACCCGCTGAACCAACTCGGGAAATGGCCTATTCAGCCGCCCCTTTTGTCGACTCCTAGCGAGGATGACTCGCAAGCCTTGCGGGGACGGCTCGCAAGGCGGTACATATCATCACAAAGACGTCATCATGAAGCTGACTCAAAGAGCTGTTCAAATCAACCTCTTTGAATACGCTGGCTCTATGGACGACCCATTCGGCCCCATCGCCGACCGACATCTTGCGTAGCAGACTCAAAAGGCGGTGCCACTCGACATGCCACCTACGATAGGAAGACGACACCGTGCCTCGAGCCTCCCGCCCATGAGAAGTCACCTCCGCCGATCCATGCCTAGTCGAAGTGACCCCCATCTACTTGTCGGCCGACACTTGTAAAGCAAGAGCTGAATCAGCCGCCAGCTGTCAGTCGACCAAAGTTACTAAACTACCCCTTGATCATTGCTATAAATAGGAGAGCTGTTTGCAGGCCAAGGTAAGCAATCTCTATGCATTTTAGACCTATTTTCTATAACATCAAGTTCAATCTTTTCTTCCCCACTCAAGAGTATCCACTAACTTGATCGTTGGAGGAACCACCGGGGATCCAACCCCAACCTCTCACGATTTGTGACATGTGTAGGATATCTCAGGAATTTTCTGGCTTGGACATCCAGAGGAGTTAGAGGGCCCTAATCATTTGACAACCTAATCAATTGACTGTGTGATCCATAGCATCAACAACATCCTTTGAATGCATTCAATATTCCATGTATAGAGACATGAATTCTGATCTATCTAAGCAACTAGCTAGAAAAATAACTAAAAAGAAGAAATTAATTGCTAAGATAAATGAATTGTTAGGTGAATTGTCTTCTGAACAAAGAAAGTTTAAAACTAGATGCACTACTGCAATTTCTAAAATGAACAACTTAAGTCCAAGAATATTGATATGGAATGAAAAAATTTCATTGGGTTATAAAGGTTTAAATATTTAATTCTTTCTCATCAACGTTTTGCAAAAGCTACAATTAGACTTGGTTATTCATATTGAGAAAAACATAAAAGTTTTAATATTCTTTTATAAAAGAAAACAATTAACTCTATTTACACCTATTTTAATACATCTTCTAGTATTTGTACTTTATATGGTAGAATGAGGCATATTTTAATAAATTATAGAATGCAATATAGAGTTAAAATAGTTAAGCAGATTTGAGTACCAAAATGTATAATCACTAACTAATGTGGACATAGGAGGATACCTAGGTCACACCTCTCTACTTTTGTGTAGTGTTGCAGGTGGATTGAGAATTGAGGCAACACAAAGGAGTTGCTCGAAAAGGTGCAAGATCAATATCCAATCCTTGGCCCAAAAGTAATAAGGAGAAACAATTTTTTGGGTGAAGAAATATTTTTTTCCTTTCCTCTTCAAATGGGTAAGTATTTTCTTAGGTACGTAACTCATACCCATTAATAAATTATTTTTTCCTCATTTTTTATCCCTTTATTTTTGTATATATATATACATGCTTTAATAAAATAAAAAATTGCCGAAAAGGGGGTTTTTCGGGGTTGACCATTGATGGTCAAACCCGACCATCGATGATCAACCATCGATGAGCAAAAGTAATTTAGGGGGTAAAACTATTTTACTTTTTCACTTTTCATCCCCCCCCCCCAATTTTTTCATTCTCCAAAATCCCTAATCCCTCTCAATTATCCTTGATCTTTCAAGAGAGTTCAGCGATCTATTATTGTTTGAGATCAAATAAAACATTTGCATCAACACCAAGGTACAATCAAAACCATAATTTCTCGCCTTTGTTCTTCTTTTAGGGTTCTCAATGCAAATTTGTGATGGTTTTTACGTAAATTTCTGGTCTAGATGAGTATTAGATGTGATTAATGTGGTTAGAGATGATTTTTGTGAAACATTGCACGACTATAGCTTGATCTTTGATCGTATATGATAAAGATGTTCATCAACCATCGATGGTCGATGAACACCCATCGATGGTCACTTCGATCATCGATGGTGTATAGTAAACCATCAATGGCCAATGAGTAGCTTTGCATAATACACCCTCTATCATGCCTTTTCCATTCACTTTTGATTATAATTTCTTTGATGACAATTCTCTATATTGAATCAATTTTCTTTTTGTTTAAAGAGATACGTCTAGTGCCAAAGGGCTAGGTTGGTGTTTCACATTATGATGTGTTCAGGAGAAGTTTGATAAACTTCTTATTATTTATGAGCAGGGTTTCAATTCAAAACACCTAGATGAATATAACAATGTGGTGGGGATACTTGAGAAGGCGGGGTTAAAACCAATTATGGACAAAAAGCTTGAAAAAGCTAATGTTACCTTTGTGAAAGAGTTTTATCTCAATTTTTGGAAAGAATTAAATAAGAAAATAGCTAAAACCTTCATTCAGGGGGGGTGGATGTGGGGGTGTGAGGGGATAAAGATTGCACCTATGTATATTCGCAAAGTTGTGAACCTTCCTAGATCCCCTTCACAAGGCTTGGATATTTTTAAGTACTCTCCTCATATTGTTTCCGGGTCAGAGAAGTACCACAATATGATGAATTGTCTATATGAGAGGGTGCATTCTAATATTTTCAACTCTAGGCATCTTAAGCAAAAACTCATCCTGCTCAATCTATTCCTCAGGTGTAATTTGTACCCTACTACCCTCAGCATTTGTGATGTAGTTCTTATGTACTAGATACCTAAGGGGAAGAAATTTAATCCTGCTATACTGATCTTCACTTAGATGAGAATGGTTGCATCTACTGCTCGAGAGGTGATTGATAAGAAATCAAGGCAGAAACATCATCTTGTCTACCCCATCCTCATCACCCGCATATGCCAGGATATGAAGATTCTATTCCTCTCTACTAATCGATATGAGACAGGGAGAGCATCACTCTCTACAAAGACTGCTAGGAAGAGCATTGCAATGAGGGAAAGAGAGAGACATCAGCAAGATAGTCCCTCAGATCACAGCCTTCAGCAGCTTAGGCACCTAAGTCCTCATCTACTTAGTGGATCATGCAGGCACTTGGTGAGAGAGTGGAGAGTCTGAGTGGCAGAGTTGATACACTCAAGAGAGATATGATGACTCAGCATGCCTACTACGACGCCTCTCTTCAGTTCTCATCATATTGGCTCTACATCAGATGGATCCTTCCTTAGGGAGACAGCCTTTGTATGCCGATTATTTCACAGGACCATCACAATCTATAGGAGCTTCTCATCCATCTACAACTCATGGAGCTGACAGTGGAGATTATCAAGATATGGAGACACAAGGGAAGGATACCGATGCTGAGTAGGACTGGAGGTGATATGCACAGACTTTGGAGGAGGTTGTATTTCTCTTTACCTTTCTTCTTTTTTATTTTCTTCGGATTTGTATATTCTTTTATGTGATGCAAGAAATGCTTGGTTTGTATTAACTATATTATCTGCACTTGGGATGGTTAGTTTGGTACTTTCATATATTTCTTTGATTCATCTTTTGTACATATCTTGTTTTGGTTTTGTTGATTTTCTTTTTATTTTTTTATTTTCTTTCTTATTTTTGTTTTCATTTTCTTTCATTTTTTCTTTCTTGTTTTGTTTTCTTTAAAAAATAAAATAATAATAAATTTTTGGACATGCCTATATATTTGCTTTTACAAGATAATTTTGAATGATCTTGTTCATTGGTATATAGGTATGAATGTTACACATCTGAGTTTCACATTTGGCTTTCAATTTAGATAAGTATTTTTGTACACAATGATCAAATGTTGACTACATGACACTTTGTTTCACAAGACACTTCACATGCCATTTGCACACCCTTATTTCATGCTTATCTTGTATATTACTATGGAATAATAGAGTTGTAGTCTTATATTCAGTTCGTAGATATTTCAGGTTATATAATGTGTTTTTAGCTTCTTTGACTTGGCTCGTGCACAAACTTACTTTATCATGCACTTATGTGCATTTGTGTCATAATATGAACAAATAATGAGAGTGTATTTGTTAGAGGAGATTGAAGATCCACACTCTTGTTAAATCCATGAAAATCGAGTGTATTTGTTAAAGACTCACACTCGTAGATTATTGTTTGTGCATATATCAATGGGTAACTATCCGATACTAAATATAAAATATATTTAGAGATAGTGTGAATAGTCTGCCTAGCAATATCGTTCTTCTTTGTAAGTCCTATATAGTTAAGGTGATAGAGAAACACTTTAATCTTTCATTTTGAAGGTTGAGCTAGTTCAAGTCTTTATATCAGCTCATTTATCACATTTCTATAATTGAATATATCTTATGGCACTGTATAGATACTTTATTCTCAGTTTCACGCACTTACAATTATTTTTCATCTTTCACTGTGTGCATATAGCAGTGTCTTTCTCGTGTTCATGTGTTATGTGGCTAGATTTTGGTGAATTATGCTATTTTCTATACAAGTTTCTATGTGAATGCCTATGCATATTTCTCCTGTACACTTTTCAGACCTATGCATATTTCTCCTGTACACTTTTCAGACCGTATTTATCTGATTTTATCTCATTATCATGTATATCCGTTCATGTGTTTTTCACTTTTGCTAATAATAAAAGGGGAGAAGTGAGTGAAATTTGAGTGGTACCTTGATACATGCATGAGTTTTTTCAGTTTCTTAAATATTTTTTTGAAAACTCGATGCATTGTTTTAGGGGGAGCTTCACAATACCTATCCTTTCATCACACTTTTCATGTATGCATGAATGTAGGGGAGTATTATATATCATTACCTACTTTGTGAAAGTATATGTGTGTTTATTTGTTGCCTATATATATATATATATATATATATATATATATATATATATATATATATATATATATATATATATATATATATATATATATATATATATATATATATATATTAAACATGTATTTATTGCAATATTTCAAATTGCAAGTTTGTTATTGGTCAAAAGGGGACGATTGTTAGGACGTTGTCTGTACAACGCCGTCTATTTGAGTAATAATAAATATTTATTTGAGACTAATCTATATTTGAGATGATCTAGTATAGGTATATATAAGTATAGAACATGAACGAGGCCAAACGAAGCGAAAATTAGCTCAAAAGCTAATTTCACGGCTTTAACCATCAATGGTGCACATCGACCATCGTTGGTGGCAAGGAGACCATCAATGGTTCCTTATGGCATCTATGGTCCAAATGTATAGAGACGTCCACATCATGGATGATGTCACTTGATCATCAATGATCACTCGACACAATCGATGGTGGAGAGTAACCATCAATGGTCAAGTTGGCATATTCAAATTTTTCATGTTTGAATCTCAGTCGTTCATTGCACATCAAACCCCTATCCTCTTCTATGTTTTTTGTTATTTGTTCTTAACCTAATTAGATGAGAAAAAAATGAGAGAAAGAGAGAGGAGATCTAGGGTTTGAGTTTGGTGATCAAAGAGAGCTTTTCAATCCCCCAAAATCTCGTCAAACGCTTACTCACCGTGCACAACATTATCTGATTAGTTCACAGCAATAGAGAGCTATCCTTGGAGTCGATTTCATCCATGTTCTTCATCAAGTTTTCTTAGATATTTCAACGGACGATTTATTAATCGAAAGGGCTATAAGATCATTAGTGTATTGTGCTTAAATTGTTTATTTTTTTTCTTTTAATTGAACTTCTGTTACGGTGTACTCAAGCCATTTTAATTGAGGGCTGGGACTAGTTAGGGCTAGGAGTTACTCATTGTGAGATTTAGGTTAGACGACTGGTTTCGGGTAGAAACTTGGATGCGGTCTTGTAAGCCTACTGAATCGAGTCTATAATTCAGGAGAACTCTATCATAGTGAGAAAGCCCCTTCGCGAGAAGGAAGAGTGGATGTTGGATTATTTATCTGAAGCACTATAAAATCTCGTGTGTCACTTGTTGGTTGAATTTATGTTGGTATTATTTCTTATTATCATTTATCGCTATAATTTGTTTTTTATTCCGCTGCATATTCTGTGATTACACAAAAAATAGTAGACAATCCTTTTCAACCGCTTGCATCTCATATCACACGTCGGCCTAGAAGCGTTATTGGTTGACGACCATATGTTTACATGATTACAAGTTGTAGCTTGACAATGGCAACCAAATATTCAATCTTCTACCTCCAACTCCTCCAACCCAAAGCTCCAAGTCAGCCTATTGAGTTTTTCCTTAAAAAAAAAGAGCAATAAGGTTAATTAAAAGGGAAAAAGGGTATTTTAAGGATTGTAGTTAATTTTTTATCGTGGGTGACCGAGCTGAGTTAATTCTAATAGATCACTTATGTTGTTCCATCCCTATGAGGTATATCTATGTATTTTGAACTTGGGACAATAAAGGCCATAACGTATTAGTACAGGAGATGTATGTTGAATTAACCATACAAGGTATATCTATGTATTTTGAACTTGGGACAACAAAGGCCATAACGATTAGTACAGGAGATGTATGTTGAATTAACCATACAAGATAAAATGTAAGAAAGACTATAACATCTTATGTGCATAATAACGCAAGTTATAAGACTATAACACCATACAAGGTAAGGCAACACCGGTTTACATCGGAGTAGATGATCGAATCGGAGCAGAGTGACATCTTGGTTCAGATTTTTTACTAGTTTTTCTACTACTTCTTCTTCATATCCTTCCTCTTACCTTCTACACTTCTCTCTCTTTTCTTCCTTCTTCTCTATATATATTATATATTCTTTTTCTCCATTCAATAAATTCCTAGGGCATCTTTCCCCGATTACTAAAAAAAGAACAAAAAAGAAAACACAAGTTATAAAAGTTCAAATATTAATCAAATATTTTGATAAACAAAAGCTTTAACTGTAAATGTTAGGTTTTGTTCATCTAAAATGCAAATACTATAATTTGATTCTACTCAGTGAATCTTCCAAATTGAATTTGTATGAACAATAAGACGAACAGTAGCATAACTGTTTGATAATAATTCGATCAATTTATACGCCCTAATAACAACATAGGATGCAACAGTGAAGGCAATCTGTGATGAGTCATAAGCATTGAACGTTAATACAAGTGTCCAAGGAGAAATAAGTCCATACACATACACAAAGTTCAATGTTTCTGTTTCTCCCTTATTTAGAGACAGTACATTTGATGTATTATATTGAGACTGATTTTTATAGGCAAGAGTAACTCTTTTTCTAAACAATGCATAAAGATATATAATTGCTAAGTAATGTTCACTTATTTAACAAATGTTTTAGGCTGAACTTCAAAGTACAATATATAAGACAGTGATAGTATGATATCCATTTACACACAAAAGACATGGTCAGGTCTAGGCTCACTTCTATCTTAATTGGCCTTCACAGGCACTGTATTTTTCTAACATATATGCAAACTGATCAATACAATGATCCAAGAATACTCAATCAGTAATGCAGCAGCTATCCAGTAATGCAACAGCTATCTAGTGGACATGATCTACTAGATAGAAATGGTAAGATCCAGATTAACTTTTCTACTGTCAACTTTGTCTTCACACCCACTTGATTCCTCGAACATGTCAAACTCGATACTGGAACCCCAATCACTGGTTTCTTGGTAGTTCAAAGAACATAGCGTAAGGTCACAAACAGCTCTTTCTTGTATTTCTCTTTTTTCTTCCTCTGAATGAAACCTGTGAAAGAACTCTGTGGCATGAAACATCTATTGGCGATAGCTGATAATTATGAATGAACTGTGAGCAGCTTCAAGGAATAAAAAGGGTTGGACCTCATGTTGAGTTGTGGATTTTTGCAGTAACTTTGAGACGTGCAAGCTCGGCTATTGCCAAAAGTGCTTGGTTGCAAGTTCTTGTGCTTGTTTAGGTCTTTGGCTGATACAAATAAGTGAAAGTTTGTGGGGTTATTGCTCATGCTTCTGTACATCTGCAAGACAAAGAAATGCAGCTAATTCAGGGTCTCCATTCCATTTCTTTTGTTGTGAATATTGTTAAACTATGATTATTGTTTTTCGCTACAATTCAATGGCAAATTTCTGTACTCATGGACTTTGGGTTAAAATAGCTGAAGTAGAAAGACAGAGTTTTAGAGGGATTTTTTGTCAGTTTAGGGATAAAATTTCAGTACTGATGGATTTTGGGTTAAAAATAGCTGAAGTAGAAAGAAAGACTTTTAGAAAGAATTTAAGTATTATCACGTGATATTTACGTAATACCTTGATCTATAGAGAAATTTGAACGGTGACATAGCGGAAGATCATAAAGTTAAAAGTGATGAAACTTTGGGGTATTATTCAAACAAATTTGAACTTCCGAGTATGAGAAACGTTCTAGTAAAATTACTTAGGATATTAAACTGCATATAACCCCTAAAAACGATTTTTTTTTTTTTTTGAGAATTTAATTACGTAGATGATTCATTAGATTTGGATTTTACTCAAATTAAGAGGTCAGAGAAGATGTCAGTCTTTGGGTCAACATAGTTGGATGGTTATTGAAAGAAACTGGATTCGCCCTTCATCATATATGAGACCTAGCTAAGTGATAGTACTTGGTGAGCAAATTAAGGAATTGGGAGGGTGTTTGGGGTGGTGGGGCTGCAGGGGGACACGTGCCCCAGTCCATCCTAGAGTGCTATCACACGTAGATGATTGCTACAAACACGAGGATGAGCGTTTATCATGTGGTTCATGATGCATGGACTTGAGTCATTCTGTAAATCAATATTTATTAATTTGAAAACTCTCTCAACGTAGATGAGGAGATCCATATTGGCGACACATACAAGAAAAAAAACAACTGGTAGAGTTTTATCTGATGAATTACCAGTCTGTGCATGTGTACCCAAGCATTACCTTTTGGATAACAATGCTAGTTAAAATTCAAAAAGATAATTTAAAGCAATTTTTTGAGAGCTAGCTAACTCAAATTAAGTCAGACTGAATTAACTAAAATTTTCAGAAATTATCACATGAAAGAAGAGTGAAACTACAGAATAATTCAAAACACAAATGCATATTGTCCACAAAATAAATTGTCCACTGAAAAACACAAGAATATGCATCCTAAAAATCATTATACGTCAAAGAGAACACATATGTTACATTATCTGTCCAGGAGAAGTAGATATTCTTACCTGCAGATGGCTTTTGATGTGAGAGATGCTTAATTCCTTAACATTCATCAGCTCTAGAATACGCTTCGGTGTTGCTTCTGCAGATGCAACCCAAATAAGAGACAGATCAACTATTGCAAAATATAAAAGGTGAATCACCGTCTGATCGCGGCTGAGAACTCTCTATTAAAAGTATTTCTTTGGTTTCTCAAATAATCTAATCCCTTTTCATTTTCAAAAAAACGAAGCAATTTCTTGTTACAAAACTTTTATTAAGGTACGAGTAAATGCCCTTTTATTTTCAAAAAACTAAGCAATTTCTCGTCACAAAACTTTCATAAAATTACTAGTAAATGCCCTAATTAATTTTATGATAGAAAAAAAGGCATGTTATAAAGTAAAACAAAAGAAAAATTGATCCAAGTTAATTAATTATTCACCCTTTATAATTACTGATTTGTGCATATTTCTTCTGCTGAGAAACTTCTATAATTGGAGGCATACATACATTTTTATAGATAACATACACCTATGCATGATTTATCCCTAGATGCATCCTTGCATGCATGACTTTCACTAAAACTACATTTAATTTCTCCAAAGTTAAGTAATTGGGTTATTCATGAACACATCCTTTGCCAATATATTCCTAGTTAAATTGAAGTAGAGAGAGAGAGAGAGAGAGAGAGAGAGAGAGAGAGAGACTAAAACCCTAGCTATATACTTACTTCTTCCTCCTCCAAGGCATCGGACGGCCTCCACGAACCGGCGGTGCAGCTCCTCGGTCCACCGCAGCCTTGGCTCCTCTGATCTATTGTACTTTCTCACCCCTCTTCTTTCACTCATTGTTTTCTTCTTGTTTTCTAGTTCTTGTGACTTCTCTCCTCCAACAAATAATAGGAAAACTTTGGAAGATAACCCAGTTTGGCTTCCCTTATATTGTGCCTAATACTATTATTATATGGGAAGGTGAGAAAGGAAGGAATTTAGTCCATTTTTGACTAAGTACAATCAACTAATTACATGCTCACAGTTATCTAAAAGGTTGAACAAAAAAACCCATGTTGGAAAGAAAAAGTTGGTCTCTCTTTCTTTGTACTCAAATATATACACACCACTTTTAGAGGATGAGACAATGAAAATTTGGTGATTCTTGAGCTTCTAAAGTGGACCACAAGAAACTTGTTCGTTAAAAAATTATTTTATTACCTTTTAAGTTTATTTCAGAGGAGTAGTGAGAATACTGCCTATTATGGGTGCATACGGTTCAGATACTGTCGGATACGATACTTGCCATTTTCACATTCGATTCCAATCACGTGTGTATATATATATATATGCCTCGGTAAGAAAATTCATATCCATATCCGCTAAAATCGAACATGGACAAGGATATATATGTGGATGTAGCAGATATACCTGCGGATACAAAATAAAAATGAGAAAAGTAGATAATATTGAAAAAATATATTTTTCATATGGGAGAGAGTTCATTAATACGTTCATTATATCTGAAAAGACAAATATTAGATAGCTTAATCATCAAAATTAACCTCGCACCCATTAACCTAAGGATTAAAACTGTTACAACTGTAAGACCAACATATATATTCAGATACTTCGGATACGGATCCGAATATTTTACTACATATTCGTATCATTAACCATATCCTATCGAATATATATCTTAATAACCATATCCGCATCCTAACGGATACAGATACAGATATTTCCTCGGATACGGATATTTTTGCGCACCCCTACTACCTATAAAAATTTTGGTTGTATCCACTTGTTATGTGACATTGGTAAACTTATAATAATTCATTTATAATGATTAGTATATAACTAACAACATCAAAGCCTTTAACTCAAATTTTGGGTTAGACTCCGGAATGATTATATATACTTCATGCTAAATAACTGATTAATATTTGTTCTTATTTATATTCATGATAAGTGACAATGGTTTATTAAATGGTTATTTGGTTTGTGGATTAATCTTGATGCATGTAATGGATTGTCAAAACCCATAATTAAAATTGTGTTTGTTTGTGTTGGATATTAAAGAGGATTTGCATGAAGGATAAAATCCAATCAAATTTTGCCTGGTGATACAAGAATTTTGTTGAGAATATGTGATTAGATTCACAAATTCAGTTAAAAGCAGCATGATTTTAGGGCATTTTATATTTGATGCATTTATCCTATATAGCAACCCTAAATCCGTGTATAAAAAATGATAAACAAATAATGTATTTGCTAAAAATCCATGACTTTTAACTTGTGGTCCCTTTTTTTTAATCCAATGATGCAAAATGCATGGAAACAAAATGCCCCAAAATAATAAACGGTTTTGATTGAAAATAAAATTTTGAGTATTTGTTTGTATATGAAAGGAAATGAATCCACATTCGTGTCTAGACAATGGTACTGAAATTTAAGAAATATGTTTCTATCTGTAGAAAGTTATAGCTAATGTTGGATTCAGGATTCTGTCCTAATGGTGTCCCTATATAATTAACTTATTAGACTATATACATTAACAATGTTTTAGTTTTATCCTCATCGGCAATGCCTTACACTAATTCGGTGGTGTCCAGTAGTAAATACAAGTAAAATTAAATAAAAGTGTCTATACAAATAAAGAAGTTTACTTATTGATATTAAAAGACTATTTTTCCCACTAACAAAAAATAAATAAAAAAGTCTATACTACTCTATAAAAATCTTAGCAGCAGTAGATAAAAAATGGTGAGAAATTCTCTATTGCATATTTAAATTTGTAGATGAATTTGTGATTTTTGTGAGGGCAAATTGGTAATCTATACTACTCTATAAAAATCTTATTGGGGGTAGATAAAAGTGAAGAATGTTAAGAAATTTCCTATTGCATAATTGAGTTTGTAGACAAATTTTTGATTTGTGTGAGAGCAAATTGGTAATTTTAAAAATTTGAATGGATGGACATTTGTTCATCTCTCTCTCTCTCTCTCTCTCTCTCTCTCTCTCTCTCTCTATATATATATATATATATATATATATATATATATATATATATATATATATATATATATATATATATATATATATATATATATATATATAGAGAGAGAAACAAACTCTATGAACTTAAGTTCATAATGAATAGTGGTGCACCAACTTTTTTATCCACTCATCTTGTCTTGAGATTTGTGATGCACAAATCTCAAAGTGGGCTTTATATCTTTCACGGATCCCAAAGCAAGATGAGTGGTTAGAAAGATGATTTCTCCCTATTGAACAAGATTAAAATACTCTCTATATATATATATATATATATATATATATATATATATATATATATATATATATATATATATATATATATATATATAAAAGTTTACAAATAATTTAAATTTTCATTAAATACTACAAATAAGCATTTAAATATTAGAGATTGTAAATATAGAAGGTGATGGATCCAAAAAAAGAAAGAAAACATTTCTATATTTCAATGTTAAATCGTGAGATATTGCATCTTAAATATTTAGCTGCCGTAGTTATAAATACGTCTCTTAATCTAAATTTTTACTGTTGCAGTAGTTGCAAATATGTCTCTTAATCTAAATTATTTTTTCATTTCTTTGAAACTACAATATATACTTTTATTTCTTATATCACGAGCACTATGCACGTGTAATTTAACTAGTAAGGAATAATTAGTAACTTGTAAGGTGTGATAAATAAGTATTAGCCAATTATGCCCGTATTCTTTTGTTTCTAACTAATAAGTACAAAACAGTGTTAATTGAACTTGCATTCTTCTTAGTTACATTAAAGACTATTAACAAATTCACAGTTTTCTCCCTATCACACAGTTTGCTAAGGCCTTCAAGGTCAGGATGGAAAAGCCGAAGGACGTCCAAGTCAAATTTTGTGACTTAATTCGGTGAAACCAAATAAGATATTAATTCCCATCCTCCTCATTTCAATCAAATAGTGACGGTGCCGACCTTTCAGCTGCCTCCTTTAATTTGATTTGCCTTGTCCAAAACAACCACACTTGTAAATTTCATTATTGCTTACCAATTAATCTGAAGAAAAAAAAATTAAGAGAAAAAGAAAAGTTAAATTTACAATTTAGGCTCTCAACCTATCTCTTGTTAGCCATAGTCTATGATTGATTGATTTGATGATCAGGATCTCACTTTGATCTATTGCTTGCAAACAATTTGATTGGCTTGTTAGCTACAGTACTATGTGGATACCCGTATTAACCGTCTTCAAGAATGAAGCCTTTAAGCATATTTAAACTTTAGACCTTTCTCTGAATAGATTTTGTCTTTTATTGTTGGGACGTAAGGCCGCAAAAATAATTCCATGGTAGGTTATGGACTATCTAAACATTCAAAGTTAGACAAATTCCATGAAATCTTTGCTTGGATGTACATGTAATACTTAGTATCCGACATAATGATCATAAGTATACAGACACTCAATAACATATATGGGTGGATAAATGGGTGGGTAACAAGGAGCTAACTCGCAGGGGCGGATCCAGAAAATTTTCCATGGTAGGGCGGACAATAAATGTCTATATATCTAAAAATAAAAACATAATATCATAAAATTATAGTACATAATGAGAGTGTACTTAGTACACTTTATTGTTAAAAATTTATACGGACTTTTTACTTTTTAATGAGCTAATTTAAATTGTTACTAATTTCTCTAGTGTTTTTAGATTGCTTAGGTCTTGGGTGCAATATAAAAATTTATGGGGGGAAGATGTAAAAAATTGCATGACTTTACATGCAAATTATAAATATCTAGGGGTGCAATTGCACTCCTGGCTGGGCAGTACATCCGCCCCTGCTAACCCGCATATGCTGACTCATGAAAGATCAATTAATCGCCAATGTTTCATTTGAAAGCTAATGGTAACAATTGCATCGTCAATTTTTTATTTACATAGAGGATCTTAATATATTAAGTGCGAATTTCAGAAAGTTGGTACCATGAGAATCCATAATGGTTTGTTTCTAAGGGTTGTTTAGTTGATAAACTGTTATTGTAATGTAAGTGTCAGTTACATACGAGTTACTGCAACTATTGTCCTATGTCGTTAATTGTACGTAGTTCCTTCATTCAATGTTAAAAATTTTACAATTCTACAGTTGTGATTGTAGTTATAGATGTTTGATCGAAGGTAGTTTGTTATAATGCAATCGAAAATGAAATAAATGTTGCATATATAGATGCTACAGATTGTTACAAAACATTAATCTCAAATCCGTTATTTGGATGCTTATTTTAAGTTAAAAACAGGGTGAGACACCCTGTTCAATATATTAATAATATAGCTAGTTTCAAAAAATAAACCAAGTGAAGAAACTGAAAGTATCAAGTAGTTCATATTCTGGAATCTGGAGAGGACCTTGTTGTCACCTATAACTGTGAATCATAGATGTTTGATATATTCAGTTCTGCACTCAGTTTAGTTCCCCAAATTGCTAAAACACATACTTACAAATCATGCACACACATTTGGTGCCTTACAGAGTTTTAACAAAAATAAAAGAGAACATCAAAAGGCAAAACACATAACAAGTTGTCTTGTCATATACAAATATGTTGCCCTAAAATAAAAATTAGCAACCACTCCATCTCACTAGAGCTGCTTGAGCATTTAATAAGCTCCTGGATCTTCTTCTCATACGCCACATCTTGGATCCCTGCTGCCATCTTCTTCCTTGTACTCCCTGCCCAGAATATGATGAAGTGCGCAATATAGAAGTTATCCTTTGTGACTCAAAAACTTCTTCATTAAAATTCAAGTTATTTTTTGCTCTCCACAAACACTAACAAGATGTTCCAAAAACTCTTAATCCTAACTTCACCAATAAAGTTACAATTTGCATATAGAAGATCTTCAAAAGTGTTGGTCATTGAATAGACTGAAGACGAGAAGTAAAAATTTCCCAAACCTATATTGAAACTGTGTAGTTATAGAAAAGATGGTCGGCTGTTTACAGATTATCATTACAAAGAGGGCAGAGGGGGTCTCCTGACAAACCTTTAGATAAAAGGTTTGCTCTTATTTGCAATCTTGTTTTTAAAAAATGCAGAAGAAAACCTTCACTTTGTTTGAGAGTGATAAATGTTAAAGAATGCTTGATATTTCATATGAGCATGATGACATGCATTTATACAATACGAAGACTTAATATGGAAAGCGTCAATAGATGTAGAAAATAAAGTAGAGAAATATACTACGTAATACAATATTATATGCTACCTAAATGAGAAGATAGGATATCAAGAGAATATATGTTACTATCTTTAACACCACCCCTTCAAAGTCATGGTGGATTGAGAACCAAGAGTTTGGATGAGATGAGCCAAAAGTGATGGCAGCGAGCAGCGAGCACAGGTGATTAAGGAGATGGTGGCGTTATAACAGTGATCGGAGGTCACACACGATGGTCGCGAGAGGGCAAGACCTATAGTCACGAGAGGAGGTGTGTTGACCAGATCCGGGTTGTCGATGAGTGGAGAGCAGAATCTGACAACGGCGATCGGATATCACACATGGTGGTCGCAAGAGGGCAGAACCTACGGTCGCAAGAGGAGGGGTAGTGATCGGATCTAGGCCGTCAATGAATGAACAATTAGGGTTTTGCCCGAGGTCGAGGGTTGATTAGGAGTAGCGGTGGCAGCCGCTGATTGAGGGTCGCGGCGGAGCAGGCGAGGGAGTTAGGGTTAGGGTTTTCCGAATAATGGTCTAACCAGAGTTGGCTTGGCCAAAGGAGGAGTTGATGTTGAAGCCGGTGTTGAGGCTGAAGCCGGTGTCGAGGCCGCCGAGGGGAAATGTGAAGTTTGCGGCGAAACCCCCTCGGCGGCTCTCTGATACCATGATAAATGTTAAAGAATGCTTGATATTTCATATGAGCATGATGACATGCATTTATACGATACGAAAACTTAATATGGAAAGCGTCAATAGATGTAGAAAATAAAGTAGATAATATACTACCTAATACAATATTATATGCTACACAAATGAGAAGATATGATATTAAGAGAATATATGTTACTATCTTTAACAGGGAGGATGGATTTCCATATCAGTGAGAAATTATTTGAGGTGGTGACACCCCCATTGACATTCTCATATAGGGATTTCACTGTGAAAGTTCCTCTGGGATGCAGAGGGCATATAATCTCATATCTTAGCTGAGGGTTGAGAAAATAATAATTTGACAGAATAGTATTCAAATCTTTCAACTCTTTCTTTTCATGCTCAGTGCAACATCTTCGAATGATTGAGTGCCATTTTCAAACACCCTTATACATAAACCCTTGGGACTTGACACTAACATGTTTTGAAAAAGCTAGTTTATAGACTAATGGAAAAGAACTTCCTAAAGAGTTGTGGTGAATCCATTTGTCCTCTCAGAATCTTATAGTAGAACCATTCCCTAGTTTTCATTGAGCAGAGCATACTAAAGCTTAGTGAGAAGATGATATACCATGCCAAAAACTAGAGTCAGAAACTGAAGGGTGTGTGCATAGTATGGGAATTTATTTTTGAGATAAAGAGATGAGAGAACTTTTCCAACTAGAAAGTCAGTAGTTAGAGACTTCAATGTCCATTTAGATAGGAGAGCATTATCAAAATTGGTAAGGTTGAGAACACAAAGACCCCTTTTTGGATTTACAAACATGATCCCATCTAACTAGAGATTTAGCTAAGTTAATAGATTGGGTTCCCCCGAGAGAAAGTTTCGTCTGATCTTATTCACTGCCGTAATGAGTCATTTAGGGATTTTAAAGAAGGACATGAAATACAAAAGGAGAGAGGATAGAACAAACAATCAGAGTTAAACGCCCTCCAATAGAAAGATTCTTACTTTTCCACATGGATAGCTTCTTATTGAAAGAGCCTACAAACAGTTGCCAATCTTGTCTAGATAAGGATCCTCATTAGAGGGGAAGACCAAGGTACTTGAAAGATGTAGAGCTCAAAGAACATTTAAGGAGTTTAGCAAGATGTTAGCCTCGGGTATTAGATTTACCCAGATAAAATAAATTTGTTTTAGCATAATTTATACCCAGACTAGGTACGTCCTCAAATATATAAAATAGACTTGAGGACAGAAATATCATGAGATTGAGCCCTACAGAAGACCAAGGTGTCAACTGCAAATTGAAAAGATCTTATTTTGTTAAGGTCTCCTTTGGTATGAAGTTCAGAGAGATCCCATAAAGCCACACTACTGACTATCATCTTATTGAGAACATCTACCACTAAGATGAAAAGCATGGGTGAGAGAGGTCAATCCTGCTTAAGACCACGTTTACAAGAAAAAGTTTTAGAAGGGATACCATTCACAAGCATTCAGGACTTAGAGGATGAGAATATGCGTTCAATCCAATAACACCATCTATTACTGAAATCTCTAGCTTTCAGTAATGAAAGAAAGAAACTCCAACTTATACAATCAAAGGCTTTCATGAAGTCCACCTTGATTATGCAAATGTCTTTCTTCCTAGAGTGACGTAGCATTTCATGAGCTAGAAGAATAAAGTCAAGGATAGATTTCCCACCTTGAAAAGTTGATCGTGTTTCATTCACTAGAAAAGAAAGAAATGGACTGAGCCTAGTAGCTAGGGCTTTAGTAAAGATCTTAAATTACCCATTAAGGAAACTTATGGGTCTAAAATCTTTAAGATTATTTGCACTATCCGTGTTTGGAATTAGTGCAATGAAGGAGAAGTTGATGCTATGTAAAGATGAGGCATCCTTGTACAGGGAGTAAAAGAAAAGATGAATGTCATATTTAAGAATGTCCCAAAACTATTGGTAGAACAGAATTGGAAAATCATCAGGCCTAGGAGACTTCTCTAGGTGCAGACCAAAGACAGCAAACTTAATTTCTACTGAGGTGAAAGGTTGATTAGGAGATGTAAGATTAGGGAAGGTAGGGCTTAGGTACAAAGACTCCCAGTCTATATTGAAAGAAGATTGTTTGCTAGAAGAGAAAAGATTAGCATAGTAGTCAAAGAAAGCATTTTGCTTGTCCTGTTCAAATATGATCAACTAATCATTAACAAATAAGTTTGAGATGAAGTTGTTTCTTCTAAGATTAGAAGAAGTTTTGTGAAATAAAGAGGTATTTGCGTCACCCTCTTTCAGCCATTGGATCCTAGATCTTTGTTTCCAATAAATCTCTTCATCCTTAGCTATAGAGAAAAGATTTTCCCTTAGCTAAAGTCTTGAGGCTAGTTCAGATTCTAAAAGGGACCTAGCCTCTTCAATTGAATTGAGTGCTTCTAAAAGATGAAGGTATTCCCTCTTAGAGGCAGCAAGGGACCCAAAGACATTCTTTTTCCACTATTTATGCGTCGTTTAAGGAGTTTAAGCTTAGAGAACAGAGACACAATAGGGTTACCCTTGCAAGAAAAGGTTAACCAACACTAAGCTATATAGTCCTTGAAGGAAGAGTGAGAGAGCTAAATTTTCTCAAATACGAAAATCTTAGCTAGTTGAATATTACTAGAATCCAAGATAATTGGGTTATGATCAGAGTAGGATGCTAAGTAAGCATATTGAATGAGAGATGGGAAGTGAGCTTCAAAAGAAGATGAGGTAAGACACCTATCTAGACGAGCTAAAGAAGAGTTAGCTCTCATATTAGACCAAGTATTTTTTTTACCGATAGAGGCAAATCCATAAGGAAGAGAGAATTAATTAGAGATTTAAAAGAATTAATATCTCTAATTGATCTGATCTACCACTCCTCTCACTAAGATTCATGGTAACATTAAAATCCTAAATAAGACCCAAGGCAATGGAAACAATTGACTAATTCTTTTAATCTCCCACTAACAAACACCTTTGTCATCCCTATATATCTATTGGATTATACAGAAGTAGCCACAAATTTTCAATTAGAAATGTTGTGGACAAGAGCAACAGACACTAAAAGATATCAATGTAAAAATCGAGCAGGAGAAGATAGAGTTGTTCCATCCTAGAAGCACACCTCCCTAGAGTCCTAAGCATCTAAAGAATGCCACGAAGTTTATCTTATTCCTCCCAAAGCCTCAAGAGTACTAAGCCTAATAGAACCAAGTTTAGACTCTTGCGGACCAACAATGTCAACACCCAGAGTAGAGAATACAATCTCTAACTAGTCTGTTTTCTTAACAATATTGTTAAGCCCTCTAACATTCCATGACACAATCTTCATAATCAAACAAGATTAAGTAGCAGTAACACAGGCCTAACAAGGGAGCTGGGCTAAGATGAATCTGCCCGCTCAACCTCAAGAGATCTAATTTTTGCAATTCCCTCATTATGAATAGGTTCTTTCAGTCCACAATGTACGGCAATTTTAACTATCTCATATTTGCATAAATTATTTATGGTTACAGAAGGAGAAGATGAGGAAGTCTGGCCATTTTTCCCTCTAGGGGAAAGGATTTCTTTGCCAATGTCAGAAGCCTATGGTAGGGAACGTGGGAGAGAGATCTAGCAGCTGATCTTCTTATGAGCATCCTTGGTGGCCTACCAAATCCAGGTGGGGAAGCTGTAGAGGAGATACTATTGAGGGAGTCTTTAGAATTTTTGCTTGATGCTGGCTGAAAAATATGGTTCTGTCTGGGCTGTGGTGCAATTGGGCCTTCCAATAAGTGCGAGTGGGCTTGGACTAGGCTTTCCCATGATTTGAGATCAATTTTGATGAGTATAGCCTCACAGAGTATTTTCACCAAACTAATTTCGCTTGTCATATTCTCCTGGCTCACAGTATCTGGTTGAAGGAATAAATTTCAAAGAGGATCAAGGGATTCCTTAGTTACCTCCTCCATTCTTGCCCCATTTAAATCATTAGATATGACCTTTTTTCCCTTGATGTCCCTAGCCACCTCCATTCCTGCCCCATTTAAATCATTAGATATGACCATTTTGCCCTTGACGTCCCTAGCCATCATCGATGACCCTGCAACATTCTAATCAGCTTGCTGAGCAGGTGGCGGTTGTTGTGCCAGAGATTGTTGAGTAACTTCCATGTCAAAGTCTAACCTAATGTCCTGACCCACTAGAGATGCAGATGAAACACCCTCTCTCTCGACGAGGTCTTGCATATATTCCCTGACCCGACTCTTCCTATCCGAAAGAGGTTTATACCATTGACCATTAGAGTGACTTTACCTTCCTTGATCTCTCCATCATTGGGAACTCGTCTCTAAAGATGATGGATTGAGTGATCTCCAATGAGTTTCTAACCTTGAGGAGAACCTTCTGACCCTTAGCATTCGACTTCAAGATAACATCGTTGGAAGCGGTGACATACTCTCCCACTTTGATGAGCATAGCTTTGAGAACAGAGACACAATAGGGTTACCCTTGCAAGAAAAGGTTAACCAACACTAAGCTATATAGTCCTTGAAGGAAGAGTGAGAGAGCTAAATTTTCTCAAATACGAAAATCTTAGCTAGTTGAATATTACTAGAATCCAAGATAATTGGGTTATGATCGAGTAGGATGCTAAGTAAGCATATTGAATGAGAGATGGGAAGTGAGCTTCAAAAGAAGATGAGGTAAGACACCTATCTAGACGAGCTAAAGAAGAGTTAGCTCTCATATTAGACCAAGTATTTTTTTTTACCAGATAGAGGCAAATCCATAAGGAAGAGAGAATTAATTAGAGATTTAAAAGAATTAATATCTCTAATTGATCCTGATCTACCACTCCTCTCACTAAGATTCATGGTAACATTAAAATCCCTAAATAAGACCCAAGGCAATGGAAACAATTGACTAATTCTTTTAATCTCCCACTAACAAACACCTTTGTCATCCCTATATATCTATTGGATTATACACTGAAGTAGCCACAAATTTTCAATTAGAAATGTTGTGGACAAGAGCAACAGACACTAAAAAGATATCAATGTAAAAATCAGAACAGGAGAAGATAGAGTTGTTCCATCCTAGAAGCACACCTCCCCTAGAGTCTGAAGCATCTAAAGAATGCCACGAGTTTATCTTATTCCCTCCCAAAGCCTCAAGAGTACTAAGCCTAATAGAACCAAGTTTAGACTCTTGCAGACCAACAATGTCAACACCCGAGTAGAGAATACAATCTCTAACTAGCTGTTTTCTTAACAATATTGTTAAGCCCTCTAACATTCCATGACACAATCTTCATAATCAAACAAGATTAAGTAGCAGTAACACAGGCCTAACAAGGGAGCTGGGCTAAGATGAATCTGCCCGCTCAACCTCAAGAGATCTAATTTTTGCAATTCCCTCATTATGAATAGGTTCTTTCAGTCCACAATGTACGGCAATTTTAACTATCTCATATTTGCATAAATTATTTATGGTTACAGAAGGAGAAGATGAGGAAGTCTGGCCATTTTTCCCTCTAGGGGAAAGGATTTCTTTGCCAATGTCAGAAGCCTATGGTAGGGAACGTGGGAGAGAGATCTAGCAGTGATCTTCTTATGAGCATCCTTGGTGGCCTACCAAATCCGTGGGGAAGTCAGAGGAGATACTATTGAGGGAGTCTTTAGAATTTTGCTTGATCTTTGGTGAAAAATATGGTTCTGTCTGGGCTGTGGTGCAATTGGGCCTTCCAATAAGTGCGAGTGGGCTTGGACTAGGCTTTCCCATGATTTGAGATCAATTTTGATGAGTATAGCCTCACAGAGTATTTTCACCAAACTAATTTCGCTTGTCATATTCTCCTGGCTCACAGTATCTGGTTGAAGGAATAAATTTCAAAGAGGATCAAGGGATTCCTTAGTTACCTCCTCCATTCTTGCCCCATTTAAATCATTAGATATGACCTTTTTTCCCTTGATGTCCCTAGCCACCTCCATTCCTGCCCCATTTAAATCATTAGATATGACCATTTTGCCCTTGACGTCCCTAGCCATCATCGATGACCCTGCAACATTCTAATCGCCTTGGCGAAAGGTATGTTGTTGTGCCGTGAGATTGTTGAGTAACTTCCATGTCAAAGTCTAACCTAATGTCCTGACCCACTAGAGATGCAGATGAAACACCCTCTCTCTCGACGAGGTCTTGCATATATTCCCTGACCCGACTCTTCCTATCCGAAAGAGGTTTATACCATTGACCATTAGAGTGACTTTACCTTCCTTGATCTCTCCATCATTGGGAACTCGTCTCTAAAGATGATGGATTGAGTGATCTCCAATGAGTTTCTAACCTTGAGGAGAACCTTACAGCCCTTAGCATTCGACTTCAAGATAACATCGTTGGAAGCAGTGACATACTCTCCCACTTTGATGAGCATAGCTTTGAGGAATTTTTAGTCCCATAGGTGAATAAGGAGGTATGATATAGAGATCAAGTCAAGATAGCAGAGGGATAGGACTTAAGACCCTGAGCCTCATACCATTGTTCAAAAGAAGTCCTAAAGTTGCCCATGTTGAAGAAATCTTTTGCCAAAGCCCGATCAAGGGTCCCCACTTTTGGGAATTTGAGGAAGTAAGAAGTAGGAGATACTCGCATAATCTTAAAATCCATTTCTTGACTTTGAGATGGAACTCCAGGCACTTGACGAGTTTAGAAAAAGACGGATTTTCCATAGAGATCTGGAATAATCCATACAATTGATACTTCTCCATGTTCTCGATGACTAAGTCTAGCAGAGGAATCATAGAAAAAAACTTTGGAGGAGGGGATGTCAGATTTGGAGGAGGAGGAGGCGATAGGGGCAGACTTGCATTCCCAATTGGCAAAGATTTAGAGGTGTGACCAATTAAATTACAAGCGAAGCATTTGAAGTCATCAAACTCGCAGTCTTTTGCCACATGATTGCGATCTCCATAAAAGAAGCACCTTCGAACTGAGAACGATTGATTCTTTGATTGAAAAAGAGAAAAAGTCCTAGAACAACGTTTCTTTTTCTTGTTAATAACCTTGATACAACTGTCTTCGGGGAGAGGGAGAATTCCTTTTTGCGATGGAGAGAGAGAGAGAGAGAGAGAGAGAGAGAGAGAGAGAGAGAGACCCTTGTTACTAAAATTCCTGAAAGAGTTAAAAAGGGGCAGTTGCTATGGTTCCAGTGGTTTTTCAAAAAGAGCGGAGAAAGGCTTGCCGAGAGGTGGAACATGAAAAGATGTTGCTTTGAGAGGCACGCTAGGGTGGGGGGGAGGCGGGGGGCGTTGGAGGAGAACAGTACCTGAGCAATAATGACTTTACCATCTTTAATGTTGACCTGACGCTTAAGGAGTTGTGCCGCCGCCATTTTCTTCAAACCCTCACCTAATCACAATCCTAATCGGCTCTCTGTTCCTAATCGCCGCTCCATTATTTGGATGTTTTGATATTTGTATTTTTGAAAACAAATCCAATGTTTGGTTAGTTGAAAAAATTATTAGAATTGTAATTTTTGGTGGAAATATATTTTCATTGAAACTAAAGTGCTTGTTTATCTACAATTATAAAATAACGTGTATTTTTTTTTCTTGAAATCAACTAATTTGATGATGTGGCTTTAGTTTTTATTTTTTAAATTAATTAAAAGGCTTACAACATTTGTTGCAGCCAAATCAGCCAGCTGAAACAAATGTTGCAACTTTTAATTTTTTTCAAAATGTAAATCTAATTAACATTCTAAACTGTTGTTAAACAAACATTAGAAATGGAAACATTACTACAACATTAGTTGTTTCTCGCTCTATTTTACGTTAATCAAACTACCTCTCAAAGATATTAGGATTTTTCTTTTGTTGGGGATGATTGTAACTAGAGTTGTAATTTATTCTCCATTTCTAATTCAAAAAGTTGTGATTATCACATTTTAATTATATTTTATACCCTCATTACCTATGTTATATGAATAAAGATATTACTAATAATTATTTTTATCTTATTTTGCGTGCTAATAAAGAAATAATGAATAAAAACCCAAATGACTCAAATTCTCTGAATTTCTACCAATTTTTGAAGCCCAAATCTGAAGACAAACAAAGGCCCAAGATATCAAATTAATCCAAGAGAAATTCGTGAAGAAAAATCAAGAAAAGACAAATTCGGTTGGAAACCAACCGGTTGGCCAACCGATCGGCCAACCGAATGCAAACATCTCAATTAATGGTGGATTTCTCTTTCTTTTTGGCTAGGTTTGATCCAATGGTTCACATCAACTCCGTTGGGCTATAAATAGGGGTGAATGCTGAGGGTTTTGAGTGTGAAATATTTTGTAAATACTCCATTTGGAGAGGAGGGTTACTCTTAATTGAGAAGACCTTCCAAAATTATAACTTTTGTTACACAATAAATAAAATTTTTCATCCTTCAATTTCCTTTCTCTTCTTCTAATCCAAGGACCAAAAGGAGGATTAGATTAAGATCAGGAGTTGTTGGTTTTCCTTTTATTTCTTTTTCATTTTCTTTCTTGTTCATTTAATTGCTTTGTAGCTTAGATTTACTTTTATGCAATTTAATTTCATGCAATTTACTTTCATGCAATTTACTTTCATGCAATGTATTTAATTCTTGTATTTACTTTCTAGAATAGATTTTTCTTTTCTTTAATTCACCTTGAGGCTAGAACCCTCTAGGGAATTACCCTTTTCTAAGTGTGGAGCTAATATTTGTGGGATCCCTAGAGATTGTTTGAAACTAGCTAACAAATCCAACTCATTCTTGTGAGATTGAGATAAGCTAAGTGGATCTACTCTAGATTCCTCATATCTTTAATTAATCCTCCATACTTTACCTTCTTTACTTTCCTCTTATCCTTGCTTTTCATTTGTTTGTTATTTTTTCTTTGTTCTTAATTTCATTAATTTTTACTTCTCTCTCAATCTCATATTCCCTCCATGTGCATATAATCTCAAACCTAGTTTTGTTATTATGTGCATATAACCACAACCACATTCTCAACTTTATTTTCTCCTCTTTTACACATAATCCACAATCCACTCTCTCTTATCTCTCACGAACCACTTTCACCATTTTCTCACTTTCATTTTATTTGAATAACTCCTAATTGTCGCGCACATAATTTGAGAACCAAAACTTGAACAAAACTCTTCCTACTTCCCGTTCCTCGTGGGATCGATAATCTTTTATACTATAACTTGATCAAGGTTGTATACTTGCAACTTAGGAGGTAATCATTTATTTTCCCATCAAGTTTTTGGCGCCGTTGCCGGGGAATGGTGCATAAGTAGGATTTTGATTAACTTTGGTTCCTTATTTTATGTGTTTTCTTTTGTGTAGGAACTTGAAGCTTGAAGATCAAGAGTTGAAGATTCAAGATTGAAGATTTGCCTCCAACGAGGCTTTGGATAGCGATTGCATGGGTAACTCTTCTTTCTAGTATTCTCAATTTCACCCTTTAGATAGTTCATTCACATTAGAGACAATTAGGATAAAAAAATAAAAAAAAAAGATTTTTACCCTTGTCGACCCTAATAAACTTCATTTTTTTTTATTGTCGACCATAATAAAAAAATAAAAAGATTTTTATTTTTGCATCCTTTTTAGTTGCTTTTAATTCCTAGGGTTGCAATTCATATAATAGTAGGAATTCACCAAGTGATTTGAGCATCTTGATTTGGCACACACTTGAAAATATCTTAAGGGCAAAACCCATTAATCAAGATAAGGTGAGGGATTTCATCACCCTTTCCTTAGCCCAAAAATCACTAATTCCTCACTATACATACCCAAGCCTCTTAAAATTGATTAGACGTTGGCCCCTAAGGATTCGAGCTCATTAAGGAACAAGAAATCCTTAAGTGAACCGGTCCAAGTTTATTTGGATTAATTGGTGTCTAAGGCAAAGTTTAGGAGTTGCGTAAGGCGCTCCGCAAGAAAAGAGGTACTTAATTGATCTTTGATCTCCCTCTAGTACTATCCTTACCTGGCTAATTACCCAAGTAAACTTTGATCTTTTCATTAAGGAAAATTTTTGGTTAGGAGCTGGTCTAAGTCAAGTTTAGGCTTAACCCTAGAGTTAGGGTGATTGAAAAGTGATTGCCTTGATTTGTTTTTAGTTAGTTTTTCCTTATCTTCTTAACTTTTTCTCTTGTCCTTTTTCAAAAAAAAATTTTAATTTTGGTGTATGCAAACTTGGGTTAGGGATAATACCAATCGTTTAATTCGTTTTGATCCATCTCTTGAACCAAACGAAATGGCCAATACCAACCCACTGTTCTTCAAGATGTTTGTTACCCCACTAGAAATGCAATCCCTCTTGCATAAAACTCCCGAGGTAAATGGAACCAATTTTGAACTTCGACCGCATTTCATAAACATGCTTCCCAAATTCTTAGAGTCGAAACCAAGACGATACATCTTTATCTCCGAATTTGAAGAAGTTTGCCTCATGATTAAGATGAGGGACTTAACTGAAGATGCTATCAAACTCCGATTTATTCCATTTGCCCTTAAGGACAAAGCCAAAAATGGTCAGATAGCTTGCCCACGATTCCATCTCAACTTGGGGTGAATTTGTAGCAGTTTTTGAAAAATTCTTTCCTATCCACAAAACAATCAAGCTTAGAAACAGCATTCAAAATTTTAAAATTGTCGGGAGAACCTTTTGGAAGTATTTCGACAAATTCAAAGATCTTCTTATCCAATGTCCTCACCATGGTCTTGAAAAGTGGCGATTATGCCAAATCATTTATGAAGGATTGGATTATTCTTCAAAACTTCCTTAGAGTCAATGTGTTAAGGGATTTCATGAAGAAAAATGCCGATGAAGCTTGGGACTTTTAGAGAATTTATCAGAAAACCATGCGGTGGGAACAACGTGATTCATCGATTACCCAATCGGTTCTAGAAGTCCTTCCTTAGAGTCAAACATAGCCTCTGAAGCTAAGATGGCTACAATTCTACGCAGTTAGAAACTTTAGAAACCAAAGAACGAGCTCGGCTCAAATCAATCAAGTTTACGCCTCGAGGTTGTCATAGCTGTCTTTCTGACCCATGCTTGAGCAATGTCCACTCTAAGGAAATACTCAATCTCTAGAACAGATAAATGTTGCATTCCAGCATCCGATTAATGATCCATTTTCTCCAACCTATAATCCAGGTTGGAGAAATCATCCGAATTTTACATGGAATCAGGGTAATTTCTCGGGAAATCAAAATTTCACTCCCTCTTCAAACCAACAATTCCCTAGGGGCAACGCAGTTTCTTTCAGTTCTCAAACCAACTTTCCACAACCAAATCAGCCATTTCCAAATCAGTTTCCTCATCATCAATCTATAAATCATATTCCTTCAAATGTTGAGAAACGTCTTAATGTTTTGGAAAGGGGTTTGGAAGCCTTGATTAAAACCTCTACACAGACCACGAACTTGTTGACTCAAACATCTAGCACGATGAACTCCTTTATGCAATCAACAGGACAAATTCTCAACTCCAACACTCAAGCCATAGCTAGATTAGAAACCCAGCTTGGTCAACTAGCTAGCTATAAGTGAGAGAGAAAGGATCATTTCGAGTCAACCCGTGAGCAATCCAAGGAGCGGGGTCAAGTTCAACTTTTCAAGATCAAGTGAATGCAATCCATTCACAACAAATGTAACTGTGTTAATAATCAAGTCCTTGAGCGAGAGAATTATGTTGAATACATGCATCTTGAAGCCAACATTTGAAGAACCCTTTGTCAATGAACTTAGGTTTTAGAAAATAGAAAACAACAAGATTTCATTTTTGATGAAATTTTTGTTAACAACGAATCTAAGTTCAAAAGCATACAACCATTAATACCTACCTTCCATTGCTGCAAACATCACTTAAAACCACGAAATTTTTAGAATTTAAGCACATCGATGATTATATCATTTTGAAATTCTTTAAATTTCGGGTAGAATTTTTAGCAATAAGGTAGGATTTAATATAGAATGTGAGCTTCTCATGTTTCATCTTTTATTCTACATTTTTATTTTTGTCTCATAATAATAAAAGAATTTATTCTTCTCTCGTGTGAGAGTTTCTTGTTCTTTTCAAAAAACATATGAAAAAAAAGAGAGAATAAATTTTTGACTTCACCTTCTCATACCAAAGGTAATTCTGAATTTTTATCATTGTTCGAAGTCAACCGAACAAATGTAAGTGCTTCCATTCTTATCTGCTTACTTTGTGCATAATAGAATCTGCATTAAGGACAATGCAAAATTTAGGTGTGGGGTGGGAATTAGTTATTTTGCACTTTATCTTAGTTATTTTTTTCCTCTTTTTCTTACCATTTTTTTCTTTTTATGTCATTTTTCCTCTTTTCATCAAAAAAAATATTATCATTTGCCAACTTAATAGAGTTGATTAATAATTGATCTATTTGATAGAATTTAAGTCTTCTAATCCTTAGTTAGTTCTATACTCAAGTTTACCTTTTATGATAACTCCAAATAAATTTCTTAAGAAATGATTTTCAAAGTAGTATACTTTACTTAAGTTTTAACTTAGATTTTTAATTAAAGTAATGAAATTTTTGCATGCCTAACTTAGAGTTGAAAATAATTTTTCAAGTTGTCTTGATCCAAATATTGTTCAGAATATATATACATATACACATATATATATATTATACTAACTTAATAAAAGAAGAAAAATTTCTCTTAAAATCATTGGTAGTTATATTTTACTAAGCCTAAGTTGGTGAGTAATTAAGCCCGAGGAGTATTTCTATGCTTAATGACCTAAGCCCAATTGGGTTGGGATTCATTGGCCCAAAACTCGCTAAATGGTCACTTAGAAAGCCGATTAAAAGAACAAAACCACCAAGGAATAAAGAGTAAAAAAAATTGTCATACTAATCATGTTTTTATATATAGTTATATTTGTATATGTTCTTGAAAAATTAAATGGATTAAAAGACTTGAAGTTTGTTTAAAATAAAGAGTTAGCATGTTCTTTTCAAAACTTTCAAATTAAATTTTGAGTTAAACTTGGTTTTGTATAACTATAATGAAAGGATTTATTCTTCTCTCGTGTGAGAGTTTCTTGTTCTTTTCAAAAAAACATATGAAAAAAAAGAGAGAATAAATTTTTGACTTCACCTTCTCATACCAAAGGTAATTCTGAATTTTTATCATTGTTCGAAGTCAACCGAACAAATGTAAGTGCTTCCATTCTTATCTGTTTACTTTGTGCATAATAGAATCTGCATTAAGGACAATGCAAAATTTAGGTGTGGGGTGGGAATTAGTTATTTTGCACTTTATCTTAGTTATTTTTTTCCTCTTTTTCTTACCATTTTTTTCTTTTTATGTCATTTTTCCTCTTTTCATCAAAAAAAATATTATCATTTGCCAACTTAATAGAGTTGATTAATAATTGATCTATTTGATAGAATTTAAGTCTTCTAATCCTTAGTTAGTTCTATACTCAAGTTTACCTTTTATGATAACTCCAAATAAATTTCTTAAGAAATGATTTTCAAAGTAGTATACTTTACTTAAGTTTTAACTTAGATTTTTAATTAAAGTAATGAAATTTTTGCATGCCTAACTTAGAGTTGAAAATAATTTTTCAAGTTGTCTTGATCCAAATATTGTTCAGAATATATATACATATACACATATATATATATTATACTAACTTAATAAAAGAAGAAAAATTTCTCTTAAAATCATTGGTAGTTATATTTTACTAAGCCTAAGTTGGTGAGTAATTAAGCCCGAGGAGTATTTCTATGCTTAATGACCTAAGCCCAATTGGGTTGGGATTCATTGGCCCAAAACTCGCTAAATGGTCACTTAGAAAGCCGATTAAAAGAACAAAACCACCAAGGAATAAAGAGTAAAAAAATTGTCATACTAATCATGTTTTTATATATAGTTATATTTGTATATGTTCTTGAAAAATTAAATGGATTAAAAGACTTGAAGTTTGTTTAAAATAAAGAGTTAGCATGTTCTTTTCAAAACTTTCAAATTAAATTTTGAGTTAAACTTGGTTTTGTATAACTATAATGAAAGGATTTTCTTAAGAAATGATTTTCAAAGTAGTATACTTTACTTAAGTTTTAACTTAGATTTTTAATTAAAGTAATGAAATTTTTGCATGCCTAACTTAGAGTTGAAAATAATTTTCAAAGTAGTATACTTTACTTAAGTTTTAACTTAGATTTTTAATTAAAGTAATGAAATTTTTGCATGCCTAACTTAGAGTTGAAAATAATTTTTCAAGTTGTCTTGATCCAAATATTGTTCAGAATATATATACATATACACATATATATATATTATACTAACTTAATAAAAGAAGAAAAATTTCTCTTAAAATCATTGGTAGTTATATTTTACTAAGCCTAAGTTGGTGAGTAATTAAGCCCGAGGAGTATTTCTATGCTTAATGACCTAAGCCCAATGGGTTGGGATTCATTGGCCCAAAACTCGCTAAATGGTCACTTAGAAAGCCGATTAAAAGAACAAAACCACCAAGGAATAAAGAGTAAAAAAAATTGTCATACTAATCATGTTTTTATATATAGTTATATTTGTATATGTTCTTGAAAAATTAAATGGATTAAAAGACTTGAAGTTTGTTTAAAATAAAGAGTTAGCATGTTCTTTTCAAAACTTTCAAATTAAATTTTGAGTTAAACTTGGTTTTGTATAACTATAATGAAAGGATTTTCTTAAGAAAATTACATTGGAGTTATGATAAAACGTTTTCTTGAGTATTAACCAACTTCAATTGGAATGTTTGAAGATATCAAATGAATTAATTATTTTATTAATTTCTTTAAATTGGCAAGTTGACTGAATTTTGTGGTTATATTCACTGCAAACCCTCACGAGACTACAACTCGTCCACTAGGGTAACCTAGGGGTTTAAAGGCTTGTTGTATGCGCTAAATACAACCGCGATTCCTGCGAAAGTGAGTTAGGTTTTCTTTTTATTTTCTTTGCTAGAGGACTAGCAAAAGTTTAGGTGTGGGGGTATTTGATTATCACATTTTAATTACATTTTTATACCCTCATTACCTATGTTATATGAATAAAGATATTACTAATAATTATTTTTATCTTATTTTGCAGGCTAATAAAGAAATAATGAATAAAAGCCCAAATGACTCAAATTCTCTGAATTTCTACCAATTTTTGAAGCCCAAATCTGAAGACAAACAAAGGCCCAAGATACCAAATTAATCCAAGAGAAATTCGTGAAGAAAAATCAAGAAAAGACAAATTCGGTTGGAAACCAACCGGTTGGCCAACCGATTGGCCAACCGGTTAGCCAACCGGTTGGCTGACCGTCGATAACCGATCGGTTTAGCAATTCGAATTAATGGTGGATTTCTCTTCCTTTTTGGCTAGGTTTGATCCAATGGTTTACATCAACTCCGTTGGGATATAAATAGGGGTAAATGCTGAGGGTTTTGAGTGTGAAATATTTTATAAAGACTCCATTTGGAGAGGAGGGTTACTCTTAATTGAGAAGACCTTCCAAAAATTATAACTTTTATTACACAATAAATGAAATTTTTCACCCCTTCAATTTCCTTTCTCTTCTTCTAATCCAAGGACCAAAAGGAAGATTAGATTAAGATCAGGAGTTGTTGGTTTTCCTTTTATTTCTTTTTCATTTTCTTTCTTGTTCATTTAATTGCTTTGTAGCTTAGATTTACTTTCATGCAATTTAATTTCATGCAATTTACTTTCATGCAATTTACTTTCATGCAATGTATTTAATTCTTGTATTTACTTTCTAGAATAGATTTTTCTTTTCTTTAATTCACCTTGAGGCTAGAACCCTCTAGGGAATTACCCTTTTCTAAGTGTGGAGCTAATATTTATGGGATCCCTAGAGATTGTTTGAAACTAGCTAACAAATCCAACTCATTCTTGTGAGATTGAGATAAGCTAAGTGGATCTACTCTAGATTCCTCATATCTTTAATTAATCCTCCATACTTTTCCTTCTTTATTTTCCTCTTATCCTTGCTTTTCATTTGTTTGTTATTTTTTCTTTATTCTTGATTTCATTAATTTTTACTTCTCTCTCAATCTCATATTCCCTCCATGTGCATATAATCTCAAACCTAGTTTTGTTATTATGTGCATATAACCACAACCTCATTCTCAACTTTATTTTCTCCTCTTTTACACATAATCCACAATCCACTCTCTCTTATCTTTCACGAACCACTTTCACCATTTTCTCACTTTCATTTTATTTGAATAACTCCTAATTGTCGCGCACATAATTTGAGAACCAAAACTTGAACAAAACTCTTCCTACTTCCCGTTCCTCGTGGGATCGATAATCTTTTATACTATAACTTGATCAAGGTTGTATACTTGCAACTTAGGAGGTAATCATTTATTTTCCCATCAAGTTGCAACTGCTACGCCTGTCTGTAACGAGAGGCATTTTCCGATAACCATTGTATCTACATTTGTTTTTTTGGTAATTAAGTAAAGTATCTCATTACCAATCAGCAATAATGTTCAAACAACCTGTACACTCTAGCAATTCCTTACAGTCAAGGAATGCACATAACCCTGAGCATAATCCCTGCAGTACCCCTAACAACTATTTGAGCAATGTACTCAACTTACAAGACAATCATGACTAGATACCAAAGACAAACCCCCAGCTTACAACTCAGCTTACAACCAGTAATATCTGAAAACTGAAACAAAGAATCAGTGTTTAGCTACAAATTCCGGGTAAATCTTCATTGCATTGCACCATTTTCTATTTGCGGCATTATCCTTTAGCTTAACCAATTTAGTGCTCGTTATCTTCACTTCAAACAAGATGCACTGTATAATTTCCTCTGTAGTCATCTTCTTCCCCTGAAAAATTAATATATTCCTGGTTCTCCAAATATGGTAAATGCAGCGATGGCGTGACTCTTTTATCTTCCTAACGCCTTCACTTCCTCTCCAGGCTAGCATCCAAGGAATAATTTCAATCCACTTACAAGGAGGATTATGTTCCTGCACAAACATCATTACCTGTTCCCAGACCTGAAGGCTGAAACAGCATTGGAAGAACAAATGATCCATGTTCTCAATCATTACTCCACATAGAGCACAAGTATTATCCTCAATCACCCGAAAATGTTGTAGTCTCTCTTTGGTAGGCGCTCATCCCGAAGCTACCATGCAAAGAAACGAATGTTTGGGTATAGCCATGTTATTCTAGACAATATTGGTCCACTGCTTTTTTCCAGACTCACCCATCAGTATATGATATGCAACAGAAGAAGAATATACAGGTTTAGGACCCATCCATTTTAAATTCCCCCCTTCAAAAGAGACACAAGATAACGCATCAAGCCGCAACTTCAATATCCTCTTAAACACCCAGGAAAAGTGAGGTTTCAATTCCAATTCCCAGATAGTTTTATCCTTCAAATAATATCCATGAACCCACCTTACCCATAGAGAATCTCTCTTAAGTGCCAATGACCAGAGATTTTTTAAAACAAGGCTTTTATTTAAGGTAGGAACATGCTGTAAACCAAGTCCCCCCTCTGGTTTAGGCCTACATACCTTAGACCAAGCAACCTTAGCTTTATTGTGCAATCCATATGAGCCAGTCCACAGAAAGTCCCTACAAATCTGTTCAACCTCGTGAATAACCTTTTTCGGCAGTAAGAAGATACTCCCCCAGTAAGAATGCATGCTGTATATTACAGATTTGATGAGAAGTAGTCTGCCTGCATAAGAGAGATAGCGTGATGTCCAGTTCTTGATTTTAGAGATGATTCGCTCAATGAGGATGGTACAATCAGCAGAGGATGGCCCCTTAAAGATAGAGGAATACCAAGGTAACGAACAGGTAGGGCTCCTTCAGAAAATCCCAGCAAATTCAAAATAGATGACTTAAGGGTATCATGAACTCCACCAAAGAATACCTGGCTTTTGGAAAGATTAGCACATAATCCAGAAACTTTAGAGAAGTGGGAAACCTTAGCCGCCAAGTGAGATATAGAGCTTAAATCTCCTTTGCAAAAGAGCATAATATCATCCGCAAAGCACAAATGGGTGATCCGATTATTTTTACACTTGGGGTGAAAGTGGAAACCATCAATATCCCTCAAATCAGCTAAGTTCCTACTGAAGTATTCCATCATCAATGTAAATAGGTACGGGGAAATAGGATCCCCCTGCCTCAAGCCTTTCTTGCCACAAAATTGTTTTGATGGCTAACCATTCACTAATATAGTATATGACGTAGTAGTATCTACATTTGTTACTTGTGAAGAACAAGGGGTTTGGATCCTCTCTACTACTAAACAGTAATGGAGAGATCATTGTTTTTAATATAAACCGTTGATTATTTAATGAATAGTGATGAACAATTATAATCATTCCAAGAATAACACCGCCGTATCTCATGAATTACACTCATTTTTATTTTTCACTCATTAATAAAATAAATCACAATATTTCATTAATTAATCTATGACTATAAGAATAGTAGTCTGCTCTCCGATACTTTTTAATTACGACAGGCTCAAAATGTCTTCCTTGCATCCAATTCACTGCAACTCCAGTAGTTACAATAAATAATACGTACAACCCTAATTATTCTCTCAAATTTAGTGATGAAAAGAATTATGTACAAGTAGACATAGAGTATTTCTCTTGAACCCATGGTTTGAGAAAACCCTCTCTAAAAAGTCCTCTAGTACTCTCAGTCATGGCTAAAGGAGACTAGAAATGTAGAGGATAGGATAAAGGTGGGAATTCATTGCCAGGAATTACAAAGATGGATTTGATAGGTGAACTAATCCTGGAGATTCCTTTGACCAAGTTCCAGCTTATAATTTCTTTTATTAATTATCAATTATCTGTTTTTCTGTTTCACGGAAGAGAAGACGTTGATTTGAGAAACGTGATGAAAAGATAAGTATGACCAACTCTAAATAGATAATTCAAAAGGGCCAATTAAGTTCATTTTAGTAGCCCATAAAAGAATTAAAATCATTCTTTAACTTTCCACGTAAATATGACAATGGATTTCTGCATGTGATTTGCACGTGAAATTTAGGGGCAAGGAAGTAGCACGTAAACAAAAGGATTAATTATATTTTGATACGCTTAGATATGGTGTAATTATCTACACGAGTAATTGTAAAGTTTGTGTATCTATTACATGGGTAAAAAAAAACCTTGAGAACACTATTTGTAATTACATGGGTGGCCTTGGAATTTGATGACTAACATTGTTGTTTTTTTTATGAAAAGGATATGTTATTGTTGGATGTTGGTTATGATTAGAGTTAGGTTTAGAGCTAGGACTAGAATCAGTGTTAGGGTTACAACAAAAATTAGTGACTATCGGATTGGGGTTAGGGTTATAACATTGTAACTTTGCCCATTAATCTTTGTTATAACCCTATAACCTTAACTCCAATCCTAATAATCTAACTCCAACCAAAACTTTAAACCTAACTCTAATGCTAAACAACATCAACCAGATTCCAAGGGCATCCATATGATTAGAATTAGTAATAGAATAAGTAATATCAAACCACTTGTGTAATTACACCATACCTCATGACACCGGAGTATAGTTAACCCTAAACTGAATCATGTTCTTCCTAACTTTGCTTTATGAATCCTCTATAAGCAGATGTATTAAGTGGGAAATGAAGTGGGTCAAAACCTCTCATCAAGCTACTTAAGTAGCAATGGGGAGATTAATTTGAAAAAGGAAATTTTATAAGAATTTGGGGACCAAATAGCAATTTCATGCAATTTGGGAAACTAATTTCAATACGTGAAAGATTTAAGGGACTAATATGGGCGAAAAAAAAACCTAATTGCTACAGCAAATAGGAATTTGCGCGCGTATTTAGGTAATATACAAGTGTAACAAGTCCTACGACAGATGGACATCCTTTCTAACATTTTTGATCTTCTACTAGCTAGTAAGGTCTGCCTAATAAATAATAAGCGCTACATGTACTTTATAAGCTCCACCTTTACGTGCCAACTTTTTCTACGTGGGATGCATGAGATGTTGACAAGCGTACCAACAAAGATATCATTGTCAATATGGAGAATGCTGCACTGGACTTTTCTACACACTCTTCATCTTTGATTCTTGAGTGGTTGCTCAGTTTCATCAAGTGTGAAGAGGGGGTTGCGAGAGGGAATCCTACAAAAGGTAGTTAATTAATTGGAATGTGATGATAAATGTTAGGTAGTGGAACCTAACATATCTACCTTAAGAGTCAAAAGAAAAGGTTGATTTGAATGCTGGGGCTTTCTTAATTATGGGGGATCCCCAAACCTTTTAAATAGGGTTAGGGGAGTAGGGTTAGGTATCCCTTGTATTGCCCTTTTGAAAGGCCTTGATGAATATGGTTTTTCTACCGGGTGCCCATGGGCACTCATTAAGGGATGAGAGAGATAGAGAGAGGGGAGCTAAGAAGAGAAATTAGTGCAAATCAGGAGGGCCCACTTGTTATTCATTTCTCTATATCTCTCTCATCTCCTAATGAGTGTTCATGGGCACCCGTTAGAAAAACCAAATGAATATGTAGATTTATCTTGAATTCTTACAACTATTAGGGTGAAAACTATGTCTTCAAAATATTAGAATTACTATTGTATTAATTCAGATTGACACGTTAAAACTCACTCCAAGAACAGAAATTGAGAACACATGAGATATTACAAATGTGGTTACATTCCAATTATACCTAACTAAACACATAAATTTGGACTCATTTTTTACTTGGAAACGCTACCACCCAGGATTTCACTTGAATAAAAGAGCTTAAGATAATTATACATATGAGATTTTTCATGGCGTAATAAAGCTTTAAATGTTGAAAGTCAGTGACAGAGCTAGGGCCAATGGGGCATAGTGAAGATAGTAGATTGTAAGAAAATAAAATATAATTAGACAAAGACAGAAAAAAAAATCACTTAGTTTCAAATTAATTGGGGGACACTACAGGGTTCAGTGACATTTCTATATTTTAGGAGGTTATTTCAAAAATGGCAAAATTTAAGCTGCATGTCGTTAAATTTATCCCTGAAAAAAAAACGACAATCCGTATGGCAAACCTCATTCCGATTGCACATTCATTTGCTGTTTTATCTTCTATTCTACTGTCTTCTTGATAACACAAAGAAGAAATCATCAAGAACAATCACGTCTATTAGTTTTAAGTCAATTTTAACTTCTGGTTGATCTTTATAACTAGATTGAAGATGTAACATTAGTGCTAACTTGTATTTTAAGAAAGCAAGTATGAGATGGTGGAGAAAACCGAAAGAATCACAGACACATTCGACTGAAAAAGTACATCAGAATTTGATTGATAAATTAACTTTCAATTTTAATTATCTTTTCAAACCTTTGCCTCCTAGAATCATCAGCCATAAAAATCTTACTGAGTTTGTGCGCTCATTCATTCATCACCGATTATGTTTTAGTAGGTTTGATGTTGGATCTTTCATTTCAGATTTTCATAGAGTAAGTTCGACACTGGATCGTGCATCCCAGAGAGTATCAAATTGTGAAGGAACTTTGCTAGGAGAGAGGGGCAATAAGGGAAAACTTTATTTTTAGTTTCTGCCAGAAGTGTGAACTTGTTTGCATATGCATATATTTTGGTCATAGTTAGATGGTTTGAAATATATTTTGGATGGTAGATGAAACTAAAATGTAATAGTGAATTAAAAGAAGAAATCATAAAGAATAATTACTTGTTTCTTGAGAAAGTAAGATTGAGATGGTGGAGAATACCAAAAGTAAAAAATTAAAAATTAAAAAAAAAACAAGGTAAATTCTTTATTTTTAGTTCCTACAAATAATGAGCACTTGTTCGCATATGCATATTAGTTTCATAGTTGGAAGGTTTGAAATCTACTTTGGATGGTAGATCTAATTAATATGTACTAGTCAAACTATGTTATAAAATTTTAAATGGCAACCGTTTTTCTGAAAAATATAAAAAAGGACTTGAATGCCGAAGAGGATTTTAACTGTGTGTCTCGAAAAAGTTGTCATAGAGTTCGAATATTGAGTTGTTGCTCCGGATATTCGATGACTGACTGCACCGAGTATTCACGTGACCCTGGGATCCAACCCGTGCCAGACCTTGAGGTAGGGCTGTCCAAAAAGCCCATGGGCTAAGCCCCCGGCCCGGCCGCCGACCGGTTCGGCCCGTGCACGGGCCGAATGACGGCGCTCGCCCGGCCTCGGTACAAGACCGCACTGAAATCGGGCCGCTAAGCGGGCGAGCTACAACGGTCACCTCTCGCGACTGCTAAAATCGCCGCCGGGCCCGCCCAGCCTTATCTCACAACGGCCACCAGAGGTGACCGTTGGCAAAATTGCCGGGCCGGCTTGGCCAAAACGGTCGTTTTGACCGTTTTGCCCCTAAAAATGGTCAAAAAACGGTCATTTTGTGAGGGTATTTTGGTCATTTATCCAGGGGGATGCCTATATAAATAGAGGGGGGTTTTCATTCATTTTCCTCACATCAAAACTCATCTACTTCTCTCTAATACTCTCTTATACTCTCTAATAATCTCTTATACTCTCTAATTCTTCAATCAAATGGCTTCTAAGGCTGAATCGTCTGATAATGAATTGATTATAATGAGTCCTCCTGCTACAGCTTCTCAGCCTACTTATACGCCTACTACCGATGTCAATCCCGAATCCGGTGGAGACGATTCTACACCAATAGCTCCTAAAAGGTCGAGATCCGATGTGTTGAATTTTTTGAAAAGTTAGACGTCACCAAGGATGAACACGGTAGGGTCATCACCCAGAAGGCTAAATGTGAGTTGTGCGGTAAGATTTTCCAGGCTCATCATAAGAGCGGCACCACCCACCTCAAATGCCATTTAGATAAACACAACAAAGGGCAGACGCCTCAAGGTGATATCCGACAATCTATGATCTCCCAATCCTCATCTTCTGGTAGTCTCGGGAGTTGGAATTATGATGCTGCCCGAGCCAGGAAATACGTCATCAGGTTTATCATTCTTAAAAATCTTCCTTTTAAATTAGTAGAAGATGATGAATTCGAAGATTTATTTAGAGATGGTTTTTACCCTGCATTTAAAAAAATTTCTCGTCAAACTTGTCAACGTGATATTTTAAAATATTATCAGGAGGAACAAGAAAAAATAATTTCTTATTTTCAAAGTTTAAACTGTAAATTTTCTTTAACTTCTGATATTTGGACATCTAGAGCACAAACTGGTTATTTATGTATCACAGCACATTGGATTGATAATGATTGGCAAATGTTTAAAAGAGTTATTTCTTTTATTACAATTGAAGAGGCACATACTGGTATTAATGTTGCAAATTTAATAATTGAAGAGCTTTTAAGATTAGAAATTTCGAGCGAATATTTTCTCTTTCACTAGATAATGCAAGTAATAATAATGTAGTTGTTGATTTTATCAAACAATCTATGTCATTGCCATGTCATGGTGATCTTTTTCATATTAGATGTATCTGTCATATTTTAAATTTAATTGTTCAAAGTGCATTTACTGAAATTAAACCCATGATAGAAAAGGTTAGGACTGTAACTTATATGCATAATGCTTCTGATCAAAGAATTAGAAGATGGCAACAATTCTGTAAAAGAAAAAATATGAAAGCCAAACTGATTCCAAAAGATGTTGACCATAGGTGGAATTCCACCTATGCAATGTTAAGTGTAGCAATTGAATATAAAGAAGTTATAAATAATTTTATTGCTTTTTATTCTTCTAGTTCTAGCTCTGGTAGCACCTATGGAATAACTGAAGATGAGTGGACAATTATAAGTAATTTAAAAGAGATGTTACAAGTTTTTATGATGCTACAATATTATTATCATTTGTTATTATCCAACCATTACTTTAGTCGCTTTACAAATTTTAAATATTCAAAAAATTTTGCTAAATATCGTATGGATCCCACTTTTGGAGATATAATTTTTCAAATGGAGAGCAAATTTAATAAGTATTTTAGGCCTATTCCTCCAATTTTTGGTTTGGGGTTCTTATTGATCATAATTGAAGGATATTGGCCTTCGAAATTTGTTACAATCATTGTATGGTAATCAGATTATAGATTTAGATGATGGATCCACTATTACTGCTACTTCTCAGCATAATACTATTAGAAATTATTTTCAAACCTTATATGATGAGTATGCAGCTAAATAAGGTCTAGTTACACAGCAGTCTACAACTTCGACTTCTTCGAGCTCAAGTCGAGGTAAAAGTGTAAGTTTTGATAGGGATGCAATGGTAGCTGAGCTAACTGGTGGATCTGGACTTGGATTATCATTGGAGGTTTCTGAAATAGATGATTATTTATCTGCTTCTTTAATTAAATGTCAAAATAAAAATTTAGATATTTTGCAATGGTGGAGAGTATATGGATCAGTTCATATCCTATACTTTCTACCATGGGTCGTGATTACTAACGGTCTGGGTTTGATGGTACCATCGAATCCGCCAAAGACAAAGAAGATGTTTGATCGGCGATCATAGGACATCGTTAGATCATTATCTTGTCTGGTGATGTGCTTACAAGATTGGTGGAGGTACGAGAGAGAGCATAAAACATCGATCGGTTGGTTGGAATTGAAGATAAATTTGAAGAATTTGGACTAGCGATAAGTATAATGATTAAACAATATTCATCAAATTGTAATTTTATTTCTTAGCGAAGATTTGTAATGAATTATTTTGGAATCAGTTGCAAATGATAGTGATATAGGTGAGTAGGTGCCAACCTAGTTGGGTTGTACTCATCTATTGTGATCTGACAATTCGAAATAAATTTATACTTGTAAAGGATTCTTGATTATTAATAAAGAAGTTATTTTTAACATCTGTCATTTTGTTAATTTTTGTATTTGTAATTTATGTAATTTCAAGTGATTAATAATATTATTGTTTTTATTAAAATTTTGTGTAAATTTTTAATATAAATTTCAAATTTAAAAATAGTTTAAAAATTTTAAAATTTTTAATAAAAACGGGCCGGCCGGTGCCGGACCGGTTTCGGGCGGGCGGCCGGATGGACACCCCTAGTTCCTGCAGAGTAATAAAATGCATTCCATATATTATAAATTTGCGCTCTGCTTGTGGCATTGATGAGAAAAATTGTAAATTGCAAAGGAGATCAACAGGAATGATACCAAGTCACCGGAGCGATTAAATAAACTTCGAAAGAAACAAAAGCCCTTCAGAAAAGTAAAACGTCATACAACTAAAAGATATAGTCGAATAATATTTGAATCCAAATGAAGATAAACATCTAGCCTTAAAGATTGAAAAATAAATCTTTATATGGCAACTAATATTTGTCAAATGATGACTACCATCCTGGCGCACCACAATGGGTAACTTAAATTAGCTTTCAGCTTTCAGTAATAGAAGAGCAAGAAATCATCTATTTTAGAACAAAAATGGACAATATTAAGGGCTTGAAACTTCCCTTGCACATCCATACAGTATCAAGAGGAGAGCAACATAAAGATATACACTTTGTAATAGGGTTTTTTCCTTGGAAACCACCTTAAAAATAGTGTCACCTTCCATTTTCAATTTATACGTAAATCATCTTTAAAAGGTTTTTTTCCAATTAATCATCTCCTAGTCAAATTTTCACTAGAAAACAAAAATTAGCCTTAAAATGCATGTTTAAAGTACGTGACTTGTACCCTAACTAGACCTAAACATTAACAAAGTGAGTTATGTGTCTTGAATGTGAGTTTTAAAGGGTATTTTGGGTTTTCAATGAAAATATTGACTGAGAGGTGATTGATTATAACAAAATTTACTTTAAACATGGTTTACGATAAATAAAAATGAAAAGTGGTTTCTATAAAGTGATCCTATTTTTAAGGTGGTTTCTAGGAAAAACCCTTTATAGTAAGAACAAAACTATGTCATACACAATATAGAGTGGAGTCCTTTCCATAACATCTAAGCACATCTTAAGAAAAAGGTTAAATGGCACTTAAATACCCTATTGCTTCACCACATTTACACTTAAATATCGTAAGTTGTAGAACATAGTACTTAAACACCCTAAAAGTTGTCAATCATTTGAATGTTGTAAACAACGTTAAAAAAAGCATGTTAAGACGAAAATACCTCTCCGCCCCTTCAACAATTAAACAAGGCTAAATATTAGAAAATCCTCCTTAACTTTGGACGATTATCAGAACCCCTCATAGCTTTGAAAAGCTCAAAAAACCAGTCTTAAATTTAGGGGTCATCAAAATAACCCCTTTAACTTTGAGATTTTATCAGGGAACCCCTAAAAGTGATGGTTTTAAGGGGGTTTTCTAATAAAATCTCTAAGTTAAAGGGATTTCTCTGGTAAAATTTTATAGTGGGGTTTTTCGACAATCCTTATACCTTTTTTTGTTTGTATTTTTTTTTTTTTTTTTTTGATATTTTGAAAGTTATGGGGATATCTTTGACATTTGAAGTTAAGAGGGGTTTTCTGATGTTTAGCCATTAAACAGTTCCCCAATTTCACTATTTACCATGTTCCCTCCAAATCAACCGCATCCAAGTTTCCTTTTCTTGAGAAGCATCATATATTAAAGAACCAATGAATTACCTGGAGAGAGCTTTCATGGTTGCCTGCAAAGAAATTGGGAATGAGTGAAATTGGTAGAGAATGAGGGAAATTGGGGAAAGAATGATGGAAATTGGGGGTTATATAAAAAAATGAATGATATAATTTAGTAAAAAGGAGGGTAGGTAAAGTAGTAATTATAGCAAGAAATAGGGTCAAAACAGTTCTAAATATGGCATGTGATAATCACATGGGAATATTTCCTAGAATATTCTCACTTCAAACTGACAGAACGCAGTAATGTGCTAGATTTGGACAACTTAGGATATTTAAGCACTACTTACAACTTATGATGTTTAAGTGTAAAGGTGGTCAAATAATAGGGTATTTAAGTGTCATTAATTAGCCAAAGAAAACATACAACTATTGTACAACATTAATACACAGTATGGAGCGAATATGTACAACGCATGCAATAGTATCCCACCTATCCTCGGGAAAAGTCGGTTATTTCTTAGGGTCGAGTTGGAGATCTGCCAAACAAAGACATAACTTAGTAAAGAATTCTAAAGTTTATATAAATTAAGAATATGCAGATACACATGTGAACGGTTGGATATATTAAAGAAAGTAGGAACTTTTACCCTCAGCTCCATACAGAATTGTAGTACACTTCACTCCAGTAGCTCAGCCAAAGTTCTGTATCATATGGATGGGATTAGAGGTACAAATGGATCTGATATGAATTGGATATGGTATCGCATATGTTAATACAAATACGAACATAGTTCAGTGAGGAAAACCATCAGTCTATCTCCACCAAAATCAAATACAGATACTGATCGGACAACAGACATATTTAATAGAAAACGGATACAGGCAAAAACTGATAAGATTGAAAAAATAGGCAATATTGGAGCTGTCTGAATAAATCTTTCCAAATGAGAGCCCTTCATTGTGTTGAACATATCAAATAAACTAGGATTAGATTCATAGACCACTGAGATTGGACTCTGATTCATTAACTTATAATTCAAAATAATTTCAACCATTTGAGTGAAACATGCGTTCGGATATTCAGTTATGGGTCCAGATATTTTACTTATATCTATATCCTTATCACTATTTTATCAAAAATCATGATATCCATATTTGTAACCATATCCTACTGCATATAGATATCTAGTATTTGTATCCTATTAACGGTTGCAGATACATCCGAAGAAATATCCATATCCATTTGCATTTATAGATAGGGTGCTTTGGTCAGGTCAGGATGAAGTAGAATTTCATTCAAACTAATGTCTTAAACGAGTAGGTATGCTATCCTTGTCAAGAGAAGACACTATTTTCGCTTAAGTTTGAAATAAAGTGCATAAGCCATGAATAAATTTACTGTTCAGCGACAGGATGGGAACTACATTTAGTTAAGAGGCAGCAAAAGGATGAAGAGACCCTTAAATATGAATGCATATAATCCCATAACTCTGTGTTGTCAGTCATATCTGTGACTATCCCTGTGGCATCTCAACCAGAGACCTTGGAGCAAGTTCTCTAATTTGCCAACTAATGCATTTCTTTGGTTAGCAGATTTCTTTCAGTATACTGTCCAGTGCATTTTGCTTTTACCTTTATTTGTCATCTCCTGGTTGAGCATTATAGTTTTTGCCTTGAAGCTCCTGAAAAAAATCCAGGTTCTACTCGTGCTCTTGGTAACTATAGTATCCCAAAGGCTGAAACTTTCCTCATAATTCTAGATAACTTGTCCCTATTCATTCAACAACATGTGGACTATAGTTTTCAGTATGTTGAGAAAACTTTTTTATAGATCTCTAGAGCATACATCACAGCAATAAATTTGTAGTACTAGAACTCAAACTCAATGGAATATCTCACTAGTCACTTAATCGTTACAAGAGAAAAGAAAGAATGAAACATATCAGAGCCCTCTCAAAAGCACAACCAAAATAACACTCATAAAAATGGAACAATTGCCAGAGGTGCAACAGTTGAAGGCTTGCAGCACACAGAACAGAAGTTAGAGCCAATTTACTTTTGGTGTGGTTATGATGAGAAAAATATAAGGGATTTAAAGCATTAAAACGATTCATTTACTAACTAAATTAAGACAGTAGTAACATGTTTGAGTTACTTATGCCTTTCTAGATCCAAGGACAAAGACAACAACAACAACCAAGCCTTTATCCCAAATATTTGGGGTCGGCTACATGAATCCTATTTTTCTATTCCATATTATAGGATTCATTTTTCATGTGGATCCGACTATGTTTTACGCTGGTTGTCAGCTACCTAACGCAACCCTCCTCCTTTATCGGCATTTCCTCAAACACCTTGCGTGCATTGTCAATACTCGATGAGTACATATCAATGAGCGTAGTTCCTACAAAGCTATTGCATCTGAACCACCCAGTCTTGATAGTAAAACAATGAACCTGTTCCCCGTCACTTAAAGCCGACAAAAATGCACAAGATTTGATTACAAAAGTGAAGGTATAAGCACTAGGTGTAACAAAGAACCCATCTTTTCTCCTCTCCTTCATCATTTGATTGAAGAGAAGGAGAGTGTCGCTATAGAGACCGGCCTCGGTGAATCCTTTGAGCATGACGTTCCACAGGACGACATTCGGGTGGAGAATTTGATCGAACAACTGGCGGGCGAGAGCCGGGCGTTGTAGTTCGAAGAATTTGGAGGTGATTTTGGGGGAGAGGTAAGGATTTTGGTGGAGGCCGAGGGTTATGATTCGCCCTTGGATTTGTTGGATTTGGGAAGGGGCTCTACATCTTGATATTAGAGAGGTTAGGGTTTCTTCTAGTTGCCTATAGGGACTAAATTGTCCTACAAACTTATTCATCCATTGAATACATGAAGTAAAGTTGAAGAGTGATGTTTGATTCCGTTGGAAATTTGGGGTTTAGGGTTTGGGAGGAGTAAGGTGGGGAGGGAGGGAGGAGATGAAGACCTTTCAATGTTTCATAAATCACTTCAGTTCTTGAATGCCTTGAATCTGAAGAGCAGAACTCATGAGAATGAGAGTCCACTTGTACCCAACTCAATCCACGATGATTGCCCTCCAAATTGCACATTTTGTGGACAACCTCCTTCAATCTTGCAACATCCGCCCATCTCCTGCATGCACCATATATTTTGGAGAGCATCACATAATGCGTGACATCCTCTGGCTCTAATCTCACTAACCGACTCATCGCAAGCTCAGCAACGATCACAATTTGTCTTTGATGCTCATATTCATGTCCATGCTCATCAAGTTTTTGTTGGCAAGCCCCAAAAATTGTGCTCCAAATAACGCAATCGGGCTCCATCGACATGGGCATTCTCCTCACAAGACCAAGAGCTTCATGAACCAAACCAGCTCGACTAAGGAGATCAACCACACACCCATAATGCTCGATCCATGGATCAATCATGTAATTCTCAACCATGGACCTAAAGTAGGCAATCCCTCTCTCAACAAGACCCACCGAATGCACGCAAGCACTAAGAACTCCAACAAACGTGATGCCATCAGGTCTACAATTTTCTTCATCCACCATTTGTTCAAAGAGCTCTATTGCCTCAATCCCATGTCCATGTGAAGCAAGACCATTAATCATCGAGTTCCAAGTGACCACATCTCTTGTCTCTTTCTTCATGGTATGAAAAAGATTTTTAGCATCTTCTATGCATCCACATTTGGAATACACATCTATGAGCCCATTTGTTACACATAAAGATATTAATAATCCATGGTGTCTTTTGGAAGCATACGAATGAATCCCTCTCCCAAAGCTTAGAGCCCCAATCTTCGCGCAAGCGGAGAGAACTAATGCCAGAGTGGCATCATTGGGCTCAACAGCACAATTGAGCATCTGTTTGAATGCAACTAAGGTGCGAGAAAAGCGACCATGACGAGAGTACACTCCAATCAACCCATTCCAAGAAAAGATATTCTTCTTTTCGTCAGGCATCTCCTCAAAGAAGAATCTCTCGCATTCATCTACAAGACCGCCATCAGCGTTGGCATATCCAAGCAAAACCGTGTTCCATGCCATTGAGTCCCGCTCAAGATTAGGCATCTGGGCAAAGAGCTCTCTTGCGGGTCTCATGTCTCCTTTATCAGTGTAACCCGATATCATAGTATTCCACAACACAACATCACGATCCACCATTAGATCAAAGAGCTCACGTGCAGACCCTACATCCCCAGCACAAACATAAGCTCTAATTATAGCAGTTTGTGATACAACATCCTTTATCGGCATTTCCTCAAACACCTTGCGTGCATTGTCAATACTCGATGAGTACATATCAATGAGCGTAGTTCCTACAAAGCTATTGCATCTGAACCACCCAGTCTTGATAGTAAAACAATGAACCTGTTCCCCGTCACTTAAAGCCGACAAAAATGCACAAGATTTGATTACAAAAGTGAAGGTATAAGCACTAGGTGTAACAAAGAACCCATCTTTTCTCCTCTCCTTCATCATTTGATTGAAGAGAAGGAGAGTGTCGCTATAGAGACCGGCCTCGGTGAATCCTTTGAGCATGACGTTCCACAGGACGACATTCGGGTGGAGAATTTGATCGAACAACTGGCGGGCGAGAGCCGGGCGTTGTAGTTCGAAGAATTTGGAGGTGATTTTGGGGGAGAGGTAAGGATTTTGGTGGAGGCCGAGGGTTATGATTCGCTCTTGGATTTGTTGGATTTGGGAAGGGGCTCTACATCTTGATATTAGAGAGGTTAGGGTTTCTTCTAGTTGCCTATAGGGACTAAATTGTCCTACAAACTTATTCATCCATTGAATACATGAAGTAAAGTTGAAGAGTGATGTTTGATTCCGTTGAAAATTTGGGGTTTAGGGTTTGGGAGCGGAGTAAGGTGGGGAGGGAGGGAGGAGATGAAGACGGGCACAGTGATCTGATGCATGATGGTGGAGGGAAAAAATTATTTATAATTTTCTAACAGAATTTTGAAAAAAAATAAAAAATTTCAAATTTTATTAATCGCCGTCTGTGGGAATCGAACCCACGACCACACGGTTAAAAGCCGTGCGCTCTACCGGCTGAGCTAAGACGGCACATGCCTTTTGCTTGTGTTAATGCTATTTAAAGTTACTATTCATCCACGTGTAACGACTTGTACATAACCCCATAACCCCCTTATGATGACTTCAATTGCACTTAGGGGCTGTTTGGTTCAAATCCTAAAATTTTAGGATTTATATTCTTATAAGAATTTTAAATCCATAGTATTTTATACATGATTTGGGATTTTTAATATTTTGTTTGGTTCAACATTATGATAGGAAAGTAAATTCTAAAAGTTGTAATACCTTACTTGGTTCAAACCCAAAATTATATGATAACAAATTTTAGGATTTGTAATCTATTATTTGTTTCAATTTAAAAAGAATGACAGGTGAATATACTTACCTTGGTGAGTTTACCTCCCTATAAGAGAACAAAATACAATGATTTAGGAATTAGGGTAACCAATTGAGAGGATTTGGCAAATTCTAAAAAATGGTTATTTTTTGCATTTTAGGGATTAAACATTTTAAAAACTTTATTCAAGCAAACACTAACTATGGAATCCAAAACCTAAAAAATATCACTTTTTAATCCTAGAATTTATAATCCATCCCAAATGCCAAAAAAATTCATGAACCAAACAGCCCCTTAGTCTCCGAGTAGGAATCCCCTCAGAACCAATTCTATAGTTTTCTCTATGAGGAGCCATACAGTTGTTGACACGTGTAAAAATAAATAAAATAAAATAAAAAGATTAATTAACTTCACCCTTAACACCGAGTGACAGGACCTCGGACGAGATCCACACCATCAACCCCCACCAGCGCCCATCCACTCCCCCCCAACATCGCCGGAATCATTGAAACCATAATTTGCTACCTCTCGAGCACAAACCCTAGAACCACAAAGTCATTACCTCTTCCCATTCCTCAAATTAAAAGCCATCCCCAATTCCTCAGTTTCTCAATTTCCCATAGTTTTTAATAGAAACACAGAAAATGAGATTCCCTCTGATTCAACACCTCCAGCCCTTAACTTGACGAGTTCCTTTCAATCGCAAGAATCAACCCCCATTATCAAAATACCCAATATAAACACAATTCCCAATAGTCTGTGGACGTGGGTTTTATGGTTCCGTTGCCGCCGACGATGCTGGGGAAGAGTAGGTGGCCGCCGGTTGGGGTTGATGGGGGTGGATCTTGTTGGAGTTTCACTAGGTATTAAGGGTGATTTTAATTAGAAATATTTTCTTTTTATTTTACATGTGTCAACAACTGTATGACTCCGCATAGAGAAAACTATAGAACCAATTCTGAGGGGATTCCTACTCATCAAGCGAGGGGCTATGTACTAGCAGATGAGTTCAAGGATGTTTAGGGGTGTTTGTTTGCATGCAAGTGAAAGATGAAAGTGAGAAAGTGACTTTCTTTTAACATTTTATATGTTTGTTTGCATGCAAATAGTTATGAAAGTGAAATGCAAGAAAGTTGCCACATAGGATTTAATGCAATTTTGACTTCCCCTAAAAAAATGGTGAAGTCACATGAAAGTGATAAAAATAGTAATAAATTTTAATGAAATAATTTTAACTATATTTACTAATTAATCTAATTTTGCCACATCATCTTCACATTGCACTTTCAACAATAAATTCGTATTTCAAACAAACATTGTATTCCACTTGCACGCTGACGTGGATGTAAAAGTTATTTGCAAAAAAAGTAACTTACATAATTGTAATTCACTTTCAAATGGCCAAACACCCGCAAATGAAGGCTTAAATGAGAGGGGTTAATGTCTAATTTACCCTTGTATTAATATTATATATAGCTTGAACCAATTACAAAAAGGCAAGATTTAAACTGACATTCAGAAATTTGTTTTCACATATGAGAGGATTATTTTTGTGCTAGAAATTTTAATAAAATATTAACAAATTGTGAAATAACTTTGGAGGACACAAAACATTTCATTGTAAAAGAAAACAAATATGACTAAGATTCGGCAAATATTAACAAAACTTATCAAAACATAAACTAGAGTTTTCTTATAATGAAGAGACTTCTTATCACAAAGAGACTGAGCAATTTCATGTTTGTTGATAAAAATAATAATTGTTTAGAATATACTGCTCACAGAGTTTTCTTGAATAATAACATGAGATCAGAATTATAAGTGAAATTAGATTTACGAGTAGTTTCTTTTTCCTTTCGTGAAATTATCATAAAACTTTGTTTTAGCTCCAAATGTACAATAATTTTCATAACAAACATATAGGATTTACCCCTTTTGGAGTATCTTCATACAGGAGATGAAAGTCTCTCTTTTATAGCATATTAGGTGGAATGCACGTGCTTTGTATGTGGTCAAATATCTTAATTATTTATCTTATGTTTATTTATTTACTATAACAAGGTTGCAAAAGTTTATGATTATCATCATATATCCAAAAAATTGAATATTTCATAATATATCAAAAAATTTGAATATTTCAATGTGTAAACTCTTGTTAGTTTTAACGTTTTAACTTCCGAGAAATAGGGAAGTTTAAAGTCTTAAAATATTAATGATTTAAGAGTAATTTCTATGATTTGAAGAATAATTTCAAAATATTAATGGTGTAAGGGACCAATATCGGACAAAAACTCTTATTATTAATTAAAAATAAATTCTTGAATTCATCAAAAAAGTATTGGTTTACCTAGTCATATAGGATTTTGTTTAGTTATAAAGAAATCACTTCCATATGTTGTTTATAGCCAGCTGATCGAGTATTATAGTAATTCAAAAGCTTTTTCCTAGAATTTTCTAAGTCGAATGTGCAAATGCAAGAAAGAAAAACATGAACTATGTGATCAATTCCAAAATCTAATACTGTAATCTTTCTACATCTTCCCAACTAACTAATTATTTTATCAAAATGATTACTCTCCAGTTTTAAAAATTATAAAATATAATGTGAGAATGATTTGTACATATTATGCACTCATATGGATTGTATTTTAATAAAATAATTCAGATCTATCTAACGTTAAACAACATCCAAAATTTTACGTTAAGGAGTTAGAAGAATCCAATATGTGTAACTTTCCAAGCTATGTGCTTCATAAACTTATAAAAGGTGAGTAATATAAAATGAACAACTTAATTTATTTTGTCAAATTATTAGTTATAAACCATGAAAGACAAGGAAAATCAAAAGGATCACATACTTATCCCAAATAAAGAGTAAATTTCTTTTAAATAATCTTATAGCAAAAGATTTTTAAAGTTGATGTATAGGATTAAATCTAAGGACAATAGCCCAAATCAGTACATTAACTAATAGACTTGATATAAAATCCACTCCTATAAAATCGATGCCATATGTACCTTAAGTTGTGCTTTGTTTAAATGTTAATTTTAGAAAACTCACCCTCAACTATGGGGGTTATGTCAAAAAAACCTCTCAACTATTTAAAATTGAGTAAATCTCCCTCAAGTTTGGGGTGATGTAGCTAGGTCATCCACTTGGGCTGAGGCAGGCTTGGCAGAAATTGTAAAGCAGAGCTCGAGCCAAGTCCAAGCAGCCTAGCCAGCCCTTGGGACATGTACCCGGTTCTAATTTTATATATATATATATATATATATATATATATATATATATATATATATATATATATATATATATATATATATATATATATATATATATATATATATATATATATATATATATATATATATATATATATAATATTATTATAGTATAAAATGATCATTAATATATACTTATATATATTTTTAAGTGATTATTGTCATTAATATATATTTATATATACTTACATATATATTTCTAATGTATACTATATATAATTATAGTATGATATGGTCATTAATGTATACTTATATATACTTACATATAATATATAACTATATACTAACAGAATATAATTTTCTACTACTTAGTAAACACTTAGTATGATTGATTTTTATCAAAATTTAGCATATTTTATTTTTAATCACTCTTGAAATTCCATTTTTTACAAAAAATTAATTTTTAAGCAAAAATAATAATAAAATAAAAATTTAAAAAAGCAGCGGCCGGGCAGGACCAGTCCTGTCTAGGTACCCCGGTGCCGACCCGTTTGGACAGGCCTAGATGTAGGTAATCCATCTCAACTTTAAAATTTGGATTTAACCCCCCTAAACTTTTCTCACTTAACCCCCGCTGAGTCTAATCTATTATGTGACAAGTACTTGACTTGGAAAGACCAAAATATTCCTCAACCATAAAAGAATTATCTTACCAAATGAAAAAAAAGAGGAGATGTAGAGGGCAAAATAATTGTAAATTGGTCGTGGTCCCTTTATTATAGGTTGAGGGTTTCTTTTTAACTAAAATGATTTTTTTCCAAGAGAGTATTTCATCCAAATTACATATTGAAGTAACTACGTTAAGTTAAGGGGGTTTGTTGAAAGAAGTGTAAAAGATCGGGAAAGTTTTTATGAGACACGCTATAGTTAAGGGGGTGTTTTCGAAAATCGCACCAAAGTTGAGAGGGGTTATCTACAACACCCCCATAATTAGACTGGTTTTCTCAAATTAAATCAATTGAGTAGGTTTTTTGAGACAATCCAATAGTTGAGAGGGTTTTAAAAAAATTAACCATTCTTTTAAATATGGACTATTTACATATTTGTCCCTCAAATCTTTAATAATTCAATATTAGTCCCTAAAATTATAAGCAATTTCAAAACTTTGAGGGAATAATATAGAATTATTAAAGATTTAAAATCAAGAAACTAATACCTAAATAACCTTTAAATATTTGCTCTTATTGGCAATGTATTAAATATCGGCCGGTATATCGCTATATTGCCTGATATATCAGGTCAAAGACCTTATCGCTATTATATTTATAGTTTATATTGTTTTTTAAGACTTTTTATGACATATCAGTCTTTATCAAAAATATTGGCTGATATATCCCTTTGAAGATATCGATAATATTGAGTCATTTTAATTTGATTGTGGGTTCGGGTTTGGGTCATGTTTGGGAACCCAAACAGGAACCCACAAAAGCTACAAAAGCCACAATTCGTCCCTCAAATCTCTCCACTTTCAGCTCTCCCAAATCTTAAGCATATGTCATTATGCAAATTCTTATGTTTAGAATTAATTAATATATTTAAATTACATATTACAATGTTATGTTATGTATGAACATTATCTCATATGACACCCCAAATTTTTTACTTATCCTTGATTTTCGCAATCCGATATGGATTTTAGCTGTCCAATGTTATATGATGAATATTATTTGTCAATGGATCGCATACTATTGTTTGTGGTTGACAAATGTTTCAAATATTTATAGGCTTAATTGCACTTAAATGCCTTATAGTTTACCAAAGTCGCACTTATATACCTATACTTGTATTTTTTGAGCTTAAATATGCTAATGTTTTCTAAAATTGCATGTTTGTACCTTACGTTATGTTACCTAAACGTAAGAATACTCTTTGTAACTTTCCTATATGAGTGACAGGTGTCATTTTGGGACAATTCTATATTTTCTACTCTTTCCATAAATAATTTATTAACATGCAATTGTTTATTAATATATTATTATATATACATTACTAATAATTTTTATGATGTAGAGTTTCATAGTAATGTTGGAAGTTTTAGGGACCAAGTTATGCAAACTTGAAGTGACATATAATATAATTAATTAACAATAATAATTAATTTAGTTTAGTTAGGATTCAAATGTCATATCGAAAAAGAATAGGGGTAATATAGTCCATGAAATTTTTTCCACAACTCTCACTTTGAAAGAGAGTACGTGATCATCACATTTAATTACACTTTTATATCCTCATTATCTATTTTATTTGAATAAATATATCACTAATAATGTATTTTTCTCTTAAATTACAGTAAATAAAGAATTAATGAATAAGAGCCCAAAAAAACTCAAACTCCCTTATTTTTTAACCTTCTATTGAAGCCCAAGATCAAGCCAAGCAGCTTATAGAAGCTCAAGAAATAAAGATCCAATAAGAAAAGAAATCAAGACAAAATCATATTCAGAATGATCAGCCGCAAAGAAATAGCATTATCTCCCAATTTGAAAAGCGAAATCTAACATATGATATATAAAAATCGACTATCTTGACAAGATGGAGCTATATGAAGTGACAGATTTTGGAGATACCAATCGGTTGGCCAACCAATTGGTCAACCGATTGATTCGTAACTGAACAGTAAACGGTTGAGATTTATTTCTTGGAGCCCAAGGCTAATCGAATGGCTCTTGTTGATTTTTATAGGCTATAAATAGGGCTAGAGGGTGAAGGGTTTGAGTGTGAAAATTTTTGGTAAACTCCTATTTGGAGAAGAGTACCTTTAATTAGGTTTTTCAATTTGTAAACTTTTAAGTTTGCAATAAATTAAAAATTCCTCCTTTTCTAATTTTATTTCTTCTTCTTTGTTGATGAAGATGAAGATTTACTTTCAAAAGGCCAACCCCTTACAAGGTAAGTTTTATTTTCCTCTCTTATTTTCTTGTTTTAGAAATTCATGTTTTATGATTTTATTTTCTTTTTATGGTTAGTAGATTAGATTTATTTCATGCGTTATAGTGTAGATTTACTTTTATGCTCTTTTATTTTTATTGTTTATTATTATGTTTTATAGAATTTATTTTCTTACATTTTTCTTTCATAGTATATATTTACTTTTATACTCTTTTATTTTTATTAGTTAGATTTCCTTTATGCTCATAGTTTAGATCTCTATTTCCTCATTCTTATTCTTATTTTTGTAGTTAGTTTTATTTTAGATCTCATTCTTTTATGCTCTCTAGTCTAGATTTTATTTTTTTTGTTTTAATCTTTCAAAATGTGCAACTAAATCTTGTAGGAACTCTAGAATTGTATGAAACTAGTTTGATTTCTTTTATGATTTATGGATTGCTCTCTTGGGCTAAAATGATCATGTTTAGGATAATCAACTAGAGGACTAATTGATAGAATAAGAATTTAATAATTTATACTTATCTTAAGTGGTTTAATAGGTTATGCTTATGAATTCTAGAATTACTATCTACTTATTATATTTTTTTGTTAAATGGTAATTTTACTTGGATGATAATTTGATAAGTTATGCTTTCCTTAAATGGTTTGATAGTCTATGCTTAGTAAATCCAAAATAAAATATGATAAAAGAGAGTAGTTCATAAATCCTAAATGAAATTAACTAGTGGATTAAATTCTAGATTCCTATTTTCTCTCTTAAGTTTCTCCATATTTTACTTGTTTTGATTTTTTCTTTTTGGTTAAATTTTCTAGTCTTGATTTTATTCTTTTCTATTTTCTTATTTCTCCTCCTTGTTATTCTTTATTTTATTTTGTATGTCCACTCTATTTCTCCTCTATTATTCTAATTTCCTTTTATGAGTAAATAATCACATATTCTTTATATCTCTTTTCTTCCACTCTTATTTATCCACACACAACTCTAGGATCCAAGTTAGAATTTTTCTACACACCTTTCTCATGGATTCAACATTGTACTATACTATAACTTGATTGTGCACTTGTAATCTCGACACTATTTTCACAACACATCAAGTTTTTGGCGTCGCTGCTAGGAAAAGTGCTTGTAATTTGGATTTTTATATTTTAGTTCTTTGATTTGTGTGTTTAAGTATGAAGGATTGACTAGAAGATTGAAAATTAAAGATTAGATATTTGCTTCAAAAGATAAGTCATCTTTCTAGTATTTTCAATTTCACCCTCTAGTTTAAGCTCTTCACATTAGAGACAATTAGGAACTAATAAAAATATAAAAATTTTCTCTTGTCAACCCTAATAAAATCCACCCTCCACTTGAACAACTATTAATAAGATAATAAATTCAATCAAAAGCTCTCTATCTCTCTCATATTAATTTGTTTGATTGTTAACCCTAATTAAAAATAAAAGATTTTCTTTTTTATCCTTTTGTAGTTGCTTTTAATTTTTAGGGTTGTATTGCATATAGTTAGTAGGAATTCACCAAAGTGATTTGACCATTTTGATTTGAGCACTCACTTGAAAATACTCTTAAGGGCAAATACCCTCTAATTAAGATAAGGTAAGAGATTCATCACTCTTTCTTTAGCACACAAATCACTAATTCCTCACTATACAAACCCAAGCCTTTTAAAATTTATTAGACGTTGGCCCTTAAGGACTCGAGATCATTAAGGAAAAAGAAATCTTTAAGTGAACCGGTTTAAGTTTACTTAAATCCGTTGGTGTCTAAGACAAGGTTTAGGAGTTGCTTAAAGCACTTCGCAAGAAAATAGGTACTTAATTGGTCTTTGGCCTCCCTCTAGTACTATCATTACCTGGCTAACTGACCGAGTAAACTTTAATCTTTTCACTCGATGAGTTTTTGGTTAGGAGCTTGTCTAGTTGAGTCTAGGCTTAACCTTAGAACTAAGGGTGATTGTTTCAAAGTGATTGCTTTTGATTTGTTTAGTTAGATTTTTCTTTTAACCTTCCTCCTTTTTCTCACTAATCTTTTAGATCTTTTAGTTTTTTAAAAAAAAATTAACTTTTATTTTTCTTAGATCTTTTTTCTTAACTTCCATTTTAGAGATAAAAAAAAGTTTTGGTGTAGGCAAGTTTGGATTAGGGATAACATCAATCGATTAATTCGTATCGAACCAATTTTTAATTGAAACTAAATAAATGGCAAATCCTAATCCATCCGTTCTTCAAGACATGTGTTATTTTGAAGAAGAGAGAAAGAGTTAGACCTGAGTTTTGAGGAGATCTTTGGTGATAAAATCAAGATACTATAGGAATTTGAATCGGAACTAGTTTTCACGGAGTCAAACACAAGTTTTTCTGATCTTAGCTTTGAAGAACTTTTTGCTGACGAGCTTAGGGTCCTAAAAAAAATATAGAACAACCAGCTCATCATACCTCAACTATGAATCTTGGGTTTGAGAATATTTTTAAAGAAGATTTGGTTGTGTTAGGACAAAACTTCAGTCATAGGGAACCGGAGTTCAAATTTGACACTAGCCAATACCAGAAACACAAGAAAACATTCCTGCCTTCAAATATTGTGGAAATCATTGAAAACCTCGAAGTGTATAGAATTTAAGCATATCATAGAACTTATTATTTTAGACTTCTTTAAAATCTGGGGTAGAAGTTTCAGCAATAAGGTAAGATTTGATGTAGAGTATGAGCTTTTCATTTTTAATCTTTTATTCTACATCTTTACTCTTTTTCTCAAAATAATAATGAAAAGAATTTATTCTTCTCTCACATGAGAGTTTCTTATTCTGTTGAAAAGAAATACAAAAAATAAGGAAAAAATAAAAAAGAAAAAGAAAAAAGTTGAAAAATGAATAAAACATGATTACAAAATGAAAGAAAAAAAAGAGAAAACTAAAAAATTGTTGGCTACAGCTTCCTCATACCAGAGATAATTGCAGATTTTTATCATTTCATCATTATTCTAGGTCGACCGAATAAATGTGAGTGCTTTATTTTCTATTTGCTTTACTTTGTGCATTATAGAGTTTGCATTGAGAATAATGTAAAATTTAGGTGTGGCGGTGGGGACTAGTCATCTTTTTTCTTTATTTTACCATTTTTCTTCTTATTTCATATTTTCTTGTCTTTTCTTTCTCTTAAAAATATTTTCATTTACCAACTTGATAAAGTTAATTAATAATTGGTCTACTTGATAAATTTTAAAATTTCTAATTCTTAGTTAGTTTTATACTCAAGTTAACCTTTTATGATAACTCTAAATAAATTTCCTAAGAAATAATTTTCATAGTAGTATGCTTCACTAAAGTCCTAACTTAGACTTTTAATTAGAGTAATGAAATTTTTGCATGCTTGGCTTAGAGTAGAAAATAATTTTTCAAGTTCTCTTGATCTATGTATATAATAAAAGACCAACTTTGTAAAAGAAGAATGCGAAAAATGGGCACCTAAATTTTTTTTGAACTCCAAGGTGATTTTATCTTACTAAGTCTAAGTTGGTGAGTAATTAGGCAGAGGTATTTCCATATAATGACCTAAACCCAATTGGGTTGGGTTTCATTATTAAAACTCATTAAATGGTCACTTAGAAAGACCGATAAAGTAGAACACAATCACCAAGGAATAAAGAGTGTTAAAAAATACTAACAATTTTTTATGTATATAGTTATATTTGTATATATATTCTTGAAAAAATAAATTGATCAAGAGACTTGAAAATTATTTGAAACAAAGAGTTAGGATGTTCTTTTCAAAACTTTTAATTAAATTTCTAAGTTAGACTTGATTTTATATAACTATAATGAAAAGATTTTCTAAGAGATTTACTTTGGAGTTATACATAAAAATATTTTCTTGAGTAAAACTAGCTATAATTAGATTGTTTAAAGGTATTAAGTGAATTAATTATACATTGACTTCTTTAAATTGTAAATTGACCGAATTTTATGGGTAAATTCACTGCAAACCCTGTACGAGACTACAACTCGTCCTCTAGGATAACCTAGGGGTTTAAAGGCTTGTTGTATGTGCTAAATAAAACCGCGATTTTTCGAAAGTGAGTTAGAATTTTTCTTTCTTTCCTATTCATTATCTTTCTTTGCTAGAGGCCTAGCAAAATTTTAGGTGTGGGGTATTTGATCATCACATTTTATTACACTGTTTTACCCTCATTATCTATTTTATTTGAATAAATATATCACTAATAACGTGTTTTTCTATTAAATTATAGGAAATAAAGAATTAATGAATAAGAGCCTAAAAAGAACTCAAACTCCCTCATTTTTTAACCTTTTATTAAAGCCTAAGATCAAGCCAAGTAGCCTATAGAAGCCCAAAAATAATGATCCACTAATAAAAGAAATCAAGACAAAATCATATTCAGGATGATCAGCCGCAAAGAAATAGTATTATCTCCCAATCGGAAAAGTGAAATATAACATATGATATATGAAAATCGACTATCTCGACAAGACGGAGCTATCTAAAATGGTAAATTTTAGAGATACCAATCATTTAACCAATCGATTGGCCAATCGGTTGGCCAACCTTGGCCAACCAATTAATTCGTAACTAAATAGTAAAAGGTTGAGATTTATTTCTTTGAGTCCAAGGCTAATCCAATGGCTCTTATTGATTATTGTAGGCTATAAATAGAGGTAGAGGGTGAAGGGTTTGAGTGTGAAGAATTTTGTAAACTCTTTTTGGAGAAGAGGATCTTTAATTAGGTCTTCCAATTTGAAAACTTTTAAGTTTGCAATGAATAAAACAATTCCTCCTTTTTAATTTTATTTTCTTCTTTTTGTTGATGAAGATGAAGATGAAGATTTACTTTCAAGGGGCTAACCCTTGCAAGGTAAGTTTTATTTTCCTCTCTTATTTTCTTGTTTTAGAAATTCATATTTTAGGATTTTATTTTCTTCTTATATTGGTAGATTAGATTTATTTTATGCATTGTAGTGTAGATTTACTTTCATGCCCTTTTATTTTTATTATTTATTTTTATGCTTTGTAGAATTTATTTTCTTGTATTTTTCTTTCATAGTATAGATTTACTTTTATGCTCTTTTATTTTTGTTAGTTAGATTTCCTTTATGCTCATAGTTTAGAATATCTCTATTTCCTTATTCTTATTCTTATTTTTTAGCTAGTTTTTATTTTAGACCTCCTTCTTTTATGCTCTCTAGTCTAGATTGTTGCTATTTGTTGGCCCATGAATTGACCGGCCCATTTGATGGAGAGGCCAGTTCATTCTTTACTTACCCGACCCTCGGTTTCTTTCCTCTTTGAGTCCGTGCCTTGAAACCCTAGTTTCCTCTCCTCCCCTCTCGGCGGTTGCTTTGAAAACCCTAGAAATCTCTCCCTCGTGTCGGTGCCCTCTTCTATATATAGAAGGGTTGGTAGTAGCTTCGAGGGTGAGGTGATGAGAGGGACTTTGTCGATCTCTCCCGTTTCTCTGTGAAGCTTTTCTCCGTCCATTGCTTTGTGCGATCCCCTTTCTTTGTGAGAGCGTGTGGCTTTGTCCCCTTGTATCCTTGGTGGTGCACTTGAGAAGGATCAATCGAGGCCGATTGAAGCGGGCTTCGAGCCAAGCGACGACACCGATCCTCAACAGTGGTATCAGAGCCTCGTTGAGTCGTCGCCGTTCAAAACCGACGGTCGCTGTCGCTGGATCTCGCTGAGCCCCCACGAGATCGCTGAGCCGAACCGTCGCCGCCGCCGTTCCAGCCATCGAACCGTCGCCGCCGCCGTTCCAGCCATCGAACCGTCGCCGCCGCCGTTCCAGCCATCGAACCGCCGCCGCCGCCGTCGCGTGGGTAAGGTCGAAACCCTATCCTAGGGTTTCGCTCAGGTAAAAGAGACCTATCCTGCGTTTACTTGCTGATATTTGGTCGCTGAAATTTCATTTGGTCGCTGAAATTAAAATTTAATTTGGTCGCTGAAATTAAAATTTCATTTGGTCGTTTGTCTTATTCTTCTGTGTGAAGGATGTCTGCTACTAATCACTATGGTATGGTTCAATATGGTTTGGTTCCGTTCAACGGAAAATCTGATTTTAGCATTTGGAAACAAAAAATAAAATGTATTTTAATTCAGAAGTCTGTTAGGGCTATTGGTCAGACTTATTTGGCTTCGACCTTGAAGAAAAAGTGAAATGAACGAAAATGCATGTTCCACAATTTATTTGAACTTATCTGACTCTGTGCTTAGAAAAGTTGGAATTTTGGAATCTGCTAAAACCCTTTGGGATAAACTTGAAGAACTATATACAGAAACCTCTTTACCCAGTAAAATGTTTTTGCTTGAAAAATTTTTCAAATTTAGATTGGATATGTCTAAGGACATTGAGGAGAACCTAGATGTTTTCACAAAACTTATTTCAGACATTAAGTTAACCGGTGATAAACGTATAGACGAATATACTCCTATTGCACTTCTAAATGCTATTCGACTCATATAGTGATGTAAAATGCTATTAAATATGGTAGAGATGAGGTTACCCTTGATATTGTGATCAATGGTCTTAAGAGTAAGGAATTAGATTTAAAACATTCAGGGAAAATAAAAATTCGGTGAGGTTATGCATGTGAGGGTAGGCCTCGAGAATAGGTCTAATAACCAAAAGAATGCAAGTAATGGGGAATCAAGTAAGAAAAATTTGAAAATGGAAGGGGTAGATCTAAGTCCGGTTTAAAGTTAAAAATGCTATAATTGTCATGGCTGGTCACTTTATTAAAGATTGTCCTAAACCTAAGAAATATCGACAAAATGATCATGCTAATATGGTATGCGTGAGGGCAAAATGGGTGAAATTTTCATGATTAATAATCTTTGTGATTATGCATATTTGAACTCTGTGTTGTCCGATTCTTTGTGTAAATCAGATTGGTTATTAGACTCGGTTGTACTTTTCATATGACTCCTTTTAAAACATGTTTTCAAACTACAAGAAAATAGAGAATGGCTTTGTGTCAATGGCAAATGAAAAGAAAAGCAATGTTTTAGGAAGCTGGTGATGTATGCCTTAGGTTTTCTTGAGTTCGAGTTTACTTTGAAGAATGTTAGGCATGTTCACGATTTAAGTTATAACTTGATTTCTTGTGCATCTCTAGAAAATGATGGTTTGGAGGAAAATGGGGTAAAGGGGTTATGAAAATTCGAAAGGGTCTCTTGTTATTTTCTTCTTTGAAAAACAAAATAACTTGTATGTTTGTCATCTTGAACACGTGCTTGATTCTGTTAACTCGTGATAGGTGATAAATCGTTTTATGGCATAATAGATTAGGTCACATGAGTAATAAAGGATTAGAAATTTTGCATAAAGGAGGTCACTTTGGTAGTGATAAAATATCCACCATCCCTTTACGTGAATCTTGTGTGCTAGGAAAACAACATAGGGTTAGTTTTCCGTTTCTTCTTTTCTAATCGGTCTAAGTGTCTTGATGTACTTGAATATTTGCATCTTTGATGTGTGGGGTCCCTCTAGTGTTTCTCATGGAGGGAACCAATATTTTCTTTCCATAATTGATGACTACTCTAGGAAAGTTTGGGTTTTACTCATGAAACAAAAATCGAAGTTTTGATAAATTTAAAAGCTGGAAAATTATGATTGAAAACCAAACGGGAAAGAAAATTAAAACTCTTAGGACAGATAATGGTCTTGAGTTTTGTAACAAACAATTGAATGACTTGTGTGCTACTTGGGGTATTAAAAGACATAAAACTGTTCCCTACACACCACAGCAAAATGGGGTTCCTGAAAGGATGAATAGAACTCTCTTAGAGAGGGTGAGGGCTATGTTGGCCACATCTGGGCTCTCCAAGAAGTTCTGGGGAGAAGCTGTTTGTATTGCGGCTTATTTGATTAATAGGTCTCCTTCTGTTCCCTTAGGAGGGAAATGCCCTGAATTTGTGTTCACGGGCAAACCTCTTGATTTAAATAACTTGAGAATTTTGAGTCTTGGCTATGTGCATCAAAAGATTGATAAGTTAGAACCTAGATCTAAGAAATGTGTTTTCTTAGGATACCACGAAGGGTAAAAGGTTATAGGCTTTGGAATAAGAGTGAACGGGGTTTAAGATAGTAATAAGTAGAGATGTTGTTTTTAATGAAAATGAATTTCCTTGTTTATCTTTACTGTTCCTATTTCGAAAATGATGCTCCAAATGAGGTGGAGCAAATGCCTATTATTAATCAATCTGAATTACCTCTGAAGAGAAATTGAATGATATAATTATTGAAAATCAAGATGAGATTATTCCTAATGAGGTGGAGCATAATATGCGGAAATAGATAACATGCATGATTTGAATGATTATCAACTCACTAGGGATAGAAATAAAAGAACCATTAGGAAACGATAGATATAGAGATTGCAATTTGGTGATTGTAATATGTCAGAGTTTGCCTTTAATGTGTTTGAATCCCTTGAGTGCAATGAACCTAAGACTTATAGTGAAGCATTAAGGTCAAAATATTCTAAAGAATGGATTAGTGCTATGAAGAGTGAGATGGAATCCACGAGAATTAACCAAACATGGAAACTTGTTCCTAAACACGCTAGTTGTTACGTAGTGGATTTGTAAGTGGTCATTTAAGGTGAAACAAGAATCTGAAGGTGTTAGGTTTAAGGCTAGATTAGTAGCTAAGGGATTTACTCAAAAGGAGGGAATTGATTATCTTTGAAATTTTTGCCCTGTTGTCAAATTCACTCTTGTTAGAATTATGCTTGCTTTAGTTGCTCATTTTAATTGGGAATTAAAACAAATGGATGTTACTCTTGCTTTCTTACATGGTGACCTTGACAAAAATATTTATATGCACCAACTGAGGGCTTTGTGGACCCTAAATTGCACGATCATGTGTGTTTGTTAAAAAAGGCTTTGTATGGTTTAAAACAATCACCTAGGCAATGGAATATAAGATTTGATAAATGCATGCAATCTTTAAAGTTTAAAAGGAGTTCTGCGATCATTGCACGTATTATAAGAATATAGACTCGTACTGTATTTCTTTTAATTTATGTGGATGACATGTTGATTGTTAGCCCTTGTTTGAAGTCCATTGAGCATGTTCAAAAATGTCTTTGTGAAAATTTTGACATGAAAGACTTAGGCGATGCAAAAAGAATTCTAGGCATGAATATTATTAGAGACAAAAACAAATCTACGCTAGTTTTAAACCAAAGTCCATACGTCGAAAAACTTTTGAATAAATTTGCTATGTCTGATGCCAAATCTGTGAATGTGCCTCTTGCTTCCCATTTTGTGTTAAGTAAGGATCAGTCCCCAAAGCTGGCCGAAATAAAAGATATGAAGAAGGTGCCATATTCGAATGCTATAGGATCGATCATGTATCTCATGGTTAGCACTAGACCTGACATTGCATATGCAGTTAGTTGCTTGAGTAGATATATGTCAAATCCTGGTATGCCTCATTGGAATGCCTTGAAATGGCTTTTAAGATATTTAAAATCCTCTGTGAATGTAGGATTAACCTTCTCTAAGTGTTCAGAAGGTGTTAAACTAGTTGGCTATGTAGATTCCAATTATGCAAATGATAGAGATAATAGAAAATCTACTACTTCCTATGTGTTCACTTTGTGTGGCTCTTGCATAAGTTGGAAATCTCAACTACAACCCATTGTTGCTTTATCTACTCTTGAATCGAGTATGTTGCTTTGAAGCTTTTAAAGAAGCTATTTGGCTTAGGGGCCTTATATCCGAAATTGGTTTTCTTGATAAAAATGTGGTTGTATTTTCGATAGTCAATCTGCTATTCAACTTTGCAAAAATCCTGTTTTCATGATAGAACTAAACATATTGATGTCGATTTCATTACATTAGGGATATAGTTGAAAAGGGTATTGTGAAGTTGGAGAAAATTCCCTCGAATTTAATCCGGTGACATGGGTACTAAGTGTTTGACTGTGAAAAATTTATCTCGTGTCAAAGAATTTTGAACTTTGACATTGGGTAATTTTCCCCTTGCTTTGTGTGTTGCCTTTGTGGCCTATTAACTTACTTTGTGTTTGTTAATAGCTTTGTGATTTTCCCTTGAACTTCGATGACCGTTTGGTAGAGTTCGGTCCTTTAATGGACTTGGCATGCTTGGTGATCTTGCCCGATCTTTGTGATCGAGTTTACTTTGTGTATTCTCTTCCATTGCTTGTATCCTCTTTGTGATCATACGGTAATGGTAATGTTATGGCGATGATGAGTCCTGCGGTTCAGTATTCCTTTCTTGATTGCACTACCTTGGGCCAAAGGTGGAGATTGTTGCTATTTGTTGGCCCATGAATTGACCGGCCCATTTGATGGAGAGGCCAGTTCATTCTTTACTTACCCGACCCTCGGTTTCTTTCCTCTTTGAGTCCGCGCCTTGAAACCCTAGTTTCCTCTCCTCCCCTCTCGGCGCTTTGAAAACCCTAGAAATCTCTCCCTCGTGTCGGCTGCCCTCTTCTATATATAGAAGGGTTGGTAGTAGCTTCGAGGGTGAGGTGATGAGAGGGACTTTGTGCGATCTCTCCCGTTTCTCTGTGAAGCTTTTCTCCGTCCATTGCTTTGTGCGATCCCCTTTCTTTGTGAGAGCTGTGGCTTTGTCCCCTTGTATCCTTGGTGGTGCACTTGAGAAGGATCAATCGAGGCCGATTGAAGCGAGCTTCGAGCCAAGCGGCGACACCGATCCTCAACGGTGGTATCGAGCCTCGTTGAGTCGTCGCCGTTCAAAACCGGCCGGTCGCTATCCGCGGATCTCGTGAGCCCCGAGATCGGCCGAGCGAATGCCGCCGCCGTTCGACCATCGAACCGTCGCCGCCGCCGTTCGACCATCGAACCGCCGCGTCGGCGTGGGTAAGGTCGAAACCCTATCCTAGGGTTTATTTCGAGTAAAGAGACATATCCTGCGTTTACTTGCGATATTTGGTCGCTGAAATTAAAATTTCATTTGGTCGCTGAAATTAAAATTTCATTTGGTCGCTGAAATTAAAATTTCATTTGGTCGTTTGTCTTATTCTTACGTGTGAAGGATGTGCGCTACTAATCACTATGGTATGGTTCAATATGGTTTGGTTCCGTTCAACGGAAAATCGATTTTAGCATTTGGAAACAAAAATAAAATGTATTTTAATTATTGAAGTCTGTTAGGGCTATTGGTCGGACTTATTTGGCCCATTGAAGAAAAATTTGAAATGAGCGAAAATGCATGTTCCACAATTTATTTGAACTTATCGACTCGTGCTTAGAAAAGTTGGAATTTTGGAATCTGCTAAAACCCTTTGGGATAAACTTGAAGAACTATATCTGAAACCTCTTTACCCGGTAAAATGTTTTTGCTTGAAAAATTTTCAAATTTAGATTGGATATGTCTAAGGACATTGAGGAGAACCTAGATGTTTTCACAAAACTTATTTGGACATTAAGTTAACCGGTGATAAACATATAGGCGAATATACTCCTATTGCACTTCTAAATGCTATTCGACTCATATAGTGATGTAAAATCTGCTATTAAATATGGTAGAGATGAGGTTACCCTTGATATTGTGATCAATGGTCTTAAGAGTAAGGAATTAGATTTAAAACATTCAGGGAAAATAAAAATTCGGTGAGGTTATGCATGTGAGGGTAGGCCTCGGAATAGGTCTAATAACCAAAAGAATGCAAGTAATGGGGAATCAAGTAAGAAAAATTTGAAAATGGAAGGGTAGATCTAAGTCCGGTTTAAAGTTAAAAATGCTATAATTGTCATGGCTGGTCACTTTATTAAAGATTGTCCTAAACCTAAGAAATATCGACAAAATGATCATGCTAATATGGTATGCGTGAGGGCAAAATGGGTGAAATTTTCATGATTAATAATCTTTGTGATTATGCATATTTGAACTCTGTGTTGTCCGATTCTTTGTGTAAATCAGATTGGTTATTAGACTCGGTTGTACTTTTCATATGACTCCTTTTAAAACATGTTTTCAAACTACAAGAAAATAGAGAATGGCTTTGTGTCAATGGCAAATGAAAAGAAAAGCAATGTTTTAGGCGGTGATGTATGCCTTAGGTTTTCTTGAGTTCGAGTTTACTTTGAAGAATGTTAGGCATGTTCTGATTTAAGTTATAACTTGATTTCTTGTGCATCTCTAGAAAATGATGGTTTGGAGGAAAATGGGGTAAAGGGGTTATGAAAATTCGAAAGGGTCTCTTGTTATTTTTCTGTGAAAAACAAAATAACTTGTATGTTTGTCATCTTGAACACGTGCTTGATTCTGTTAACTCTGTGATAGGTGATAAATCGTTTTATGGCATAATAGATTAGGTCACATGAGTAATAAAGGATTAGAAATTTTGCATAAAGGAGGTCACTTTGGTAGTGATAAAATATCCACCATCCCTTTACGTGAATCTTGTGTGCTAGGAAAACAACATAGGGTTAGTTTTCCGTTTCTTCTTTCCTAATCGGTCTAAGTGTCTTGATGTACTTGAATATTTGCATCTTGATGTGTGGGGTCCCTCTAGTGTTTCTCATGGAGGGAACCAATATTTTCTTTCCATAATTGATGACTACTCTAGGAAAGTTTGGGTTTTACTCATGAAACAAAAATCAAGTTTTTGATAAATTTAAAAGCTGGAAAATTATGATTGAAAACCAAGCGGAAAGAAAATTAAAACTCTTAGGACAGATAATGGTCTTGAGTTTTGTAACAAACAATTGAATGACTTGTGTGCTACTTGGGGTATTAAAAGACATAAAAGCTGTTCCCTACACACCACAACAAAATGGGGTTCTTTGAAAGGATGAATAGAACTCTCTTAGAGAGGGTGAGGGCTATGTTGGCCACATCTGGGCTCTCAAGAAGTTCGGGGAGAAGCTGTTTGTCTTGCGGCTTATTTGATTAATAGGTCTCCTTCGTTCCCTTAGGAGGAAATGCCACAATTTGTGTTCACGGGCAAACCTCTTGATTTAAATAACTTGAGAATTTTGAGTCTTGGCTATGTGCATCAAAAGATTGATAAGTTAGAACCTAGATCTAAGAAATGTGTTTTCTTAGGATACCTGAAGGGTAAAAGGTTATAGGCTTTGGAATAAGAGTGAACAGGGTTTAAGATAGTAATAAGTAGAGATGTTGTTTTTAATGAAAATGAATTTCCTTGTTTATCTTTACATTCCTATTTAAAATGATGCTCCAAATGAGGTGGAGCAAATGCCTATTATTAATCAATCTGAATTACCTCAGAAGAGAAATTGAATGATATAATTATTGAAAATCAAGATGAGATTATTCCTAATGAGGTGGAGCATAATATGCAGGAAATAGATAACATGCATGATTTGAATGATTATCAACTCACTAGGGATAGAAATAAAAGAACCATTAGGAAACGATAGATATAGAGATTGCAATTTGGTGATTGTAATATGTCCGAGTTTGCCTTTAATGTGTTTGAATCCCTTGAGTGCAATGAACCTAAGACTTATAGTGAAGCATTAAGGTCAAAATATTCTAAAGAATGGATTAGTGCTATGAAGAGTGAGATGGAATCACGAGAATTAACCAAACATGGAAACTTGTTCCTAAACACGCTAGTTGTTACGTAGTGGTATGAAAGTGGTCATTTAAGGTGAAACAAGAATCTGAAGGTGTTAGGTTTAAGGCTAGATTAGTAGCTAAGGGATTTACTCAAAAGGAGAATTGATTATCTTTGAAATTTTTGCCCTGTTGTCAAATTCACTCTTGTTAGAATTATGCTTGCTTTAGTTGCTCATTTTAATTGGGAATTAAAACAAATGGATGTTACTCTTGCTTTCTTACATGGTGACCTTGACAAAATATTTATATGCACCAACCCGAGGGCTTTGTGGACCCTAAATTGCACGATCATGTGTGTTTGTTAAAAAGGCTTTGTATGGTTTAAAACAATCACCTAGGCAATGGAATATAAGATTTGATAAATGCATGCAATCTTTAAAGTTTAAAAGGAGTTCTCACGATCATTGCACGTATTATAAGAATATAGACTCGTACTGTATTTCTTTTAATTTATGTGGATGACATGTTGATTGTTAGCCCTTGTTTGAAGTCCATTGAGCATGTTCAAAAATGTCTTTGTGAAAATTTTGACATGAAAGACTTAGGCGATGCAAAAAGAATTCTAGGCATGAATATTATTAGAGACAAAAACAAATCTACGCTAGTTTTAAACCAAAGTCCATACGTCGAAAAACTTTTGAATAAATTTGCTATGTCTGATGCCAAATCTGTGAATGTGCCTCTTGCTTCCCATTTTGTGTTAAGTAAGGATCAGTCCCCAAAACTGGCGAAATAAAAGATATGAAGAAGGTGCCATATTCGAATGCTATAGGATCAGTCATGTATCTCATGGTTAGCACTAGACCTGACATTGCATATGCAGTTAGTTGCTTGAGTAGATATATGTCAAATCCTGGTATGCCTCATTGGAATGCCTTGAAATGGCTTTTAAGATATTTAAAATCCTCTGTGAATGTAGGATTAACCTTCTCTAAGTGTTGAAGGTGTTAAACTAGTTGGCTATGTAGATTCCAATTATGCAAATGATAGAGATAATAGAAAATCTACTACTTCCTATGTGTTCACTTTGTGTGGCTCTTGCATAAGTTGGAAATCTCAACTACAACCCATTGTTGCTTTATCTACTCTTGAATCGAGTATGTTCTCGCCTTGAAGCTTTTAAAGAAGCTATTTGGCTTAGGGGCCTTATATCGAAATTGGTTTTCTTGATAAAAATGTGGTTGTATTTTCGATAGTCAATCGCTATTCAACTTTGCAAAATCCTTTTTCATGATAGAACTAAACATATTGATGTCGATTTCATTACATTCGGGATATAGTTGAAAAGGGTATTGTGAAGTTGGAGAAAATTCCCTCGAATTTAATCCGGTGACATGGGTACTAAGTGTTTGACTGGCTGAAAAATTTATCTCGTGTCAAAGAATTTTGAACTTTGACATTGGGTAATTTTCCCCTTGCTTTGTGTGTTGCCTTTGTGGCCTATTAACTTACTTTGTGTTTGTTAATAGCTTTGTGATTTTCCCTTGAACTTCGATGACCGTTTGGTAGAGTTCGGTCCTTTAATGGACTTGGCATGCTTGGTGATCTTGCCCGATCTTTGTGATCGAGTTTACTTTGTGTATTCTCTTCCATTGCTTGTATCCTCTTTGTGATCATACGGTAATGGTAATGTTATGGCGATGATGAGTCCTGCGATTCAGTATTCCTTTCTTGATTGCACTACCTTGGGCCAAAGGTGGAGATTGTTGCTATTTGTTGGCCCATGAATTGACCGCCCATTTGATGGAGAGGCCAGTTCATTCTTTACTTACCCGACCCTCGGTTTCTTTCCTCTTTGAGTCCGGCGCCTTGAAACCCTAGTTTCCTCTCCTCCCCTCTCGGCGGTGCTTTGAAAACCTAGAAATCTCTCCCTCGTGTGGTGCCCTCTTCTATATATAGAAGGGTTGGTAGTAGCTTCGAGGGTGAGGTGATGAGAGGGACTTTGTGCGATCTCTCCCGTTTCTCTGTGAAGCTTTTCTCCGTCCATTGCTTTGTGCGATCCCCCTTTCTTTGTGAGAGTGTGGCTTTGTCCCCTTGTATCCTTGGTGGTGCACTTGAGAAGGATCAATCGAGGCGATTGAAGCGAGGAGCCGAACGAGCGGACAGATCCTCAACATAGATTTTATTTCTTTATTTTTATTTTTCAAAATATGCAACTAAATCTTGTAGGAACTCTAGAGTTGTATGAAACTAGTTTGATTTCTTTTATGATTTGTGGATTGCTCTCTTGTGCTAAAAATAATTATGTTTAGGATAATCAACTAGAGAACTAATTAATAGTAGAGGAATTTGATAATCTATATTTATCTTAAGTGATTTGATAGGTTATGCTTATGAATTTTAGAATTACTATCTAATTTTTTCATGAATGGTAAATTTACTTGGATGATAATTTGATAGGTTATGCTTTCCTTAAGTTGTTTGATAGTCTATGCTTAATAAATCTAAAGTATAATGTGATAAAGAGAGTAGTTCATAAATCCTAAATGATATTAACTAGTGTATTCAATTCTATGTTCCTATTTTCTCTATTGATTTCCTCCATATTTTACTTATTTTGATTTTTCCTCTTTTTGGTTAAATTTTCTAGTCTTGATTTTGTTCTTTATTATTATTTTATTTCTCCTCCTTATTATTCTTTATTTTCTTTTATTTGTCCACTCTCTTTCTCCCCTCTTATTCTAATTTTCTTTTATGAGCAAATAATCACACACTCTTTATATCTCTTTTGTTCCACTCCTATTTATCCACACATAACTCTAGGATCCAAGTTAGAATTTTTCCCACACACCTTCCTCGTGGATTCGACATTGTACTATATTATAACTTGATTGTGCACTTGCAATCTCAACACTAGTTTCACAACACATCAGTACGATATGATATGATATGCTCTCATTTTAGTTTATGTTAGTCAATATGTAAGCTTCTTATTTATCCTCCTAAAATTTATCTTTTTTGTGTAAATATTATCCTATTGGAGATTGAACACTGATGTTTGCCTTCATACATGATAAAAATTAGACATAAATATCTTTCAAAAAAAATTTTTTTGACAGAGAAATCAAATAATAGGATCCAACTGATCATCCATGAGTAACATGTTCTATCATCCATCATTAGTTTATTTGCACTCTTCACCAGAAAAAAGAAAGAAAAACAGAAACACTAATACTGAATCAGGGTTTTTAGAAGGGCAAATTTCACTAAACATCCATGCACTTTTGGGGTTTGTTTCTTGAAGCTACTTAACTTTAAATATTAGACAAATCGCTCCTAAGTTTTTCCCATATAACTGTCAAACTAGCACCTTTAACTCTAGCATCTCACCGGTGTGACACATGAGCCCAAACTTACTTACCCCAAATCAGTACCTACCCTTTTCAATAAATGGTTTTTTTTTCATGTAAACGCCCACATTTGCTCTATTTGCTAAAACACCCCCAAATTACATGGATAGGGAAAAAGTTAAAAATAAATCAATAAGAGAAATGGTGTGATTGGTCCATCCTCTGACATTAGGGCTGTGCAATCGGTCGGTCGGTTCGGTTTTGGCCAAATTTTGCCAAACCGAACCGAATTGCCTATAATTCAAAACCAAATCGAACCGATTCAAGTTGGTTCGGTTCGGTTCGGATCGGTTTGTTCGGTTTTCACTTGGGTACAATTCTCTTGCACTATGTGTATCAATCGAGGAGAAAAATCAAGAAAATGTTAGAATCAACATTAGGGATTAAGTTTCTTACCTCCAAAGTGGATTGGTCGAAAGTAGAAGAAGCGAATAGAGAATAGAGAGGTAGAGAACTAGAGATGATGAGAAGCCCAGAATTAGAGGGGCAGATTATCCGGGTATTTAGTTCTTATTAGTTGCGTGAGAGAAAAGATATTAGACTGCTGAAGCAACTCTATGAACTATGGCGGTCGGGTTTAAGTGGATGCGGATAGTGATTAGAATGGGTAACACAATTGATTGGTTCGGACGGTTCGGGTTGAAAAACTTCAAACCGAGAACCGAACTCTGTCCAACCCAAACGAACTGTCAAACTTCGGCCGGTTCGATCGGTTGGTTCGGTTTGAACCAAACTATGCTCACCCCAATCTGACATTATCTTTTACCCCCTAAAAATATACAAAAACCCAAAACCCACATCCAAATCCCAATCCCATGAGGGTTCAATCCAAATCCAAATCCCTTTCTCTTTCCTCTCCTCTTCCTTTTCTTCACAAAAAATGGCGAGCCCCATCATCACCATGAGATTCTCCAGCTCCCACCACCACTCTCTAATGGCGGCCGCGTCATCTCCCGGATGCCTTCCTTCTCCCTCCTTTAAAGCCTCGAAGAAGAAGAGAGCAATGGTGACAAGAGCAGCTCTAACTGTGGAGCAGGAGGAGAAGACCAAGGTCTCCCTCTTGAGAATTGGAACAAGGGGAAGGTTAGCTTTGTTTTGCCCCATGGCGAAATGTTTGAGATTTTGTTGGGAATTTGGTGATAATTTCAGAGATTTGTCTTTTGGCTTTTGAATACAAGCTTACAGAATTATTTTTGATCTTTTCTGTCTGTTCTCAGTCCTGTTGGGTTTTCCCATGCTTCTATAGGCTGAAGTTGGTCTAATTGGGTTTTGAGCATGGCTTTAATGACACTTTGATTATCCCGTTTTGAAAAAGTTGAGTTTTTGTTTGAAACTTGTTCTTAATTTTGATGAGTTTCCATTAATTATGCAGGTTTTGCCATAAAATTTGCTCACTATCTGGCACTTGGTAATCTTTTAATTTTGGCAGGTTTTTGTTTGTTGGGTCTTTCCCATATGAGAAGAGTTGAAAGCCCTCTAATTGCTTGAAATTTGAGTTACTTTAGGATTATTGTTATTGAATGCTGCCGCTTATAGTTGAATTTTGCTTTTATCTAGAAGTTTTGCCCCCATTATAATGTAGCCTATTTCATTTTAAATCCTGTTGTATGCAGCTCGTGACCAACATTTGAGCCTCATGAGATGTACATGGGGTTCGCAAATTTTAATTTGATGATTTTTCTTTAGTGTTTTTTCTATTTGTTTGAAGCTTTGGCATAAAACTTTGGATAATAATCTTTCTGATATTTATGTAGGACAGTCCATTAGCACTTGCCCAGGCCCATGAGACCCGGAATAAACTCATATCCACACATTCAGAGCTAGCCGAAGAAGGAGCAATTGAAATCATAATAATAAAAACCACTGGTGATAAAATACTCAACCAACCCTTAGCTGATATAGGCGGCAAAGGTTTATTCACAAAGGAGATAGATGAGGCTCTCTTGGACGGTAGAATTGATATCGCAGTACATTCGATGAAAGATGTGCCCACTTATTTTCCTGATGGAATGATATTGCCTTGTAATCTTCCGCGTGAGGATGTTCGCGATGCATTTATCTCTTTGACTGCAAAATCACTTGCTGAGCTTCCAGCTGGAAGTGTTGTGGGCAGTGCTTCATTAAGGAGGCAGTCTCAAATACTCTACAGATATCCATCACTCAAAGTAAGTATCTAGCTGATCTACATGAATATTGTCTTTAATGATGATTCATGTGGTTCTCATTGTTCTATCCAACATGGGTTTTCTCATTTATGAGCCTTTTAGTTTATTGCTTGCGGATATACATATGTTTACCTCTTTTGTTTTTATTCTTCTGCAATTTAATTTGAAGCTCTTTCAATCCTATGTATAACTATGAGTACCTATTTCATGCTATTGCTGTTCTTTGATGTCAAATGGTACTCTTCTCTTTATTGTTTTGTTCAGCGTGGGAAAGAAGAAAGCGGGGGCTTTGGTGAGGCATATTTTTGGCTTTGGCAGCTAATCAGTTTTTAAATCTAGGAATCAGAATGTTTCTCTTTAGCATTAGGGATGATTCATCATCAGTTATCGTGTTTGTTTTCAGTATATAGTTTCATCTCTATCATTATGTTCGTTTTTGATATGTAGTAGGTTAAGAGTATAAAATTATAATAGTCAACACAACTTAAGAGTTTTGATCTAGTGGAAGGACCAACATTTCCTTTGACATGGTATCAGAGCCATCCAGATCAGAATCTTACTGCCCACAAATTTCTGCAACAGGTTTTAATAAAAATACGGCTCTGTGAGTCCAGGTTTCAGCCCCATGAAAGGACCCTCAACCTGCTAAGGCATGCTAGAGGGTAAAATTGTAACCCTCAACCCTCACCACAGCATCAGAGTTTTCCTAGTGGCAGGGTTTTTGACATAGTGAAAGGTAGGAAATTTCAGCTGTATACAGCAAGGTAATATGCCTGAAGAAAAAAAAGGAGTGCTCAACACTTTTTGTTTGTTAAATGAATCTACCAGTTATTTACAAATCGGCATTTTCTGTATACCCTTATGTCATATAGGATGTATCACAAACTTTCATAATACTTTTATAAATGACTGCACTTCCCTGAACACTTATCGTCTCTTATCTTTTCATGTAGAACTTTTTGTTCAATCTAGAGAACTTTGGAGGTCTAGTATTTTCACTGGTTTTTATATTTCGTTTTTCATGAAAGGCTTGATTTACAATGTTGACCTCCCAGAGCGAGCTTATATTATAGGATATTTTCTTGCAAATGCTTCTATTTTCCAAAATTCCCTTTAATTCATAGCCTCAAGATATGGGCATAAAGTTTTAAGGTTTAACTTTGTTTTGGAAATGAGGTGCTTCAGCAGATGTGAATGGAAAGATAATCTCATGCTCTGTGTCAGCAAGTGCTGCATAAATATTGTGCTTCTATTTCCACAATGAAGCAGGTAGCAGACACTGGAATTAATGGTGCATTAAGTGGAACATGCTTAGTTGCTTTGTGACTTTTAGTATTTGTGCTCATATGTATTAGGTGCCTGGAAGTAAACAGCTTTTATCTAAGTAGTATTGTTTTTAGAACCTGATTCCATTAGAAGTAAAATTGTCCACTTACAGTGCCTATGTCGGTTCTCTAGAATAAACAGATCAATACTTTGCAAACTTTTCATATGGTTGATGAAGCTGAAGCTCTCACATAAAAACAGGTTTGGCATTCTGACATGTCTGATGTTGTTCCAGCAAATGTGGATTAATCACAGCTATTAATTTTTCAACTGAAATTGAAAGATGTAGCCCATAGTAACTATGACATTCTGAATGCATTTCAATGTAGAATGGTGTTGAATGTTAACACAGAGTTATAAGCTGCTCATATTCTTTCGATTAGAACAACACAAGGCCTTAAATTCATTGTCTTTAGTCCTATATTTAAGCCTATTCTATTGCTCATAAACCATCTTTTTATACATATCCTTCTTCAAAATATGCTCTGATTATTCAGGCATGACTTTGCTGGAATTTTCAATTATGTGATTGAGCTTTACTCTGCTATGTATCTTAGAGTTTGAAGTCAATATTAATTGAGGCTCCATAGAACCACATGGTGGCTGCCTCTAGGGTTCATGAGCAAGCCCCTCTCTTGTCCACGGTTTTTTGTCCAGTTATTTTGTAACAAGGGTTGGTGCAGTGTCTTTTTTTAATATAATCTGGATGCTTTTAGAAGAAGACAGAATGAAGAATTTAAAATTTAGTGGAGACATAACTGCATGATAACTCATATAAAAGGAGGGAGGGAGGGGGGGGGGGGGACGAAGGAATAAGTACCACTCGCATATCGTACCCATCAGAAGAGGGGATCAAGTTGATCCTTCTTGGCTTTCAATCGTCATTATCCTTCTTGCATGATTTGTCATGTATGATGTATCAATATGTAGAAGATGTATTATCCTTTCCAAATTGGTAGTGGGGATACTGCTGCATCCTCGAAATTAGACAATGTTTGGACACTTTTCTTCGTCAGAGTCAAGTGTTCTTTAAAAGCGGAACTAATTGTTGTATTTTTCACATTCTTAGCTTTTCACTTTTTAGTACGTAGCCTCTATGCTTGTGTTCTATTCTCAAACACACACGTGCACGTGCACTTCCATATGAACCAGACAACTAGCCTTCCAACTTATACTCGGTCCACATATTGCAGGTTGTTAACTTTAGGGGAAACGTTCAAACTCGACTAAAGAAACTTAACGAAGGAGAGGTCCAAGCAACATTATTAGCACTCGCAGGGCTTAAACGCCTAAATATGACAGAGAACGTAACTATACTATCCATTGAAGAAATGCTCCCTGCAATAGCTCAAGGTGCAATTGGCATAGCCTGTAGAACCAATGACGATAAGATGGTAAGCCCTCCTATAAGTTCGTTCGATTTATTTGATATTGGTCATCACTGAAAACGAAAAAATTTATTTGATGTGAACAGGCCAATTACATAAACTCTCTGAATCACGAAGAGACTAGATTAGCTGTTGCTTGTGAAAGAGCATTTCTGACAACCTTGGATGGTTCATGTCGAACTCCAATTGCGGATATGCACACAAGGATATGGATGGATATTGTGTATTCCGAGGATTAGTAGCTTCCCCTGATGGAACTCGAGGTATGATACATGAATATCCCATCAAAATCATTTTTGGTTATGCAATTGATAATCATACTTCATTTATAGTAAATCAAGTAGAATATGCTATACATATTTTTCCTATGTCGGATTACAAAAACTTCTCTAACTTTCATAATATTCTAATTTTTGTGATATTCTTCTTCGGGCTGGAACATATATAACAATTATGTCCATCTTGTTGCACAAAGCAAACAACATATTCAAGGCAATTCTTTTGGTGAAAACTATCACTAATTTATTATCTGAACTAATAGAGGTTTTTTGGGGTTAGTGTTTTGGGCTCTGATACCATCTAATCTTAAGAAAAAACTTTACAACAGAAATGGGTAGTCATGTTTTATTTATAATAGACCATTAATAAAATTATATATTTTCTCAATTTGTGACCAAAATAAACCTTTTTTTAGCTTTCTTACTATACTAAACTACTCTAATACAGCACACTTTTGATGAAGCTCTATTGCCTTTTATTTTCTTTAGTTTTGGAGACATCGAGAAAAGGGCTTTATGCTTATGATGACATGGTATTAATGGGTCAAGATGCTGGAAAAGAATTGATCTCAAGAGCAGGTCCAGGTTTCTTTGATTGGTGATATCACTGAGTATGTGTAGGAAAATAGCGGGAATGAAGATGCAAAAGGTTTGTGCACTATTTTTCTTTTATTTTCATCGGAGCACTGTTCTTCAAGTTGAGTTGTAACATCATTGTTGAGTAATGTATAATTGTGTAGTGTATGGTAACATTTGATTGATTAGTGCAGGTTTCTTATATATATGTATCTTGTTTGTGAAGTTTGATTGATTAGTGCATATTTCCTTTTGTTTTAGTTTTGAATCTGTTTAGTCAGCTGTTCATTTCTGAGTTGTTATTTTTATGGAATCTACACTATATTATGGATATCATCATTCAACAAATTTCAAATAACAAACAAAGAGCAAATTTCACAAAACCATCATGAACTAGGAGTTTTGTAGGAAACTATCCTAAACTAATATTACTAAAGAAAGTTGTCAAAACATTGCAATCAATCGAAAATATGCCTAAATAATGTTAAAAATAGTTATAGAAAGTCAAAATTACTCCTATTTATAATCTCCTAGCTCAAAGATCATCTTACTATAGAAGTATAAATGTCCAACAAATATCATATACTTCTCATTCGCTAAATTCCACTAGTAGAAATTAGTCATGATATAGTTTACAGAAAAATAATTGAAATAGTTTATAATATATTTTTTAATGTAAAATCCTGACTATTTCATGGTAGTGTTATTTGATAGTTATTATACGCTGTTCATTTATTAGACAAATACAAAGACTGATAACTTTTCTTAAATTAATTAACAACCCCATTTTCTGTGGGAAAAACAGACACACATGCCATGGATGATGGATCCAACCGAACACAGACTTATTCAAACTCTCAACACAAGCAGAACACACAACAGCAGAACATCACATATCCTTCATCCTCTTTCCTCACTCCGACGGCATCATCACAGGAACGACATGAACATAGGCCCCCTTAACGATAAGCCCCTTCTTCGCCTTTTTCGAGGTCATCGCGAAGCGGACGTCGCCGAACTCGGCGGCCACGAAATCTCCGACCACCAGCACCAGCCACTCGTTCTTGGGCATGGCGTTGAGGTCGACCTCGTGGGACTTGGGAGCTTCTTCAGGTAATTTGAGCTCGAGGTTCACGACGAAGTCCCCCTCTTCGATGACGTCCTTTAGCATTACGCTGACCGCCACGTCGTAGGTTTCGCCTGTTTTGAGCTTGGACATGTCACATTTGCCCTCGATGTATACATCATCTCCTACGAGCTGGGGAACTTCGACGTTCTCGTGATCTTGACTGTAGAATTAGAAGAGTGAAAAGGGTATTTATTATTATTAGATACTGTTTGGTTGACAGAAAATAGAACTGCAGAAGTACTTAATGCAGTGACATTTATATTTTCAATGTTTGTTTTCAGACATAGAAGTATATTATAACAAATTACTATTCGTTTAAGTTATACCTAAACCCAAAATTAGTGGGTTGATTCGATTGACCACTAGATTGGTTCAGATACAAATTTTATGAGAACATCCCCTCATACAAGCATGATGTTTGGAGTGTTTTATTTACTTCTTTTTTTTTTTTTTGTTGAAAAAAAAAACACTGTTATAAAACTGGGGCTTTTCCACAATTTAGTGACAAAAAACAAAAGTTGGTTAAGAGAGTTTTCTCACGTTTCCAGCATGAGCCAGTGCCAGAGCCACTTGCTCTTATCATCAGAATCAGTAACAGAGAGCTCCCTTGGGTGCAAAACGACGCCTTGGAAGCCAGTCCTCTCAACCCAAGAGGTCTACAAAAAGAAATAGCTAAGGAAACTAAAAATTTGCTTGAAAATTTGTATATGCATAAAAATGAATTTATATTAAGTAGATAAAAGCATGTATTTTGAACTTACAGTTCTATAAAGCTGGGATCCCAACTCTGCCATATTTTTCCCTTGCTAATATGCTTCTCTTCTCTCTATTGATTTTGAGTACAAATGATGATCTACCACCAATTTATGAGAATTTGTAGGTGTCAAGGACTAATGTTGAGGATAAAAAAATGACCAGATTAGAAGTCTACACAATTTATTCATTGGATTCAAACCTTATGCCAGGATAACAAAGTCTTTATTTTTCTCTAAAAGATGTGAATCATAGAAGCAAACTGTATTTGTTTAAGACTTTGGAAGTCTATGGGTGTGACTAAAAAATGCAGGCTGACATGGCATTGTATATTCTAAGGATAGCTGGTCATGTTAGATTTAAATCTAATTAAATCTATTTGTGGACACATATGTTAAATTAATGTGTAAATCTATCACTTAAGGAAACCCACTAAAGTGATCAATTAAGTTGGGTTATCGGTATTTATATATTGTCATGGGCTAAATGTGCGAGATACGGGTTGTAATTACAATTTGATGAGGGGCCAAATTGTAAAAGTGCAACACCTATATATATGGGGTTATGGTCCCTAATCTAGGGTTAACACAAGAATTCTCATCTCTTTTACCCCATCTCAAAAGAGATCTAAGGAAGAGAAGAAGCCCTAAGATTAGAAGATCCATCAATCCACTCAAGATCCAAATCATGGATTGGTATTGCTTCGCACTTATGATGTTTATCTCTTTGGATTAATCATGTTTAAGATCCTTCAAATCTAACAAGTGGTATCGAGCGGGTTCGTGATTAATTCTTAGGGATTTAAGATTAAAATTGGGTTTTGGATCTAATCTATCTTTGATTTGAGAAAAGATCGGTTTTTATCATTTTTCCTTCGATTTTGGGGTTTTGGCGTCGTCCTTGGTCCTCATGGCGATGCTTGCTGGCGGCTCCCCGGTCCTCGCTTCTTTGGCGGCCCGCTGTCAAGTGAAGGCGGCGGCATCGAGAACCCTAGGGTGCGGGAACCAAATCTAGTGGCTCGGTTTGAAACCCTAAAGGGTGAAAGGATCCAACGAACCTGCGTTTGTTCTTTCGGTCGAACCTCGTGTTTGTTCTTTCGGTCGAACCTCGTGTTTGTTCTTTCGGTCGAACCTCGTGTTTGTTCTTTCGGTCGAACCTCGTGTAGAATTAGAAGAGTGAAAAGGGTATTTATTATTATTAGATACTGTTTGGTTGACAGAAAATAGAACTGCAGAAGTACTTAATGCAGTGACATTTATATTTTCAATGTTTGTTTTCAGACATAGAAGTATATTATAACAAATTACTATTCGTTTAAGTTATACCTAAACCCAAAATTAGTGGGTTGATTCGATTGACCACTAGATTGGTTCAGATACAAATTTTATGAGAACATCCCTCATACAAGCATGATGTTTGGAGTGTTTTATTTACTTCTTTTTTTTTTTTGTTGAAAAAAAACACTGTTATAAAACTGGGGCTTTTCCACAATTTAGTGACAAAAACAAAAGTTGGTTAAGAGAGTTTTCTCACGTTTCCAGCATGAGCCAGTGCCAGAGCCACTTGCTCTTATCATCAGAATCAGTAACAGAGAGCTCCCTTGGGTGCAAAACGACGCCTTGGAAGCCAGTCCTCTCAACCCAAGAGGTCTACAAAAGAAATAGCTAAGGAAACTAAAATTTGCTTGAAAATTTGTATATGCATAAAATGAATTTATATTAAGTAGATAAAGCATGTATTTTGAACTTACAGTTCTATAAAGCTGGGATCCCAACTCTGCCATATTTTCCCTTGCTAATATGCTTCTCTTCTCTCTATTGATTTTGAGTACAAATGATGATCTACCACCAATTTATGAGAATTTGTAGGTGTCAAGGACTAATGTTGAGGATAAAAATGACCAGATTAGAAGTCTACACAATTTATTCATTGGATTCAAACCTTATGCCAGGATAACAAAGTCTTTATTTTTCTCTAAAAGATGTGAATCATAGAAGCAAACTGTATTTGTTTAAGACTTTGGAAGTCTATGGGTGTGACTAAAAATGCAGGCTGACATGGCATTGTATATTCTAAGGATAGCTGGTCATGTTAGATTTAAATCTAATTAAATCTATTTGTGGACACATATGTTAAATTAATGTGTAAATCTATCACTTAAGGAAACCCACTAAAGTGATCAATTAAGTTGGGTTATCGGTATTTATATATTGTCATGGGCTAAATGTGAGATACGGGTTGTAATTACAATTTGATGAGGGGCCAAATTGTAAAAGTGCAACACCTATATATATGGGGTTATGGTCCCTAATCTAGGGTTAACACAAGAATTCTCATCTCTTTTACCCCCATCTCAAAAGAGATCTAAGGAAGAGAAGAAGCCCTAAGATTAGAAGATCCATCAATCCACTCAAGATCCAAATCATGGATTCAGGTATTGCTTCCGCACTTATGATGTTTATCTCTTTGGATTAATCATGTTTAAGATCCTTCAAATCTAACAAGTGGTATCAGAGCCAGGTTCGTGATTAATTCTTAGGGATTTAAGATTAAAAATTGGGTTTTTTGGATCTAATCTATGCTGATTTGAGAAAAAGATCGGATTTTTATCATTTTTTTTCCCTTTCGATTTTGGGGTTTTTTGGCCGTCGTCCCTTGGTCCTCGCCGGCGATGCTTGCTGGCGGCTCCCCTTGGTCCTCGCCAGCGAAGCTTGCTGGCGGCCCCGCTGTCAAGTGAAGACAGCGGCGGCGGCAATCAGGAACCCTAGGGTGCAGGAACCAAATCTAGTGGCGGCGGCTCCAGTTTGAAACCCTAAAGGGTGAAAGGATCCAACGAACCTTGCGTTTGTTCTTTCGGTCGAACCTCGTGTTCGAACTTCAGGCGAACTTCGGTTCGATTCAGCGTTCCAACGAACCTCGTGTTTGTTCTTTCGGTCGAACCTCGTGTTCGAACTTCAGGCGAACTTCGGTTCGATTCAGCGTTCCAACGAACCTCGTGTTCGTTCTTTCGGTCGAACCTCGTGTTCGAACTTCAGGCGAACTTCGGTTCGATTCAGCGTTCCAACGAACCTCGTGTTTGTTCTTTCGGTCGAACCTCGTGTTCGAACTTCAGGCGAACTTCGGTTCGATTCAGCGTTCCAACGAACCTCGTGTTTGTTCTTTCGGTCGAACCTCGTGTTCGAACTTCAGGCGAACTTCAGTTCGATTCAGTGTTCCAACGAACCTCGTGTTCGTTCTTTCGGTCGAACCTCGTGTTCGAACTTCAGGCGAACTTCGGTTCGATTCAGCGAACTTCATGTTCCTTTTGTGGGCGAACCTCGTCAAATTTCGAAGTTGTGGCGAACCTCGTCAAACTTAAGTTGTGGGCGAACCTCGTCAAATTTCGAAGTTGTGGGCGAACCTCGTCTTTTGGCGAACCTCGGGTTCTCACTTCAAGTCGAACCTCGCGTTCGAACTCAAGTCGAACCTCGTGTTCGAAACTCAAGTCGAACCTCGGGTTCTCACTTCGGTCGAACCTCGTGTTCGAACTCAAGTCGAACCTCATTTGTTGAACTCAAGTCGAACCTCGTGTTGAAACTCAAGTCGAACCTCATGAGTTCGAACTCAAGTCGAACCTCGCCGTTCGAACTCAAGTCGAACCTCGCCGTTCGAACTCAAGTCGAACCTCGTGGTTCGAACTCAAGTCGAACCTCATGATTCGAACTCAAGTCGAACCTGCCGTTCGAACTCAAGTCGAACCTCGCGGTTCGAACTCAGTCGAACCTCGCGTTCGAACTCAAGTCGAACCTCATGATTCGAACTCAAGTCGAACCTCGTGGTTCGAACTCAAGTCGAACCTGCCGTTCGAACTCAAGTCGAACCTCGCCGTTCGAACTCAAGTCGAACCTCCAGTTCAAACTCAATTAAATTTCAGTGTTAATCAATTATTTCATTCAAGTATTATGACACTAAGGCATTAAGGTTGTCTTTTATTCTAAATGATTAATTGAAACAAGATGTTGCCAAAGTAACCTCTCTTGTGTAGATTGTTCATGAGGGATATTAGATGTTTGTGTGGATGTTTTCGAGTAATTATTTAATCGGCCCAAAGGAAGATTAATAATTATGTAGACTACATACACATCTGTGAAGATAAATGCGTGACAATTATAAGGTTTACATGTGGATAATGAATCAATCCAAAGATAGGTTCATTATTTGACATCGTTATTGTCGATGTTTGATCATTGCAACAAGATATCACTTGCGTTAATATTTGTCAAAGACTTGATATTAATGTTGTACAAGATATCTTGGATGGGGATATGTCATTATTTGAATATTATTGATTACTAACTACGATTATTAATGTGAAATCTTTTGTTTATTTCAGCTAATGCATCTGTTGCATCAATTTACGCTAACATCAACTCAATTTCCATGCTAAATGGGACTAATTTCAAGGTTTGGAAAGAGAACATTTTAATTGTTCTTGGTCGCATGGATCTAGACCTTGCATTAAGAATCGAACAACCCCAACCTCTCATGCGGAAAGCACTCGATGCAAAGAAGGAGTATGAGAGGTGGGCGTTCAAATCGCATGAGTCTCATGATCATCAAGCCTGGCATTAGGAAGCCTTTAGGGGCACAGAATCCGAAGGGATTACTAAAGCCAATTTCCTTGCTGAAATTGAAAGCGTTTTGCTAAAAGCGATAAGGTAGAAACAAGCACGCTATTAGCGCTTGATTTCAATGAAGTATAAAGGCAAAGGAAATATCGGGAGTACATTATGGAAATGTCTCATATTGCTTCAAAACTTAAGGCGAAACTCGATCTATGTGATGAGTTATTGGTGCATTGGTATTCTTGTCTCTTCTGCACACTTTAATCAATTTAAGGTCGATTATAAGCGCGAAGGAGAAATGGACTCGAATGAGCTCATTTCATCTTGTGTCAAAGAAGAAACGATTGGCAAGATAAGGCGAAAGTGCTCATTTATTACGCCCATAAGGATAAGGGCAAGAAAAGAAAGAATGATAAGGAAGCTGCTAAGGGTCCAAGTTCAAAAGAAACAACATAAGGATAATCGGGGTTGTTTCTTTTGTCATAGAATGGACACACAAAGAAGGATTGTACCAAATATCACGCTGGCGTGTCAAAAGATGCGTTCCTTACTTTGTGCATTACGAGGTTAATTTAGTCTCGATACCTAGAAACACTTGGTGGTTAGATTCGGCTTCTACTACTCACATAAGTGTTTCTATGCGGTTGCACGAGCTACAGAAAGCCAAGTGATGGTGAAAGATACATCTTTGTGGGCGATGGACAATCGGTAGATGTGGAAGCAATTGGGCACTTTAGGTTATTGTTAGGCTGGTTCCTATTTGGATTTGAAAGATACTTTTGTAGTCCCGTCTTTTAGGCGAATTTGGTTTCTATTCCTTTATTGGACAAATCGAGGTTATTATTGTTCATTTGGAAATAACCGGGCTAGCTTATCTTTAAATTCAAATATTGTGGGAAGCGATTTCTTGAGTACTTTTGATAACCTATATTTGCTTGATAGTTGCTTCTTATAATGAAACCACGAATGTGGAATCACGTGGTACTAAGCGTAAATTAAATAAGGAAAATTCACATCATTATGGCACAAGCTTGGGTCATATCTCAAAAGGTAGAGTTGAGCGTCTTGTGTGCGATGGTATTTTGGATTCCCTTGATTTCTGAGACTTTGATGTATGCATTGGTATCAAGGGAAAGCAGACTAAAGTTAAGAGATTAGGTGCCAGATCTTGAGGCGTCTTAGAATTGATACATCTGAGATATTTGTGGGCCATTCCCTACGGCATCACGGAATGGTCAACAATATTTTATATCATTCAGAGCGATTACTCACGTTATGGGTACCTATATCTCATTAAAGAAAAATCGAGTCTCGGGCGTATTCAAATCTTTTAAAGGTGAAGTTGAGAACCAACTCAATAAAAGATTAAAACCGTTAGATCGATCGTGGTGGTGAGTACTCTGAGATATGATGGTTCGTGAACAACGTCGGGACCATTTGCTAGATACCTAGAGAAATGGTATCGTCCCGCGATACACCATGCCGGATCACCTAGCATGAATGGTGTAGCTGAAAGGCAACAGGACTCTTAAGGATATGGTAAGAAGTATGATTGCTCATTCTTCTTTACGAGTCACTCTGAGGAGAAGCACTAAAGACTGCGGCCATTCTTAACAGTACCAAGTAAAGCGGTTGCTAAAACACCTTATGAGCTTTGGGTGGTGAAAGCCCGTCTAAAGCACTTACATATTTGGGGATGTCCAGTGAGGCAAGGCCTTATAGGCCAAATGAAAAGAAATTGGACTCCAAGCGGTTATGCCTACTTTGGGTATTCTAGGCGATCCGGGGCTATAAGTTTTATGATCCCACACTCGGGAATATTTTTGAGGCGAAGCGACAACATTCTTTGAGGATGTTGAGTTTGGGGAGAAATAAGGTTAGAGACATTGCCTTTGAGGAGGAATTGGCTTTAAATCCAATCCATACGTCATTTCGACAATATTCAAGTACCTATACTGTTATTGTTCAAGAAATGAATCAGAACCTCAAGAAGGCAATATTGAAAAATGTTGTTCGGAAGAACAAACTCAACAACCTCAAGAACCGGTGCCATTAAGGAGATCCACGAGAGAAAGGAGAAATGCTATTCGGATGATTATATTGTATTTCTTCAAGAACATGAGGAAAGTAATGGAATGATGGAAGATGATCCAATCAACTTCCTTGAGGCCATGAAAAGTTCTAACTCTCAAAAGTGGATTGATGCCATGAATGAAGAGTACAAGTCTATGCAAGACAATAAGGTTTGGGAACTTGTCCCATTGCCGAAGGTGCAAAACCAATTGGTTGTAAATGGATATTTAAAACCAAGCCGGATGCAAATGGTAATGTGGAAAAGTATAAAGCACGTCTTGTAGCTAAAGGCTATACTTTCGGAAGGCATTGACTATCTGAGACTTTCTCTCGGTTTCATCGAAAGACTCTTCGGGACTATCATGGCACTTGTTGCTCATTTCAATCTTGAGTTACATCAAATGGATGTTAAGGCGCATTTCTCAATGGAGATATTGATGAGATGATCTATATGGTACAACCCGAAAACTTTGTGTCGAGACCCAAAGAATATGGTTTGTAAACTAAGGAAATCCATTTATGGACTCAAGCAAGCTCCTCGTCAATGGTACCACAAGTTTCAACAAATAATTATCTCGTTTGGTTTTGAGATGAATATTGTTGATGATTGTGTATATCAAAATTGAGTGGGAGTAAGTATATTTTTACAGTTACGTATGTGGATGACATTTTGCTTGCTACTAATGATATAGGCTTGTTGCACGAAACCAAGAGATTTCTATCAAAGAATTTTGAGATGAAAGATCTTGGGGCGCCTCTTTATATTAGGAATCGGATACATCGAGATCGTTCTCGAGGTATACTTGGATTATCACAAAGAGCTATATCAATAAAGTACTCATAAGGTTTGGCATGCAAAATTGCGACCGAGTGATACCCTGTTTCTAAAGGAGACAAGTTTAGTCTCAATCAATGCCCTAAAGGTAACCTTGAAATTCAGAAATGCGAAGATTCCCTATGCTTCACCGTAGGGAGTCTAATGTATCTTGAGGTATGTCTGTGTCCGGATATTGTGTACATTATTGGGATGTTAGGCGATACTTAAGCAACCACAGGATGGATCATTGGATGTGATCAAAAGGGTTATCGGTATCTTGAAAACAAAAGATTATATGCTCACATACGAGGAATCGTCGGTTGGAGGTCATTGGGTACTCGATTACGATTTTCTTTGATGCCAAGACAGCCAGAAAGTCTACTTGGGCTACATTTATATGTTAGCGGGAGGAGCTATATCATGGAAAAGTGACAAACAGACACTTGTAGCTTCCTCCACTATAGCGGCAGAATTTATAGCTTGTCATGAGGCATCCAATCATGGAATATGGTGCGAAATTTTGTCACCGGTCTCATGATTCGGAAAATATTGAAAGACCACTAAAGTTATTTTGTGACAATAAATCATGATCATGTATTCCAACAACAACGAAGCTCAACTAAGTCAAAACATATTGACATTAAGTTCCTAGTTGTGAAAGAAAGAGTACAGAGGGATGATATCCATAGAGCATATTGGGACAAACTCCATGATAGCAGATCCTCTTACTAAAGGATTACCACCCAAAATTTTCAAGAGCACTGCTTGCTCATATGGGGTGGTAATATTGAGGATATCATGTTTTAGTGGGAGTTTGTGATTTTATTGCTTTATGAGTATTTTGGACCTATTCGAGCTTTGGTTATTTTTACGTCGAGAATAAAGTATTGATTAACCACTCTGTTACATTATGATTAAAGTTGACCTCACTAAAGTTTTCGGTAGGACCGGTTGAAAAATAGGCATGCACGATCACATTGCATGTAATTTTTCATCTTTGTACATCCATGATTGATCTATGTCATTTGGCGTACTAGTATATGTGACCATTGATGGGTTTAGTCACGATAAATGTGGCGAAAACCGCTTTGATCCTATATTGATATGGTCAATGGGCGAGATTGTTTGGAAATACCCTTGTATGTGATAGAGATTTTGAGCTCATAAGGTAATACACATTTTAAGGATACATATGGTGCCCAAGTGGGAGATTGTTAGATTTAAATCTAATTAAATCTATTTGTGGACACATATGTTAAATTAATGTGTAAATCTATCACTTAAGGAAACCCACTAAAGTGATCAATTAAGTTGGGTTATCGGGTATTTATATATTGTCATGGGCTAAATGTGCGGATAGGGTTGTAATTACAATTTGATGAGGGCCAAATTGTAAAAGTGCAACACCTATATATATGGGGTTATGGTCCCTAATCTAGGGTTAACACAAGAATTCTCATCTCTTTTACCCCATCTCAAAGAGATCTAAGGAAGAGAAGAAGCCCTAAGATTAGAAGATCCATCAATCCACTCAAGATCCAAATCATGGATTCGTATTGCTCCAAGACACTTATGATGTTTATCTCTTTGGATTAATCATGTTTAAGAACCTTCAGATCTAACATGTCAAGGATAAGTTTTCATAACTCGAGATAATGAAATGGAAACTAGTAAAATAGGAAGTTTAATGCGAGCTCATTGGTTTCTCAATGGTAGAGTAAATAATGTTAATAATGTTAATGTAAATAATGTTAATGTACTAGAGTACTTATAGTTTATAGTACTCTTGACATTATAAGAATCAACTAGTTTCTAAAAATACTTTTATTGTAATTAACAAAAAATGACTCTACATGTGCCTTTCAGTATCAAAAGAATGCAAGATTTATAATAGTGTTAAGTATGAATAGACACACTCCGTTATCACCCAATTACGAGTAGACCCCTTGTAATTTTATTGTTGCAGATAGCCTACTGAGTAATTTTTTGACTCTTTTACAAGGTCCTTTTCGTGAAAAAAAATTAATTTTCCCTTTCTCTGAGAATAAAAAGTGTCAAAAAAATCACCTAGATGTCTATCTTTAACCGTCCAATTTAAACTCATCACTCTTTTTTATTTTATCCGATGTTGGACTATACTCACATATTAATCACCTCAACAAAAAGAGCATAATTTCATAGAGACGCGCTTTAATTTGCCGCTCCTTAACACAAAGTCAAGAAAGGAAAAGTCCCCCTGTTTTCCTTGAGGAAGTTTTAGCAAGTCTTTTCCAATAATTTTAACAATATAATTCCATGTCTAAGGAGATTATTTTTCGAAGAGAAGTCATCGGAAGGTGCTAAGACTTTTGGGAAATGTGTCTTAAATTAAGATCTAAAGCATCTTTTCATAAATAATGACTTGGAAAGAAGACCTTGCAGCAAACATTGTCCCTCATTAACAAATTCCTGATGCACTATTCTTATGTTTCTAATTAAACTATTACACCAAAAGCATCAATCTTGTTAAAAAAAGACACTGACCTCGTCACTACTTATCAAAGTCAAGGCACTTCAATTAATAAAAGGCTTATCAAAATTTTTTTAAAGAAAAAACCTTAACTTTGGACGTTTATCAGATAACCTCCCATGATTTTCAAAAAACTATCCTTAAGTTTAGGGCCTATCAGAAAACCCCACTTTAACCATCAGAACTTCAGGTTATATTACGAAAAAAGCTTGTTAATCCAATAAGTCTCTAGATTGTTACTCCTATTTATAGCTATTTATGCATATATTCCCACATCTATGCTATTTTCCTGTAAGCTAACCGAGAAAAACGAATCTATGCCAATCTAAAGTTCAAAACAACAACGAGAACACAAGGGTTACAGCTAAAGGTTGATCACATTCATTTTGCACAGAACAAGAACATGAAGCAAACTGAAGACCGTACCATTTGGTCATCAAGATTAAAAGATCGAACAGAGATACTGGGGAAACTTTTAAACGGACAAATTTCTAGCATTTACAGGATTGCTGTTCAATAGGAAATCAAAACATATATACTCCCAACGGTGGAAATTTTCCTTTACACAGGGATGCAGTTTTATGTCAGATAAGGGAGTTGCTCACTTCTTCACATGCCCCCAAAGTATTTATCAAGTTTTGATAAGATGATGATAGCTCATTTTATCTTCTCCCTGCATAGAAAGACTTAACTAATGTAAGACAAACAGTCAACTATGACATTATGTGAACAAATGCGCACTCACTTTCCCTATACTCATTATTGAAATAGTTAGTTGAGCCATTCATCATCCTCATCAAAATCAGCATCAAAACTTCCTTCAGTACTATCCATTGTACCCGGCAGAGGGAAGGATAAGGTGTTTGGATCTGATAGAAAATAGAAGAAGGCTTCATTTAGCTAACGTCAAATAAAATGTGATATAAGTAAGGTTATACTTCACAAAACTAACCTACCCATAATTCTTTTAGAGAAAACTATCATGAATTTTCAAAACTATAGAAATTCAAAACTAAAGAAAAATTCAATGAGCTGTCGGACAATGTTGCTAACATCATTAACATTTTAGATAAAAGGCCTCAGCTATCGTTATTTATATGTATAAACACACAAAGTTCATAAGGGCAAAATAGAGGGGTGTGTATGTGTGTGTGTATATATAATATTTCATGTAAAATACCATGAATTAAGTATATTAATTGAGTGCAAAAAGTTCAAGATATATGATTTTGACTAACAAAAAAGCTTATTATAGTTTTGTGCCAGACGCCAGATATAAACTTTATGGTGCTTCACCCAATAAGAAAAGCAACAGACTATTCCTCTGCAGTAAAAAGAACTTGAAATGATATGTTTCGCTACAAATTATTCAATTATCTCATGAAATGATATAACTGATATCACAATGAATTAAATAGCTAACAAGATTTGCAAACTAAATAACAAATAGAATTTTACCATGTAATGTTCGGTTTGTGATGTGCTGATTCTGAACTTGAGGATCATAACGGGACATAGAGGCATCAAATTGATTATTTTCAACCTGCTGAATTTGATTTGCATCATCTATGGCAAAATTGGATGATGATGGTGAATACATCATTGGACCGATATTTATCCCATTAGGCTCGCTCGTCAAAAGATCCAACAATGGTGCAAGAACATGGTCATCGGAAGTATTCATTTCTTGAGCATGCACAGTAGGAAAAGGAGGATATATGTCAACGTTTGAAGGAAACACATTTTGTTCCATGATGTTTAGGTTTTGAACATAAACCGAAGTGATGCCTGAAATATTCAAAAATTCTTCAAATTAACGATCATGGTAAATTTTTTAAACTAATCAATGCTCATTCCAAATTTTAATCTTAAGATAACATGTTTCTAAGATATTAATTAAACAATGTTCTGTTTGAAATTACTAATTTCCTATGATGAAAATATTTTAATCTCTGAATTTTTTCCGTTAAAAATATTGTTAGTTGAGTTGTTTTTTTTTTAATGAGGTTATTGAATTATAGTTTTATTTTGAGAAGACAGATAGCCTATTCAAGGTACTCACATACTCAATGTGGGAATATCCTTAGAATAAAAATAATAGAAAATTACAATCTAGACAAAAAATCTTATTTTAATGGACATTAAATCTGCAATTAATTTTACTTTAGAATTTACGGCATGAAGTTTAAACTCTTTAGTCCACAAGTAGTAGTAATTTACAAATTCTAATTAATGAACTGTGAGTCAAATTTTAAACAAAAACAGATTGAACTTTCCACAAGCTAAGAGTTTTTCAGATGTCAAAACAAAGAACAATGACATTAATCTTTGCGGAAATTCATAAATTGCAAATAGTTGCTTAATTCCCTTCCACCCTCACCTCGGCGATATGTGATTAAAACCACATGAAAATCCTTTGAAATTTGTTTTTAGATAGTCCATGTATATTGCAATACATCAAACAGTACGAAGTTTGAATTTGAAAATCCAAACTCTAGATTTGAATTGCGATATAATTCACAAATCGGATATTATTAATAGAAGTGTAACTCAACTCATTACTGATATCACATAAAATAAATAGCTGAAACAAAATTTGCAGGCTAAATAACAGATAGAATCTTGCCATGCGACGTTTGATTTGAGACATGCAGAAATGTCTGATTCTGAACTTGAGGATCATAATCGAATGTAGAGGCATCAAATTGATGGTTTTGATCTACTTGTCGACCGATATTTATTCCATTACAGTTACCTGTCAAAGGATCCAATAGTGGCCCAAGAACATTTTTGTATGAAGCATTCATTCCTTGAGCATGAGCATTTTGCATGAAGTTTTGGTTAGGACCATAAGCCGATGTGATGCCTGAAATAATCAAAATTCTTCAAATTAGCACTCATGGTAAAATTTTAACTGATCAATGGTCATTTCTAAAATTTAATCTTAAGAGAATATGTTTTCAATATATAAATTAAATAGTGCTCCTCTTGAAATTACTGTATTTCTAGATGAAGATATTTTAATCCTATAAATTGTATAGAATCTCAGAATGTTTTAGTCATAGCAATCGATCTTATTTCAGATTCCAAGGAAATTACTATATATTAAGAATTTTTATCATGAAACTTAATATTACTTAGTCCCCAACTAGTAGAAAATTTACAAATTATTGTCAAAATGAAATGTGATTCAACTTTTAAAGAAAAGAACAAATTGATATATTACAAGCTAAGAGTCATTCAGACATCAAAATAAAGAAAAATATCACATGATTAATCATTTCAGAAATTAATAATGTGGAAATAATTAATCAAACATGTCATATCACCATTAGAAGATCCAAAAGCAACTCCAACAAGCGAATTCTCCATTGCATTTTTCTGATGCACTAGGAGCTCATTAAATTTGCTTATCTGATACTTGAGCATCAATCTAGCTTTATATTCCCTGAAGAATTCTTCATTCTGGCTCTCAAGTTCTTCCCAAACTGGAAATATTGAAAACAGAAGCCATAAAAAATATAAAATATAGTAATTATGCAAAAACATTATATCATTGAGTCAGACACATGTCAATCTTCAATATAGCTAAATTTCTTAGATCAGTCAAATTAGTTTTGGCCTTATATAATGTGAAATTACTTTTCCTCACCTTAATATAATGTATCTTATTGTATAAGTTTGTAATTTATAGTCGAAATATATATTTTCAAATCCTTTAGTTGAACCTGAAAGTTACAACATGGGGCTTGATACAAGATAGAAAAATTGGATATAATTTTGATACAATTATCAAAGACTTCCCTTGTTTAAAATTTAGACTATAAAGAAAATTAGAACAAATATCAGAAAAATTAAAATGATCTACCTGTCTCAATAAATGCAGGTTCTCGGCCTTCTTGAATGACGAAAAAGGTTACAGTTTCAGCTTTGCTCATATACCTCTGAAGGCAATTTGTTTCAATAATTTGTTTTACCTGAAAATAAATTATGAGATGCTACTTAAACATTTTTTTGACCCAACCTCTGAAAAAATAAAAAGAAAGTTTTGTGGCATAGAATTAATTGAAGTACTGAAAATGTTTATCAAAACATCTATCTTGAAAAGCATATAAATATAAGAGAGTTTCTTAGATTTTTCTTTTTAATAACTACTACAAATATGAAGCAAATATATACTAATATCAAATGAAAAAGAAGAAAAGAGAAAATAGAAATCTCTCTGGTAAATTGTCGATTTGAGACCAAAGAATTAAGAAAGAAAATGAGAGAAGCTTACTCGATCGACTTCAATGGCGCAATCATCCATTGTTGCAATTAAGTAAGCACTTTGACGAGGCTTGGCTACTGATTCAATTAATGAGGATATAAAATCAAAACCAATGCCATGCATCAACTATAATTTTGAGAAGTTAACATTAATATATATATATATATATATATATATATATATATATATATATATATATATATATATATATATATATATATATATATATATATATAGAGAGAGAGAGAGAGAGAGAGAGGGAATATCGAAATTTCCTTTTATTTTTTATTATTTTAAGACGTAGAGAAGAGAAGGAGAGAGCGCGGGAGAGTTGAAGTGCGTAGAGAGATAAGTTTTAGTTAATTAGTTAGCGTTTTCTGTTTGATATTAATTATTTAATTAGTTAGAGGATGTTTCCAAGCTTTTGCTAATTCATGATTTGCGTCATATAACTTTTCAAAATTAAAATGAAAACTAACAGTTTCACCTTTTATATATGAAAGATGAAAGAGTTTATTGTTAAACTTACTGAGGTTTTTCTTTTTTTTTTTTTTTTTTTGAAAAAAAGTATATAGATAAAGCAAATTTTGGCTTTTTCTAATAATTAACCAAAACAGAGGAAAGGAAATAATTGCTGAATTTCTTCTAGTGAAAATTTCTGCTTGATCAAGGTTTTATAGAGATAAAACATATTGTAAAATGTTAGTAAAACTACCGTATCTAAGAGAGATAGTAGAGAGCTGTCATTAAAACTAAAAATAGAGAAATAAAAAAAGAAAAAAAATTCGGGGCTAGAGAGAACGGTGTGCTAATATATTTGAGTCGTCCCTATAGTTATTCAAAATTAAATTGAATAGTTAGTTCTTTAAAAATTAGATTTAGTTCTTTTTCTGTGACTGCTGAACGTAGACTGTCTCACATGATATGCATATAAAGTAATTTTCTTAAAAATTAATGGTTTTAATAACGCTCATAGATAAAGATCTTTCTGTTGAATTTATTATATAAAGAGATATCTCAAATAATAGATGAACGGTTTTTCTTTTTCCAATTTAACCTTAGAAAAAAATAAGAAATAAATCTATTAACCTAGACTTGAATTTTTTATTTTATTTTGTATTAAATTACTTTATTTAGTATTTATATTTTATTTTGTATTTAATTACTTTTACTTTGTTTCTTCTGTTTTTAGGGAGAAAAAAAAAGTGATTCGTTTTTTTAATAATTTAAACTTAGCTATTGACATAGAACCCGAACACATTAGTTGAATATGTAGATGTTAAACTAAAAAAATGAAATTAAAAATAAATCTTAACCTAGCTATTGATAACAAACCTAAACCCATTACTAAACATTTGAAGACCAATTAGTGTTCATAGAACGGAAAAAGATTAATATAGCATAAAGAAAATCCTAAACTCTTTTAAGCCATGCAGAACAAAGATGAGAGAGAGAGAGAGAGAGAGAGAGAGAGAGAGGAGTAAACTTCACATTCATAGAACAACAAAGGCTAAAAACCCTAATATTCTTTCAAACCATGCAGTACAAAGATTAAAGACCTCAGGGGGAAAAAATAACCGGAAAAAGAAATAAGCGTAGAGATGCTTAGTACTCTTATCAACTCAATAGAGTGATTTCTGATTTTGACATGTTCAATTGTAGGCCACTGATTCTATTTCCATCTGAGGATTAATTAGAGACTAATGCCCAGCAATTACTCTTGTTCTCAAGGGATAAGAACAGCGCGAGAGAGTTGGACACGAACAGAGGAGCTTCAGAGAAATAGTAACAGTAAAAAAGAAAAATCAGGATTAAAGAGAAACTGAGAAAGGCTTCACCACCAAGAGGTGATACATGTGGCTTGGATGTATCGATTTGAATCCGGAGTGCACGAGTTCAATTCCCGAGCCTGTATTTACCTAGTGTTATGTGGGGTTCTAAGAGAAGTGCCCTCCCCGACGGGGGGTCCTCTGGGTTCCAACTCAGGTAGTCACTCTGGTTCAAGCTTCACCCTAGCAAAGTTTCCCTTGTCAATAAAAAGTAAGAGAAAGCTTTCCAAGCTCATTGGTTTGAGCCGTATATCCGTACCTGTAGTCAAAATCTTATGTGGCATTACCTCATCCCTTAAAATTGAAATAAATGGGTGTACATTCCACCCGATTAGTCTTTTTAAAGATTCCTTTACAATTACCACCGATGCATCTGCAACAAAACTCGTCACTGATCACACCCAATTTGCTTCCGTCAAAATCATTTGATAACATTGTATACATCCTTGAAGACCCTTTTAAATGCCATAGGTGAGTTTAGGACTTGCAATCATGGCAGCCCACCAGTTGAGAAAATATAAAAGATTAATAATACACAATTGTTTTATAGATAAATAGATTATGAGCATTTCATAAAGCTAGTAAAGGGAACAAAAACACTCCAGTGAAGCCCCTGACAATGGATTTTCATGAATAACTATAGACTTTATTCTTTCCAAATATTCCATATCAAAGACACGGATGATGCAAAGTAATAGATGAAGCAACAAAAATAAAGTTTTCCAGCCATGCTTTATATATCAGTGAAGTAGTTCTCAGGCTTAAACCAGAGAGAAAAATCAACCCCTTTCTTCTTCAGTTCTTCTGTTGCAGGACCGATTCTCTCAAGAAGCTGCATTCATTTATATGTAAGAACAAATACAAGCGAAAATATATAAAATTTCAAGGATAGCCACTCTTTTGTCTTAAAATTTCTGAAGAAAAAAGTTGACGAAGATTAACCTTATCATGAACAATGCCGTTTGAGACCAGAACAGATCGATCAAAAACTGAGAATCTTCCACCATCCATCCGGGTCACAACCCCACCTGCTTCTTCTACTATCTGCTCAAATAAAAAGAACAATAAATAAATTAGAATTTTTAGCGAATATAAACTTCTACCTATGAATGAGGTTGGAAGTTAAAACTCTACTCTCACCTCTTAGGCTAATTCGCACTTAAGTACCTTGTAGTTTCCCCTACTTTGGACTTATATACCCTCCTTTTTTTTTTTTTTTGTTGAGGCACTTAGAACCATGAAGTTTTTTTAAATTGGCACTTAATATCTTCTATTTTGCAAACAAGAGAATATTCCTCCTAATATTTTTATGTGAAACTCACATGCTAATTTCAGAACCTTTTAATCCTTAACGTGCTGTTTGGCAAAGGGTTAAGTGAGGGGTTAAGGAGACTTAACCCCTTCTTAACCCGCCAAACAAAAAAAATGTATATAAGGGTTAAAATAAGTTAACCCTTCATAATTTGCCAAACGCAAAAAATGTAGAAGGGTTAAGCTAACCCCTTTAGAGGGATTAAAATGAGTTAACCCCTTAAAATGAGGGGTTTACTAATACTCCTATTTAGAAGGATTAAGAGTTAACCTCTCTAATTATAAAGAAAATATTCAAAATCCTTGTTATTCCCAAACACTAAAAATGATCACAAGAGCTAAAATAAAACTTATATAACGGGTTAATAATTTAGTCTTTCGGATTATCGAATAGGCTAACTATGTTAATCATTCTCCTTAATCCCTTTTAGTTAACCCTTTGCCAAACGGGGTCGGTGCCATTTGGCCACTGGTAAAGTGAAGGGTTAAGGAGACTTAACCCTTCTTAACCCGCCAAACACAACAAATCTATATAAGGGTTAAAGTGAGTTAATCCTCTATAATTTGTCAAACGCAAAAAATACAGAAGGGTTAAGCTAACCCCTTTAGAGGGATTAAAATGAGTTAACCCTTAAAATGAGGGGTTTACTAATACTCCTATTTAGAAGGATTAAGAGTTAACCTCTCTAATTATAAAGAAAATATTCAAAATCCTTGTTATTCCCAAACACTAAAAATGATCACAAGAGCTAAAATAAAACTTATATAACGGGTTAATAATTTAGTCTTTCGGATTATCGAATAGGCTAACTATGTTAATCATTCTCCTTAATCCCTTTTAGTTAACCCTTTGCCAAACGGGGTCGGTGCCATTTGGCCACTGGTAAAGTGAAGGGTTAAGGAGACTTAACCCCTTCTTAACCCGCCAAACACAACAAATCTATATAAGGGTTAAAGTGAGTTAATCCTCTATAATTTGTCAAACGCAAAAAATACAGAAGGCTTAAGCTAACCTAGGGATGGGCATGTTCAGCCCGTGACCCACATGTCGTTCAAGGGTCGCCTAACCGGGCCCTACGGTCGAGGGACGGGCCTACATCCATTGTTTTAATTGTCGGCTGACATGTCGGACATGTCGGTTTCAAGGCCTAACCGACACGACTTGGAGGATTCTAAGTCGTATGGCATTTTTCAGCGGCATGTCGGAAAAATCGGGGATATATCGGCCATATCGGCCGATTTTTCAGCTTTGAAAAATCGGTCGATATGACCTTTTTTTTATTTTAGGCTGTTTTTTGCTAACCGGGTTTGGGTTTAGAGCTAAAAACCCAAACCCGTTTCAAACTTAACCCGTTCTCAGTTTTGCAGCTACAAGAGAAGAGCAAATTGAACTAGGGCAAACCCGCCGCCTCTCTCGAGCTCGTCTTCTCTCTTTCCGATTGCCTCGTCTTCTCGAGCTCCTCGTCTCGAGCTCGTCTTCTCGAGTTCGGAACAGCCTCGCCTTCTGGTTCTCGACATCGCCTCGTCTTCTCGAGTTCGGATTCTTCGGAACAGCCTCGTCTCGAGCTCGCGTCGTCTTCTCGAGCTCGCCTCATCTTCCCGAGTCTTCTTCTCTTCTCGTCAGGTGCCCTTCGTCTCTCTGAGTCTATCTCTCTCTCTCTCTCAATCTCTTCGTCTCTCTCTCAGTCTATATTTCCGATTGTTTTGTTTTTTGGCTGATTGTGACTGCTGACTGCTGTGTATAAATGTTTAGTGTTCACTGTTCTCTCTTTGTACAAGTATGCTTAGCTTAATCTTGCTGATTACAGTTAGTAGCATCTCTTGCCTTCTTGATTAGAACGTCCTTAATTTTATATTTTAACTTGTGGTTTGCTATTAGTTTTGCTATGCATTTCTTATATAGTATCCTGTTATTTTTATCGTGCTATATGTGCATACAGTTTGTTTGTTAGGTTTCTTGAATTTCTGAGGCTACTATGGATAGTTGCTAATGATTATCTCTATCCCTAACAGGAACGAAAGAAGCATTTCAGACTCATTAGCCCAGTTTTGAAACTACACTATTAATATTATAGTTATACATAACAAATTGATTTACAAATTTTTTATGATTGCTATTTCTTTGTGTTATTTCTGAGAGTGAGTGTTGAGCAATCCTTTTTTTTTGTCTTTCTTTGAATCTTTGATTCTTGGTAGTAATTTTTTACGTGTCAAATAAAATTGATTTTAAGTTAGTATTTCTACAATCGGTTAGTGACCCTAAATATCATATATTATTTACTTTTTTATATGTTTAGACTATAGAATTTATAAAGTATGCTTAAATTGAATTTAGGAATGCTTAGATTACATTTAGGACATGATATTATACATGTGCGCATCACCGATATGTGAATCCGATATTTAGTCCATATCCCCCGACATATCCCTGATTTTCGCTATTCGATATGGATTTCAGTGGTCCGACATGAACCCGACATCCGACATTTAAAACCTTGCCTACATCTCTGATCCTGGGTCTGGGACTACACCCAGCCCTTGACACCGAGGTCTTGGGCGGGTCCGACGACCTACGACTGAAGTAGTGGTCGGCCAATGAATTTTTCCTCCAACTTTTTTCCCTATTTTTTACCTTTTTAATTATATAAAACTTGTATTTACGATTATAAAATTATTTCTAATTTATTTTTTAGTAATTTAAACTTGTATTAAACTATTTTTAAACTTGTATTAAACTTTTTAATCCTTCCAAGTAGACAACAATGAGCTTAAAATGCTGATTTGTTTCTCAATGGGCCAAAAGGCCCATGAGTTAAAGACCTATGGCATTTTGATTTTGTTGGCAGCTAGTTGCAGACCCAAAGGGCTAAAGAAATAGCTAGACTAACTAAAAATATATATCGGGTAGGGGCAGTCGAGGGACTGGACTAGGTCGAGAACTCTTCTCGACCGGTCTGCGAGTGGACGAGCAGGCAGTACTGGTATATCATAGATCGGGTCAAGCCCTACCACTCTGAGCCGGTAGGATCGTAACCCATGGCGAGCTGGGTCGGGTCAGCCCGCGGATCAATCGGCCCATGCCCAACCCTAAGCTAACCCCTATAGATGGATTAAAATGAGTTAACCCCTCAAAATGTGGGGTTTACTAATACTCTATTTAGAAGGATTAAGAATTAAACCTTCTATTTATAAAGAAATAGTCAAAATCCTCGTTATTCCCAAACACTAAAAATGATCACTAGGGCTAAAATAAAATTTATTTAACGGGTTAATAATTTAGTCCTTCGGATTATCGAATGGGCTAACTACGTTAATCATTCTCCTTAATCCCTCTTCCTTAACCCTTTGCCAAACAGGGCTTTTGTTAATTTAGTATTAAACCTACCAGAATACTATTTTAAACTTCTCCAAATTCTTTTGAAATAATATTGGGATAGGTTAAACAGTAAATTCAACAAACATTAAAGGTAAAAGGGTTCTAAAACTAGCATGTGAATATCACATGGGAATATTCATGAATAATATTCTCATGTTTGTATAACAGAAGGTACTCAAGTGTCAATTTTAAAAACTTCAAGGTATATGTGCTACCAAAAACAAGTGAGGATATACAAGTGCAAAATAATATAAACTATATGGTATTAAAGTGCTAATTAGCCAACCTTTTACTATGATTATTTCCTTAATTTAAAAGTTTAAGTAACTTTGTTAAATAATTTATACTTAACATAATCCTTTGGTGTTAGACCTGTAATTTTCTTGAATACCTGCATGACCTCAGGTTAATGAATATGAATTTATTATTAGATGACAACTATGTTTTTCATGCCATAAAAGTAAAACAAGAGGACGTTTTAGTACATGCCCCATAAAACTTTGACATTTCTAAAGTTATCCCACGAATTATGCTAAAACCATTAATTTGTCCCTCTGTTGAGATGGTTGTAACTTTCAAATGACTCGATTATCCTATTTAATCAATTACATTCTTCTTTTACCCTCCTCTCTTATATTTCTCCCCATTTTGGTCCCTCCCACCCTCTAATTGGAATATTCTTCAAGTTTTCTTGCTGAAACAATTCAAACTTTAGAATATGACTCAATTATCCTATTTCATTAAAGAGTTTTTGTCTTTTAACCCAAAGTTTCCCCCAACTTATTTAAAAGCTCACCCACTTTCATAAACATTCATACCCTCAAAGTATCCGATATGACTTATTTTCAAACCCAACTGGTGACTTATTCTTAAACCCAACCTATAGTATAACCTCAAACTTTATATTGGATCTCCCAAAATAAATCCAAAAATCCCCCTTTCCTCTCTTCTTCTAAATAGCAATCACACTACACTCCCATTGCATTAATGATGATGCATGGAGAAATTTATTTTCACGTGTTGCTCCCCTCACTCCCTAAAGTCCAATTTAGTATATTTATCTTCTTCAAAATCTCTCTTTCCTCCATTAATTTCCCCACTCTTCCTTACAAAATCTCTCTTTCATTGATATTTCTCTTCATAAAAAATAATAATTTAATTTTAATGTGATTTCTATTGCAATCATTAAATATTTCTTTTCTGTGGTCCCAGAATCAATAAAGAGTTATACAACAGCGATGAAGAGATACACTTTAGTCATAAAGAGTTATACTTACGTATATGGTGTTATACTTTATTCATAAGAAGCCATGTTTTCGAATCTGATGTTATACTTGCTCAATCAAAAATTAATAGCTTTTAAACTTTCATATTTTTATGTTAATTAGACCAATGGATATTAAATCTTCCTTTATTTTCTCCAACAATTTTCTTGTGACATATTACACGTTATTAATTTATTTCATGTAGTCCCGAACCAATAAAGAGCTATATTACTTTAGTCATAAAGAGTTATACTTCTTTATAAGGTGTTAAACTTTGCTCATTGGATATTAAATCTTCCTTTATTTTCTCCAACAATTTTCTTGACGGTATATTGCACACTATTAATTTCTTTCATGTAGTCCCGGAACATATAAAGAGCTATATTATAACAATAAAGAGTTATACTTTAGTCATAAAGAGTTATACTTCTTTATAAGGTGTTATACTTTGTTCATAACTATGTTTTCATATTAAGTGCTATACTTTACTCAGCGTCGATGGATTTTAGGGGTTGACATCACCTAGAATTTGGGGATCAGCTTAGGGTTTAGCTTTTTGTGAAATGAAGGACGAGAGGAGAGAGAACCACTAGGTTTATTTGAGGAAGAAGGGCAATTTTGGGGGTTTAGATCTTCTTTTTTTTTGAAAATACAATATAAAGTTTGAGGGTATACTACAAATTGGGTTTATAAATAAGTCACATGGGGTACTTTGGGTGTATGGGCATTTATGCAAGTGAATAGGTTTTTAAATAAGTGGGGGTAAAACTTTGGGTTAAAAGACAAAGACCCCTTTTATTAATTAAAGTCTTCTTTTACTCTCTCCTCCTCTCTTCATTTTCCCCCTATTCTGGAGGTCAAAGAGAGAGAAGGGGATATATTGTTGTGTTTTCTTCATGGATTTTGGTTGGGTGAAGGAGGAAGAAGAGGTCTCGAAACTAACAACAGCTATGTTGAGGGATAAACTAATGGATTTGGCATGATTTCAGAGGTTAATTGGAAATAGAATGTTTTGGACAGTAATTTTAAAATAAACAAGGTTTGAAGGTTATATATCTAAATTACCAAGAATTAAAGATAATTAGCCAAAGTTGTATAGAGTAGAGAAAAATTATTACCAAGACACCAGCAGCCATGTCCCATGGCTTCAACCGATATTCCCAATAGGCTTCAACAATTCCTAGAGCTACATGAGACATGTCCACAGCAGCAGCACCGAGCCTTCTCACACCCTATAAATTGCAACCAACAATCAAAATAGACTGATATCAATATATATGAAAATTTCATATTCAGGACATCATAATATTACAACTATTTACCCTGCTGCTGCCAGTAAATTCCTTGAACAAGTCAATGTTTGTTGCCCATGCTTCATCGTGATCGTATCCAAATCCAGTCACTAGAAGGGATCGCTCGATCTGAGTGAGAATAATTCAACATCATGATAAATAACAGTAGAGAGAATATAACAATTGAGGCATTATCATTCTTGCAACTACCACAAGATATGCAACAGTAAGAAATAATGGTAAAAAAAATACTAGAAATTCAATATGATTATGTCAATTCCCTGTTATGGTACAGTGAAGGAGTAATTCTTCAACAAATTAGTTCCAACCATTATTTAGTGTACTGCACTGCCAGTAGATCTTCTAAAAGACAGTGTTGGTGGCAGTGTGATAAGAGATCCCAATTTGTATGATTAGTTATTTGCATGATCCAAAGTCTTGACAACATTGTTTGTCCCAGTTTATGCTTATATAATGAAAATTGACAATGTAATTGCTAATAGGTCACTCCTTTCAACAGAAAACTCCAGGATGATTGAACTTTTCTAACTAATATATGATGGCTTCATGTGTCAATCTACTGAAGCTAGAAAAGGTTAAATTTTCATGCGTATCTTCATTCGGCATCTCTGCTGTTTAACTAGAACGAAATACTTGAAACATCATTTCCATTTGTTTCACAATTTTCCAAGCAAAGGATCTCCAATAAACATTACTACCACCCATTCTACGAAGAAAGTTATGGATGTGGGAATGTAAAAGAAATTCCAGGTAAAGATAACTAAACAAACTAATCATTTCTAAACGTAAACTGTACTTGTGACCATATTTAGTAGTGTTATTTGCTTTCAGGCAGTATGTTAAGAAGATATCTTAAAGGGGTTCCATCAGTAGAATAATTTCACCATTTATCAAAAACTACTGTGATTGCCCACTAGCCGTTCCTTTAACAAAGTTCTAATTCCTTGAATTCTTGTCATTTGTCAAACTCAAAACTTCACAATTTAAGTGACATGCACTTAAGATGAAGCATCCAAATGCCACTAGAAGCAACTGTGACTGTCACATAAAGTACGTAAATCATAGACCTTCAAAAATAAGAAATCATCAAATACCTGATCAGTCTGACTAACATGAATCTTTTTCCCATTACAAAAGGCTCCACCACCTGAACATAGAGGATCCTCTTAATTACTCAACTAGCCAAGAAAAAGTATGAAATGATTTATCATCAAAAGACTAGCTTGAAAGGGGACTGTCTTTACGTGAACTAGCAGAGAATGTGCGAGTATCCCAACACATAGGACCACCAACAAACTCAACCTGAAACGACAAAAAAATATCACGCGATATTCAAATCTGAGTAAATGTGATTTCTCAAAAAAAGAAACTAAGTGTTTATGTGACAATCAAGAGTTAGATCTTGCCTCAGTACTAAATAATTGACATATGAAAAAAAGATTGTGTACTCCTGAAATATTTAAAGGCCATCGGTATAAGCAACAACTTTGAAACTAGGGACACTCGATTTGAGTGCAGTCCTTTGAATTAACTTCTTTTCCCGACTGTTGGATCTACAGAAGACAGAAGATATTTACTTTATCCAGTGGAAAACAAATAGGATAAAGCTACAAATTGGACGTTGATCTTTGTTTCAAGGGCCTACGAAGAAATAGAGGTCAAGGAGAAGTCGAATACCCATAGGAAGAAACTATATAGAAGAGGTTTTATGAGGGGACACAACATACGTGAAATGTTTCTTTTAATTTTTTGCCAAAGGAATACTACTACTTCTATGAATAATTGATCTTTTAAATCTATTTAGACAGAGCAAACAGGACTACCAAGATAACATAAAAGAAAAATTGAAAAAAGAAAAAGTAAAACTTAAGAAGTTTATGTTGTACTGAGCTCCACCAAAATGACTATACATAACTTATTTATTTCAAGTCATCTTTGTTCATTTCCTTCAAATGAATTTTGATTTAAGAAAATCAACATTTCTTATCTGCAATGTTCTAAGTACAGTGTAATGACTTGGGAATGAAAACAGTATTCGATATCACTACAATTTCGAAATGAATTAAAAATCGCTTTAAGAAATCTCTCAACACTTCAACGAAAAGACAGTTAAGGACTTACTCTTTTATAACAGTGTATATGTATATATAAATTTATGTATAAGACCTTTAGCTCCACAAAATCCTTCAAATCTAATAACTGGAACACAGCTGAAGCAGGAAAACAATCAAGTCAAATTATCACCTCAGAATTACACATTGTGACACTAGAAGCACCCAGCATGTTGGAAGTTCAACAACTAGATTAAGATTACTTCCATAATTATGGATCGTAGGAATCAACTTCTCATTAATATTTCATAATTTAACTTTTGATGTTCATTTAGACCATTTATTTTATCTAAAGTAATGAACACCCACTTCTGATTATTTCATGTGGAATGCAAGAAGCTGATAATGGTAATGCATGGCTTATTGGTAAGGGATTGAGTTGTCCTTGAATTCAAATTCAAGCCCAGTAACTAGTGTAAAGCAAAGTAATTCATAACTTCTGACAAGATTTGAATTTTCACCCACAACAAAACTAACCTTATATTATGAATATATCTTTATCCTGTTTGTTGTGATTAAACTAAGAGGCTAACAGAATTGCATGGATAACTCCCAAAATTAACAAGTATCCCATGCCAAATTTTTAATGATATTCCTGGAACTCCTGTATCTTTCAAAAACAAAAAACATAGTATCAACCAAGAATTAGAGGCTGAATTTATTATGTTGAATATATTCCTTTAGCACTCCAAAATGAGACATAAAGATATTTAATTAGAAGGAAGTATGAATCACAAAAGAAAGTAATTACCACAGATGCAGCTGCTGGCTTCCCACGAAAAAGGACTCCTACTGAAACAGCAAAGCTCGGATAACAATGTGCAAAATTCGTTGTTCCATCTAAACATCAAGAAAAAGCTCAGGCTCAGAAACAAAACAAGTACCAAAACGTGATAAGGGCAAACAGAAGTGCAAAAGGCTACAAGTGTTAGATATTATTAGTATTGAGATATTAATAGATATTATGAGATATTGTGAGATGTGAAGATATGATTTTATTGCACACTTATTTTGTAATATCCTCCTAATCTTCATTTAAGATAGATTAGGGTTAAATGAATAATATCTTTATCTTTTCTATTTCTCTAGATGGTATCAGAGCCTACTTGATTCTAGACAACTTCTCTCATCTTTCTACATCTCATGACCATCGAGGGGGTTGCATGTCCTTCATGCTCCCATCGGCAGTTTTGATGACATCGACGGCTAAGCTTCGACAACATCTTTGGCTCCTACATCATTTGATTTTCAGATCTTCGTTGGACCTCAATCAAGAAAACTTAACCTCAAAAATACCCTAGACTCAAAAAACCAACTTTTTTACTATTCACCATGGTACTGTTCATAAAACAGTTATTGGCGCTGCATTGTTCATAGGCAACAGTAAGCCACGGTATTGTTCTCAGTGAACATGCAATTTTATACTCACTAAACAATTTGGATCAACTAATTTATCAATGTATTCGTGAAGAATTGTTTGGAAAAAAATTCAGACCAAATACCTAGTGGGTCGATGCACCAGAGATAATCAGATGATGTATCCCCTATAAGGCCTCCTTCCTCCCCAAGAATAAGATGGTCCTTGAAGTTTTTCTTGACCACCTCCAAAATGACAGATTCACTCATTTTATCTGTGCTGCAAGTAAAAGGTAAGAAAATAAAACATTATAAAAGCAACAGTAATATAAGGCAAGAAGGACATTGGTAAATGGAGATTCATAACTTAGCAAATAAACAAAAAACCAAACACACAGAGCAAGGAAGCATGAAAGATCTCTTTACTCTGTGACCAAGTCTGTTACTCCCTTATAATTAATATTCCGTGGCATGTTGACAGCATCCATAACTACCTGTCGATAAATATAACATTCAGGTAAAAGAGTTAAAAACTATACCAATTATGAATTAGGCCACAACATCAGGCAAGCAAACCTTGCTTCTGTTGGGCAAGGAAGTCTAGTCATCTAATATATGTAAAGAAATGCTACTGTCAATTTAAAATTGGTATTGATTAGTATTAGATGTAACACGCGCCCATCCATGTCTAAGTAATGCTTCAAAAGAAGAAAATATATGCTCAACCCTAAGCAAAGTGAAGCAAAAATTTCAAAGAAAACAAGAGCAATATATGGGGTATTATCCTCTTCTTTAATATGAGGAGATCGTAAAAAAGGAAAATCTTCTCTTTCTCTGATTTCAACTTATAAGAAAAGGAACAGGATGAAAGAGGATTATGTATTTATAAGGAAAACATACTATAACATTACATTAGTTGTTTTCTTCAATTCATTATTTCACTTCCTTCAATTTTTCACTATACACACAAAAGACACTCAAAGATCTATTTTGGAGTACAAATATCCTTCAATAAATGTATAACAATGTTGTCCAGTGTGGGCTTTTGATAAGTGTTGTATATTCTCATAGAACAATCCTGACCCATAGTATCAGGGTTTACAGAACAAAACCACAAGATGTTAACTTTATTCAAAAACAAACTTTTCAAATTTATATGATTTATCTTATTGAGAAACACAAAAATGACAATAATAAAACAGGTATAAAGGGCATAATCTCGATCCATTAATTTCATTTTCCAAACAAAAACGTAAGATATGCATCCTCTGGTTCCAGATCAAATACCTATTACGTGAGAAAAGGAACATATACATTTTCTCATAAGATTTCATGATAATTTTATCTCTGAATGAAGAATATTCCTCCAGAACCAAATATCTGAATAGCTTAAGAGACAAATTCACTAAAATATGGGTTTGGTTTCAACCATTGGACAAACTACCATTATATAGTTAAGAAGGAAAATCAACCATTGGAAACGGAAAAATCAATAGTCTGATACAGTAGATTATATTTCCGCCATAGCAATGTCAAATGTATTTAAGAAATCAATCTACTACCCCATGTACCAAAATGATTTTCCTTCTTACCAGAGCAGTGAATGAGAGATTAAACTGGAATTGGAATGAAAACTTGTACATTTAGCAAATACTGAACACATTTTCAACATTGTACACAACTACTCTCTTAGAAAATTAAACAAAATTTCCCTTGATTAACACAAATCTAGAAATGGGTCTTATTATTATCCTAAATAAACCCTATCAAAGTAACAGTAATATAAGGCAAGAAGGACATTGGTAAATGGAGATTCATAACTTAGCAAATAAACAAAACCAAACACACAGAGCAAGGAAGCATGAAAGATCTCTTTACTCTGTGACCAAGTCTGTTACTCCCTTATAATTAATATTCCGTGGCATGTTGACAGCATCCATAACTACCTGTCGATAAATATAACATTCAGGTAAAAGAGTTAAAACTATACCAATTATGAATTAGGCCACAACATCAGGCAAGCAAACCTTGCTTCTGTTGGGCAAGGAAGTCTAGTCATCTAATATATGTAAAGAAATGCTACTGTCAATTTAAAATTGGTATTGATTAGTATTAGATGTAACACGCGCCCATCCATGTCTAAGTAATGCTTCAAAAGAAGAAAATATATGCTCAACCCTAAGCAAAGTGAAGCAAAAATTTCAAAGAAAACAAGAGCAATATATGGGGTATTATCCTCTTCACAATGAATGAGAAATAAATAAAATTCTTCCCTCTTTTTTATTTCAAGATGGTATCGGAGTAAGATTTTGAATCCTCAAAAGCTTTACCTTCATCCTTAATCTTGGGGCTATCAAAGGGGTTTTTGCCGCAAGCATCAAACGTTGTGCTTCCTCTCAACGGCTTAGACATCACGTACGATTATGTTTTCATCCAGTTCAAATCTATTGACATCAACAATCCGTAAATCTTCGTTTTCATCGGTTGACGGTTTTGACATCACGCGCATGCTATCTCATCAAATTATTGCTGTCTATACCTCAATGACAATAGAAAACACCTCGCCAGAGCTTCAGATCTCGTTACGGTCATTGAATCAACTTCTTGATCGACCCCTCATTCTTCATCATCTCTCTGTGCCCCAACATCTTGTCTTTGTCGACTTTCTTTGCCTGCTCGGTCTCTTCGAATCTCAGTTTGTTCTTGGACCCACTCGACTTTTGTACCATTACGTAGCACGGTCTTTTAAATCACAAAGCTTCTTTTTCTGAATGCAGCTCGTGAAGCCAGGTTTTGTCTTTGTCGCCCGTGAAGTATTTTTTATCTTGATGTCACTTGCAAAGTTCTTTTTTCATGTCATTGTTTTTGGCGACTTTTCGCTTGTACAACTTTGTTTTTGATTGTTGATGTGACTGAGACACCACGACATGCAAACTAATCAACTCTTTTCGGAAGAAGCTGGGTTTCATTAATCTCTACACCCTAGCTTGAGAGAAGGTATTCGAAGATATGCACGATTCATCACCTTTAATGGAGGATTCAATGTATAAGTTAAATATAGTATTTCTAGTTAGGACTTTACTTTATTATAAATTAAACTTTTTATTAGAGCTTTCCTTTCATAAATATTCTACAATGTGTATAAGTGTGGGCTATTATCCTCTTCTTTAATATGAGGAGATCGTAAAAAAGGAAAATCTTCTCTTTCTCTGATTTCAACTTATAAGAAAAGGAACAGGATGAAAGAGGATTATGTATTTATAAGGAAAACATACTATAACATTACATTAGTTGTTTTCTTCAATTCATTATTTCACTTCCTTCAATTTTTCACTATACACACAAAAGACACTCAAAGATCTATTTTGGAGTACAAATATCCTTCAATAAATGTCTAACAATGTTGTCCAGTGTGGGCTTTTGATAAGTGTTGTATATTCTCATAGAACAATCCTGACCCATGGTATCAGGGTTTACAGAACAAAACCACAAGATGTTAACTTTATTCAAAAACAAACTTTTCAAATTTATATGATTTATCTTATTGAGAAACACAAAATGAAAATAATAACAACAGGTATAAAGGGCATAATCTCGATCCATTAATTTCATTTTCCAAACAAAAGCGTAAGATATGCATCCTCTGGTTCCAGATCAAATACCTATTACGTGAGAAAAGGAACATATACATTTTCTCATAAAATTTCATGATAATTTTATCTCTGAATGAAGAATATTCCCTCAGAACCAAATATCTGAATAGCTTAAGAGACAAATTCACTAAAATATGGGTTTGGTTTCAACCATTGGACAAACTACCATTATATAGTTAAGAAGGAAAATCAACCATTGGAAACGGAAAAATCAATAGTCTGATACAGTAGATTATATTTCCGCCATAGCAATGTCAAATGTATTTAAGAAATCAATCTACTACCCCATGTACCAAAATGATTTTCCTTCTTACCAGAGCAGTGAATGAAAGATTAAACTGGAATTGGAATGAAAACTTGTTCATTTAGCAAATACTGAACACATTTTCAACATTGTACACAACTACTCTCTTAGAAAATTAAACAAAATTTCCCTTGATTAACACAAATCTAGAAATGGGTCTTATTATTATCCTAAATAAACCCCTATCAAATTTTGCACCAATTAAAGCAAAACAAGAAATGGATCTAACTAATTCAACAAAAAACATATAAAACCTATAAAAAAACAAGGAGCAATCATGGGTTACCTCAGCTCCGGCCTTGGCAGCACTTTCGACAACCTTGAGAAGCACGGCCGCTGGAATCGGACCAGTGCAGTCAGCAGCCACTTTCGGGTACTTTTTCTCATTTGGGATTTCAGAGATAACAGCCTTAGTTTGGAAATTTCTTCTCAAAGGAGAGAATTTTGGGGTAGGGATTGGAAAAGAAGAGGTGGGTTTTGTGGAGAACTTGTGCTTGATGGGGATGGAAGCTGGAGATAGGAGAGACTGACTCATGATAGGGGAAAGAGATTTGATTGAATGAAGGGAGAGTATTTGGATCAATAGAGGTAATTGAGAAGAAGTGGTGGGACTTGAGGAAGGAGAAACTAGAGACTAGAGAGGGAGAGCCTGGGTGGGATCTTTTCTTCTTGCTTCTCTTATTCCAAGCCAAAGATACCCTCACCGTGATTTACTCTGGAACTTTCTCTTCATATATAATTCTAATTATTCTAAAGGGTTTTACATAAAAATCTCCTCAACTTATCTAAATTGAGACTCACCACCTTTTCTTTTTCTTCTTCTTCTTTTTTTTTTTTCTTTCTCTCATAATCATTTTTACTTGCATATATGTTTGCAATATCACATTAAATTGAGTTTTCAACACAAAAAAGACCCGGACTTCCCATTTAAACTAACCCCCAAACCCCTCCCCTTAAAGCACATGCTGAGCATGTATAGCCTAATTTATTATAAAATATGAGAAATTTGAAGGGTATATATAAAAACTCTTAATTTTCTTGCTTGAAAATAGCCTGTATTAGAAAAGGCTTATTTGTCTTCGATTTTTCACTTTTTAGGTCAGTGTTCTTGGAATCACTTTTTAGGTCAAGCCCGATAAATGGGTGTCACTATTTGAAATCACGATATTTTAGCCTATATATATATATATATATATATATATATATATATATATATATATATATATATATATATATATATAGAAAAATGGGTATCAGCATTAAGCACCACTTGTTTGGTAGTGGTGTATCAATCAGCATCACTCCAAAATAGGGGGCCACATTACACGTGGGTTGGGGAGTGGATGTGATTGATACTGGCACCAATATCAGCCAGTACCGAAGCATACCCATTTTTCTCATATATATATATATATATATATATATATATATATATATATATATATATATATATATATATATATATATATATATATATATATATAGTAATGATATTGTGAGATGGTGAACTCAATCGTGAGCTAGACTAATCACTCATCAAATTCATGATCTAAGACCATAAATCTTGTTCAAAACGCCATGAAAGTATATGGTAAAATTTTCACATTATTTGAAGTCTTTTAGAATATGAATCAAACTAGTTTGATACGTTAATTTTTAGGTCGCTTAATGACGCCCCTTCTACACATAGCTAAAACAATGATTAAAAATTTCAAAATAATATAATTTTTCTACATATAGATCATGATGAGTGCAAATCACAATGGTTAGTGCCGATCATCGCTTCGAGTAGCTTGTTGGTCTAGCTCACGATAAGAATATGAGCTCACCATTTTATTATTATTATTATTATATATATATATATATATATATATATATATATATATATATAGTAATGATATTGTGAGATGGTGAACTCAATCGTGAGCTAGACTAATCAGCTCATCAAATTCATGATCGGCACCATAAATCTTGTTCAAAACGTCATAAAGTATATGGTAAAATTTTCACATTATTTGAAGTCTTTTAGAATATGAATCAAACTAGTTTGATACGTTAATTTTTAGGTCGCTTAATGACGCCCCTTCTACACATAGCTAAAACAATGATTAAAAATTTCAAAATAATATAATTTTTTCTACATATAGATCATGATGAGTGCAAATCACAATGGTTAGTGCCGATCATCGTTTCAGTAGCTTGTTGGTCTAGTTCACGATAAGAATATGAGCTCACCATTATATATATATATATATATATATATATATATATATATATATATATATATATATATATATATATATATATATATATATATATATATATATATATATATATATATATATATATAGGCTAAAATACTGATTGCCCTAAATAGTGACAAACGATACTTTGGCCTAAAAGTGACAAATCAACAAATGAATAACCGATCGCGGAGTTATTTTGAGCAAAAAATTAAAGAAATTTTACATATAGACCCCTCAATCTCTCATGATTTTTAATTAACCATCTCATTTTCCTAAATTCTAAAATTTGTAAAAACACCCTCTTTTCCACTATCTTCTCCTCCTTCTTCCCACCATCTCCTCCATTCCTTATTCTTCCTATACCTAACCTTCCCTCCTCCCTCCTCCCTCCTCCTCTCCTTGTACCTCATTTCATGGATCATCACTCTTACTTTCTCATTTCCTTCATCTCCTCCAATCTCTTTTTACTCCAAATCCCAACATCTCCTCCTCTCTCCATTCCCTCTTCCTTCTTCTCCTCTTCCTTTCTCTCCTCTCTTCCTACTTGCTTCACCCACTCCCGATCCCGACATTAAGCGTTTCACCACAATCTTAACCTCACTCTTCTCTTATTTTCTAGCAATCTCTCTTCCTCCTTGTTTTCTACTCCTCCTTCACCCTCCAATCATTAAAACCAATCTCCTTAAGAGTGAGGATATGTGAAAGAAAGGAGAGAATGGTGATGATTGGGAAAAGAAAAGAATGAAAGAGATGACTGGAAGGATGAGGAAAAAGATGGTGGGAAGGGAGGGAGTAGAAGTTCTTTACAAAATTAAAACTTGAGGGGTTAAATTATAAAATATGAGAAATTTGAAGGGTATATATAAAAACTCTTAATTTTCTTGCTTGATACGAAGGCAGGCGTATTTGTCGATTTTTGCTGGGTCAGTGTTCAGGATTGTCACTTTTTTGGTCAAGCGATAAATGGGTGTCACTATTTAGGCCAATCGATATTTTAGCCTATATATATATATATATATATATATATATATATATATATATATATATATATATATATATATAGAAAAATGGGTATCTTGGTACCGAAGCACCACTTTTTGGTGCTTGGTAGTGAGTGTATCAATCACATCCACTCACTCAAATAGGGGACCATGCATGGGTTGGGGAGTGGATGTGATTGATACCATATCAATATAAGTATAGCTTCACCCATTTTTCTCATATATATATATATATATATATATATATATATATATATATATATATATATATATATATATATATATATATATATATATATATATATATATATATATATATATATATATATATATATATATATATATATATATATATATATATATATATATATATATATATATATATATATATATATATATATATATATATATATATATATATATATATATATATATATATATATATATATATATATATATATATATATATATATATATATATATATATATATATATATATATATATATATATATATATATATATATATATATATATATATATATATATATATATATATATATATATATATATATATATATATATATATATATATATATATATATATATATATATATATATATATATATATATATATATATATATATATATATATATATATATATATATATATATATATATATATATATATATATATATATATATATATATATATATATATATATATATATATATATATATATATATATATATATATATATATATATATATATATATATATATATATATATATATATATATATATATATATATATATATATATATATATATATATATATATATATATATATATATATATATATATATATATATATATATATATATATATATATATATATATATATATATATATATATATATATATATATATATATATATATATATATATATATATATATATATATATATATATATATATATATATATATATATATATATATATATATATATATATATATATATATATATATATATATATATATATATATATATATATATATATATATATATATATATATATATATATATATATATATATATATATATATATATATGAGAAAAATGTATGAACTTAGTACCAAACATAAATTTTATACTTGGTAGTGAGGTGTCTCATTCCCATCTACTTTCCAATCCATGTGAATGTGGTCCCCATTTGAATGAGTGGATGTGAATGAACCACATCACTACCAAGCACAACAACTTGTGCTTGGTACCAAGCTCCTCAATATATAATTCCCATCCACTTTCCAATCCATGTGAATGTGGTCCCCATTTGAATGAGTGGATGTGAATAAACCACATCACTACCAAGCACAACTTGTGCTTGGTACCAAGCTCCTCAATATATATATATAGGAAAGCTCCTATAAACTTAAGTGGATAGGAAATAGTCATCCACCAATTGTTTTATCCATTGATATTGCCTTGGGATCCATGAAAGATATGAAGAGCCTTTTGAGATTTGTGCATCTCTTGATGGCACAAATCTAAACACAAGATGAGTGGATAAAAAGTTTGGTGGATGTTGATGCTCGAAATCACACAATCAATTAATATGGAATTTGAGGTGATGAGGGTCCCTTGACCTCCCTTGATGGCTGATCCCCCATTGAACCGCCGCCGCTAGAGCTGCCTATAAAACTACGCCACGTTAGAGGACCGGGGTTGGGTTCCCCGGATTTTTCCTCCGACGATCAAGTCGGTACTTTGAGCTTGAGTGGAGAAGTAACCAAATAAACTGAAGAGTTCTACGTCCTAAGTGTGCAGAGTTTGCTTACTTTGATGGTGAGAATAGTCCCTCTATTTATAGTAGGTTCTGAGGGGCAATTTCATAATTTTGGCCGAGTTGAAATAATGAGTTAGTCAACAGTTACTTTACACATGTCAGCTGCTGTGTGGAGAGAGTCACGAATGATTTGATATGGTGGTGATTGATAAGGCATGGTGGTGAGGGGTCATGATGACTTTTGGGGCTAGAGTAATGATGACTCTGACAATGCCTTTAATATTATGGTGACTAGTTGTTTGGCACGGCCGAAGGGACTCGACTCTACTGGGAGAAGGGACTCAACCTCGACTGGGAGAAGGTCGCTGGCGAGAAGGTTGTCGACCCTACTGGGAGAAGGGACTCGACTCTACTGGGAGAAGGTCGCTGGCGAGAAGGTTGTCGACCCTACTGGGAGAAGGGACTCGACTCTACTGGGAGAAGGTCGCCCGGCGAGAAGGTTGTCGACCCTACTGGGAGAAGGGACTCGACTCTACTGGGAGAAGGTCGCTGGCGAGAAGGTTGTCGACCCTACTGGGAGAAGGGACTCGACTCTACTGGGAGAAGGGACTCGACTCTACTGGGAGAAGGTCACCTGGCAGAAGGTCTGGGGAGAAGGTCGCTGGCGAGAAGGTTGTCGACCTCGCCCGGGAGAAGGGACTCAACCTCGACTGGGAGAGGGACTCGACTCTACCGAGGAGAAGAGACTGACCTCTGCCTAGGGAGAAGGTCGCTGGCGAGAAGGTTGTCGACCCTACTGGGAGAAGGGACTCGACTCTACTGGGAGAAGGGACTTGACCTCGGCCTGGGGAGAAGGTCGCCTGGCGAGAAAGGTTGTCAACCAGGCCTAGGGAAAAGGTCACCTGGAGAGAAGGAAACTTTGTCTCGAGCCTGGCGAGAAGGTCACCTGTCTCCGCTTGGGAAGAAGGGAACCTTGAACTCGAGCCTGGCAAGAAGGTCGCCTATCTCCGACTGGGAAGAAGGGAACCTTTGTCTCGAGCCTGGCGAGAAGGTCGCATGTCTCCACCTGGGAAGAAGGGAACCTTTGTCTCGAGCCTGGCGAGAAGGTCGCCTGTCTCCGCCTGGAAAGAAGGGAATCTTTACCTCGAGCCTGGCGAGAAGGTCACCTATCTCCGCCTGGGAAGAAGGGAACCTTGTCTCGAGCCTGGCGAGAAGGTCGCCTGTCTCCGCCTAGGAAGAAGGGAACCTTTGTCTCGAGCCTGGCGAGAAGGTCGCCTATCTCTGCTTGGGAAGAAGGGAACTTTGTCTCGAGCATGGCGAGAAGGTCGCCTGTCTCCGCCTGGGAAGAAGGGAACCTTGACCTCGAGCCTGGCGAGAAGGGGCGTCGGCCCCGGCCTCGAAGGGAAAGCCTCGAAGGGAAGGTTCAAAGAAGGGAGATCGACCACTTTCTCAAAGAGAGATGAAGAGGCCCCACGGTGAGCGCTAAACTATTGATGGTTATAATCACACGGTCAATTAGTCTAGGAGTTTTTTTTATTGATGGGAATCTTTCTCTCTCAATATCTCGCAGAAGTCACGATTGAATCCCGACAACGAGACAACCGTAAGAGGGCGGGGTCTAATTCCCTAGTGGTTCCTCCGACGATCAAGTCAGTTGATGTCTAAAGGGGAGGATTATCGAAAAGGCATTACTGGAATTCTAATGATTTTTCTTCTCCAAGTCAAGTTAGCTTACCTTCTCATGAGAACAGTTTTGCCTTTTATAGTCTGAGTAAAGGGTAATTCTGTCATTTTGGCTAAGATTAAGCTGGAGGCTGAGTCCGATTCGACATCACAACTATCGTCTATTGGGTGGAGGAGAGTCACTTCGATTAGACATGGGCTGGTGGCTGAGTCAGATCCACCTTTACACATGTTGTTTGCTGGGTGGTGAGAGTCCAGTCCGCATTAAATGAGATCTGATGGCTTCGGCGTGGTCCTATGTGTCTAAAATCTTAGGGGTGAAGTAAATGATGGCTCTGATCAGCATTAAATACGATGGCGACAACTTGTCAGCGTGAGAACCGGTGCAACAGTATCCTAGGGAGTTATCGTAGGGGGTGCCGAGAAGCCCCGCCTTTCAAGTCGGCTATGAGAGGGGTCGACCGACACTTGGCCGGGTAGACGCTTGGTCGAGACGGTCGTGGGGTCATCTCGATGGGAAGGGATCAACTCGAGGAGAGGGGGTCGACCTTATGAGGAGGGTTGACTCCGTGACATGCTCTACCGGGTTTGGGGGATGTCGACTCATCCCGGACTTCGAAAGACTCGACCTAAGGAGCTGGTGTTCGTGCCATGGAGGACTAGCTGGCTTATCTTTAGCGCGAAGTGCTTATCCGTTGCTGAACGAGAATCATGAGGACTAGTACCTGGGTTGTTAAAGGGCCATAACAGTGGACAAGGCCTCCTATCCACTTAAGTTGATAGATCATCTATATATATATATATATATATATATATATATATATATATATATATATATATATATATATATATATATATATATATGTGTGTGTGTGTGTGTGTGTGTGTGTGTGTGTGTGTCATGGCTAACCCAAATTCCCACACGCCAGCCCAATACCCAAATCCTACTTCTCAATCCCTAAACCCTAACGTCACCTTCCCTCAATCGTCCTTCCCTTCCTCCCTCCAATCCAAGAAGAACCTCCCAACCCTCCCCCAAACCCTAACTTCACCTTTCCTCAATCTTCCTTCCCCCTTCCAATCTAAGAAAAAACCCCTCAAAATCCTAGTCGCAAGAGCAAAAGATTGGCGATCTCAACCTCCATATAGTCCTCTCCGACAAGGGCTACATTAACTTAGGGACTAGTTCAGAATATGATAGATTTGGGGGCTAATATTATAATATGAAAGGTTTAGGGTGCTAATATTAAAAAAACCCATATTTTTATAATTATTAGGATATACATGTTTTGCAATTGCTTCTGTTTGGTGTAAAAAATCTCCTCTCGGATTTGTATTGACCGAATTATTTGTTACAAATCAAGAATCGCTTTTTACAAAAGAAGCGAAGGGAAGGCCCTTCTTGTTTAACGTGGATTTGTCGGTGGCGGTAGGACGCCTCCCTCGATGCTCGAGTCGAGTTTGCTTCCCTTGGACAATCCGATCGACATTGCGGTCGAGCTTCAGTACGCAGTATAAGCTCGGAGGTGATGGAGTTCGGTTCTACCCGAGCTTGCTTGGATAGGGCTACAATGCAAGAGTTTGCAAAGAGCTCAAGAGCCTCCAAATCTGAGGATTCAGATGGAGTCTACTTCAACAATCCAAGCTTTCGCTCAAGCTGAGCAAATGGAGCAAGAGTAATTCTTTAGCCCGCCCCTTCTCCAAAATTGCACCTTGATGCTAAGGAGGCTTATAAATAGGCAAAGGGGTGGGATAGGCCACCCCTTTGACTTGTGGGATGTGACCATTGATGGGTAAGGGGCACCATGGCTTCCTCTAGCTATGGGATGTAACCACTGATGAGATAATGAGAGCCATGCCTCATCATTATCCGTATGAAAGTGGGGTAAGGTGAAGCCTTTTGAATGCTCAGCAGCTGTCAACAAGCGGGTCAATCAAGGCCCCTTGGTACCGCGTTTGATTCGAAAGTGGGTCAATCATGGCTTTGCAAAGGTGGGCGACCACAAAGCACTAAGCACGCCAGCTTGAACTTGTGTAGGCAAGTTCATTTAACAGGCGAGCTTGCCGAACAAGTGGCCACCTCTTTGACTTATGAGATGTGACCATTAATGGGTGAGGAGCACCATGCCCTCTAGCTGTGGGATGTGACCACTATAGAGGTAATGAGAGTCATGCCTCATCATTACCCAGACGCGGAAAGTGGGCCCACCGCAAGTAAGTAGCCACTTCGCTCTTCCGTGACAGTAAGCGGGTGAGCTTGAGAGCTATTTAAACGCTCACACGAGCTTACCAAACAAGCGGGGCCAACTGGCAGGCCCCTCTAACGTGTGAGCTGGTGTTCGCGCCATGGAGGACTAGGCGGCTTATCTTTAGCGAAGTGCTTATCCGTTCTTGAGCGAGAATCATGAGGACTAGTACACGGGTTGTTAAAGGGCCATAACATGGACAAGGCCTCTATCCACTTAAGTTGATAGGAGCTCATCTCTCTCTCTCTATATATATATATGTGTGTGTGTGTCATGGCTAACCCAAATTCCCACACGCTGTGATACCAAATCCTACTTCTCAATCCCTAAACCCTAACCTCACCTTCCCTCAATCGTCCTTCCCTTCCTCCCTCCAATCCAAGAAGAACCCCCCAACCCTCCCCCAAACCCTAACTTCACCTTTCCTCAATCTTCCTTCCCCTTTCCAATCTAAGAAAAAACCCCTCAAAATCCTAGTCGCAAGAGCAAAAGATTGGCGATCTCAACCTCCCTATACTCCTCTCCGACAAGGGCTACATTAACTTAGGGACTAATTGAGAATATGATAGATTTGGGGGCTAATATTATAATATGAAAGGTTTAGGGTGCTAATATTAAAAACCCATATTTTTATAATTATTAGGATATACATGTTTTGCAATTGCTTGGATGAGGGTATTTTTGGAAGTTCATGCTTTTTATAGTTGAAAACTTAGTTTGGTGTGATATTGCAAACATGTATGCAAGTAAATGTGGTTTTGACCAAAAAACAAAAAGAAAATATGGTAAATATCAATTTGAACAAAACTTAAGGTGGTTTTTATGTGAAAACTATATTCTAAAATAACAATAACAATAATAATGTCTAAAACCCCTGTATTAAATAGGGGTGGATGCTTCGATTGCTGAGGAGTTTGACTTGTTGCTTACAATATGTTGGTTGTTGTGGGAAAAAAGAATGAGAAGAAGCACCAGGGTAAGTCCTTGTCGGCAACAGATCTTGTTGCTTATGCGAGGGCCTATCAAGGAGATTTTTTACAAGTCAAGAGCAGGTGTTCATTAGCATATCGTCCCATGTTCCGGTTAGATAGAAGCCTCCTATGCATTGGTGTGATGAAGATTAATTTTGATGGTGCGGTATTCGCAGAGAAAGGATCCATCGGTGTGGGAGTGGTGGTGCGGAATAGTACTATAGAATTTTATGCAGGACTTTCAAAACTAATTTGAATACTGGGAAATACTGAGTATGCAAAGTTTAAAGTGATTTGGGAGGCAGTGCAATTTATGAAAGACAGTGGTATTTGAGGGCGACTCTGAGTAAATTATCAATGGTATAAGGCGAGGTAGAGATCAGAGCTCTATATTTGGGCATATGGTGAGTGATGTCATTTCTAAGTGGCAAGATTTGAAGCTATGCAGCTTTATGATGATGCATAGGTGACTATCATGTTTTATTGCATTTTCATATTTTTTAAAAATAAGTTTCATGCAAATAAATAATTAATATTATGTTTTTATCCTGTTTTGTAGGGAAAATGAAGAAAGTAAATAAGAGCTCAAACTAAGATATCTTAAGACCAATTGAAGCTCAATGAAGCCCAAGAAAAGTCCAGAAAAATCAGAGCAAAAATGACCACAATAGCTCACCGTTGGAGGTGTTGTAACATATTTCAAGTGGAAGTGTGCAGGGTAATTTTATTTGATCTAGCTATGAATCATATAATATTGTCCATGTTTTAATTACAAATTTAACGAATTAAGTTTGAGTCAAATCAGTGTTGTAGAACTCAAGATATGATCATTTTAGTGAACCAGTGGCTGATGAACTAATTGATTAGTTTCCAACATAATGCAATGAATGGCTGATTTTAATTTTTTGGAGCCCAAGTTCGACCCAAGGGCTGATATTGGTTATTGCAGGCTATAAATAGGGGTAGAGAATGAGGGTGAGAAATATAAAAAAATTTGTCAACTCCATTTTAGAAAGGAGGGCCTTTAATTAGGCCTTCCAACATTATAAAATTTTAGTTTCTCAATAAAAATAAAAAATTATTTTTCCTCTTCAAATTTCTTCTTCTCTTATGTTGATAAAGATTTGCTTCAAGAGGGGCCCAAGCCATTGCAATGTGTTTTTTTTCTTTTTATTTTTTGTTTAGAAATGCATGTTTAGGATTTAGTTTCTTGATTTTAATTCATGCTTTATTGTATGCTTTATAATCTAGAATTTTCTTGCTTTTATTCTTACTTTCTAGGATTAATATGAGTAGCTAATTTCCTTAGGATATATCTAGTATTAGATAAAGCTAGTTTAATTTCTATTTGATTTTTGAATTGCTCTATTTTTGTGTTTAATTGATTATGCTTAGGATAATCAACTAGAATAATTATTGGTAGAAAAAGAATTTAATAGGCTATACTTAAATGGTTTAATAGTTTATACTTTTTAATTCTAGAATTACTATCTAGTTCTTTATTTCCATTCATGAATGGTGATATTGCTTGGATATGAATTTGATAGGTTATGCTTGTTTTAAATAACTTGATAATCTATGTTTAAGAAATCACGTTATATGAGAATTAAATGAGACTAGTTCTAAAATCTAAATATTAATTAACTAGTGAATTCAATATTAGACTCCTAGTTTCATAACTAGACTTTTCTTAACTCTTTTATTTGCTTTCTTCTCTTTGATTTTTCTCGTATCTTGTTTTAGCCCTTTTATTTGCATCAAATCAACACCCAAACCAACTTTGTTCTCTCTTTTCTAACACAAGTCAAGAACCACTCTAGGATCTTTCATATATCACACCTTCATCATGGGATCGGTAATTGCATGCTACACACACATAAGTTGTGCACTTGAAATACTTATAATTAGAACACAATAAGTTTTTGGCGATGTTGTCGGGGAAGGTGCTTGTATTTAGGATTTTTTCTATTTTGGTTCTTTGATTTATGTGTTCATTGTTAACACAGCACCGAAGTAAGAAGCCTCAGAATCCACCAAGGATTGGTCTCTGAATCCACAAAGAATGATTTTCGAATCCACGAAGAACTTCGAATCCACAAAAAAATATAATAAAGAGGAAACTTTATTGATGAAAAGTTATGCCTCTATGGCTTACAATCCTCTGCTTAAATATAAAACAAATAAAACTCCTAATAATACTAGAATTATAAAAAATAAAAAGTATCAAATCCTACCCTAAAAAGACTCTCTATAATAAAGGGAAAAAATCACCTAACATGAATCAAAATTAAAGTTTTTCCTAATTTAAATAGACTCTAACTTTATTACTAAAAATAAACTAAATATTAATTATTTTTAGATTTCTGCTCAAAAGTGATAATACTGATGAGATTTTAAAATTTTGACAATCTGGTTGGCTTCGTCTCATCAAGATAGGCGATTTACATACATAACATGTTAAAATCCGCTTTTCAGATTGAAAGATATGATCATTTCTTTCGCAAGTCAATAATATGTATGTATCTGTATTTAGCTTGTGATTATCCCGATCCTCCATGAAATTATCCATTAAGCGTCCTATATTAGTCTCCCCTTGCTGAAAGAAGCTCGACCCCGAGCTTATATTTATTTGAATAGTAGCTTCATCGATAAATAATTTTTTTCTCCTGCATCGATCAACATCCGCCTTATACTTAGCATTGATTTTCTCTATCTATTATTTTACCTCCTCGGCTAGGGCTTCTTCTGAATTAAACTTTTGAATGACTCTTTCCCACACTATGTTTATGCGACTAATGGCATGTGGATCTACAGATGACTTGAAAAACTCCTCCAAATCTTTTCTTTGTTGCCTTTTATATTCTTGTGCCTGAAGTTTCATCTCAACATTATCAAAATTATTGATACTCTCTGTTTCAAAAGAAGAATTTCTCTCACACTCCTTCGCCTTTGTTCTGGACCCTCCATCAAGTAAGTCACATATATCATCAATTGTCTCGCTTGCTATCATATCCTTCTCCACTGGGACAATATCAATATGTGTTATATCACTCACAATAACTTCAAGAATTTCACGCATAATATCCTTCTTCGCTGACATATCACCATCAACATCAGGAATCTTAGTCGCAACAAGGGCTTGCACATCAAGAGGAATCTCAATTCAGGCGGGTTTCCTTTTCTAGTTACAACCAAGGCATAGACCTCTTCAGATTGCTTCAAGTCTTCGGCTAAAGTCTCATTGTCTGCCACTAAAAAACTTTCTCCTTAGCAATCTCTGTATTAGATGCCTCTGGTTCTATGATCAACATAATTGGTAAAGTCTTTTTTGTTGCTTCTTTGGTGCTCTTCACAAATCCAGACTCTTTCTCAGAGATAAATTGAGGTTTCTTAGTTTTGCCACAATCATAACTAGTGTGAAAACTCTCCAAAAATATCCGTGACGAAGGTCCTTTATCGTTCTGCTCAAGTTCTCGCTCCACCTTCTTCTCTAGACGGACCTTGTCGGCTAAGGTAAAAAAATCTTTCAAATACACCAGACATTGTTTGTAGTTAAAAGGTAGGAAACGGTCTCTCAATAATTTATTCATCTTTGCCCACGTTTGAACCGGATTCTTTCCTTGATGGTATCAATTTATCAATACTTCACCCCACCATGCAAATGCTTTTCCTTTAAGTCTGTAAACCACTAATTTAACTTTCCAATCTTCTGGGATTATCTCATACTCGAAATATCTATCCACTTCATCAATCCAATCAAGGAAATCATCAGCATAAAACTTTCCATTGAAGGATGGTATCTTTAATCCTCTAGCGTCATAGTTTTCCTTTCTTTGGTAGCCTCTACGATCATCGCTGTAGGATTTATCTTGTAAAGTCGGATCTTATCTTTGGCAACCATCAACACGATCTCAAACTCGTCCCAGATTCAGATGGTCCATCGCTAACACAAGTTGGTCTATGAAAGTCTTCATCTGAGTAACTCCCGTCTTCAACTCATCGCACTCAATTAGGGTAACACGGGTTTCATCGCCTACCATCGGATCGGAGAAACAGGGCTCTAATACCCATTAACGTAGCACAAAAGTAAAAAACATCGAAATCCACCAATAGTTGTTCTTTGAATCCTCAAAGAACGATCTTGAATCCACGAAGAACTTCGAATCCATGAAGAAAATATAATAAAGAGGAAATTTTATTGAGTTATGCCTCTATGGCGTACAATCCTCTGCTTAAATATAAAACAAACAAGACTCCTAATAAGACTAGAATTATAAAAATAGAAAGTATCAAATTCTACCCTAAAAGACTCTCTATAATAAAGGAAACAAATTAGCCCAACATGAATCAAAATTGAATTTGTTTCCTAATCTAAATAGACTCTAACTTTATTACTAAAAATAAACTAAATATTAATTATTTTTGGATTTCTACTAAAAACTAGTAATACTGATGCGATTTTAGAAATCTGACAATCCGGTTGGCTTTGTCTAGTCGAGATAGGCGATTTACAGATATAATATGTCAAAATCCGCCTTTCGGATTGAAAGATATGATTGTTTCTTTCCACAAGTCAATAATATGTATGTATTTTCATTTAGCTTGTAATTGTCCCGATCCTCCATGAAATTATCCATTAAGCATCCTACATCAATTGCGAATGATTGAGCTAGAAGAAAAATGAAGATTAAAGAAGAAGATTTGCTTCAAGAGGGGGCCAACCCGTTTCAAAGGTGAGTTCTCTTTTTTATGATTTTTAATTTCACTCTCTAATTAGAATTATCACAATTAGTGACAGTTAGGTAACTAAAAAAATATTTCTCTTGTTGACCATAATAAAATTCACCATTAACTTGAACAACTATTAAACAAAATAATAATTCAAACAAGAGCTCTCTTTCTCACATTTGTTTATTTGAGCCTAATTAAAAAATTGCTTTAGAAATAATTGCTTAAGACATCCACTTGTAGTTACTTTTATTTTCTTAGGGTTGCATTTGCATATAGTCAGTAGGAATCACCAAGTGATTTTGAGCCTTGATTTGTCACTCACACAAAAATATCTTTAAGGGTAAAAACCAAATCACGATAAAATGTGGGATTTCATAACTCTTTCCTTAGCCTAAAAATCACTTAATCCCTCACTACACAAGCCCAAAACTTAAAATTCATTAGACGTTGGCTCCTAAGTATTCGAGCTCAATAGGAAATAAGAAATTCTTAAGTGAACTAGTTCAAGTTTATTTGACTCCGTTGGTGTCTAAGGCAATATTTAAGGGTTGTGTAAGGCGCCCTATAAGAAATGAGGGTTTTAAACGACCTCTGACCTCCCTCTAGTCCTATCCTTACATGGCTAACTGATCAAGTAAACTTGGTTTGTTCACTAAAGAAATGTTTTGTTAGGAGCTGGTCTAGTAGAGTTGAGGCTTAACCCTAGAAATTAAGAGTGATTGATTAATTGGTTTATCTTTTGATTTGTTTAGTTAGATTTTTCTTTTCTCCTTCTTTTTCTTTTAGAAAACTCTTTTTGATCTTTTTAGTTTTCCAAGAAGAAAAAGAAAAATTTCTTTTAAATCTTTTTCTTAGATTTAAAAAATACAAAAAGAGTTTCATTAGTGTATGCAAGTTTGGATTAGGGATAATACAAAATATTTAGTTCGTGTTAAATTTGAACAAAAAGGCTAATCCTAATCCACTGTTCTTCAGGATATGTGTTATCCTACTAGGAATGCAATATCATCTTGCATTAGACTTTCAAATGTTAATAGTGCTAATTATGAGCTTAGACCTTACTTCATAAACATGCTTCCCAAGTTTTTAGGAAACGAGTCTGAAGATGCTTATATTTTTACATATGAGTCTAAGGAATTCTATCTTATGATAAAAATTAGAGAGTAATTTGAGGATGCAATTAAGCTCAGATTTGTCCCATTTTCTATGAAGGATGAGGCTAAGAAATGGTTGTATAGCTTACCTATAAATTCTATCTCCCCTTGGGATAAATTTGTTACTATTTTTCTAATGAATCTTAAGGGTATGACCACTGGGAGGTCGGAGACTATTTAAACCCTTATTTCTTTTAGGGCACCTTACACAACTCTTAAACATTGCCTTAGACACCAACGGAGCCAAATAAATTTGAACCGGTTCACTTAAGAATTTCTTATTTCCTACTGAGCTCGAATACTTAGGGGCCAACATCTAATAAATTTTAAGGCTTGGGTTTGTGTAGTGAGGAATTAAGTGATTTTTAGGCTAAGGAAAAGGATGATGAAATCTCTCATCTTATCTTGATTTGGGTTTTTGCCATTAAAGATATTTTTGTGTGAGTGACAAATCAAGGTGTCCAAAATCACTTGGTGATTCTTACTGGCTATATGCAAATTCAACCCTAAGAAAATGAAAGCAACTACAAGTGGATGTCTTAAGCAATTATTTCTAATGCATTTTTTTTCAATTAGGTTCAAACAAACAGATGTGAGAAATAGAGCTCTTGTTTGAATTATTATATTCTTTAATAGTTGCTCAAGTTAATGGTAGATTTTATTATAGTCAACAAGAGAGATTTTTTAGCTACCTAGCTGTCACTAATTGAGATAATCTAAGCTAGTGGGTGAAACTTAAAGTCACAAGAATAAGAACTCACCTTTGCAAGAGGTTGACCCCCTCTTGAAGCGAATCTTCTTCTTTAATCTTCAAACTTCCTCTAGCTCAATCCTTCACAATGAACACACAAATCAAAGAACCAAAATAGAAAAAATCATAAATACAAGCACCTTCCCTAATAACATTTCCAAAAATTTGTTGTGTTCTAATTATAAACGCTGCAAGTGCACAACTTATGTGTGTGTAGCATGCAAGTGTCCACGATCTATAAAGGATCCTAGAGTGGTTCTTAAATTGTGATAGAAAAGAGAAAATAAAAGTTGGTTTGGGTGTTGATTTGATGCAAATAAAAGGGCTAAAATAAGATAAAGAGAAAACCAAGAGAGGAAAGCAAATAAAAGAGTTAAAAAATCTAGTTATGAAACTAGGAATCTATGATTGAATCCACTAGTTAATTTCTATTTAGGTTTTAGAATGAGTCTCTTTTAATTCTAATGTCATTAGATTTCTTAAACATAGATTATCAAGTTATTTAAAACAAGCATAACCTATCAACTTTATATCCAAGCAATATCACCATTCATGAATAGAAATAAATAACTAGATAGTAATTCTAGAATTGAAAAACATAAATTATCAAATCATTTAAAGTAAGTATAGCCTATCAAATTCTTTTCTACCAATCATTATTCTATTTGATTATCCTAAGAATGATCAATTAAGCACAAAAATAAAGCAATTCAAAACCAAATAGAAATTAAACTAGCTTCATCTAATACCATATATATTCTAAGGAAATTAGCTACTCACATTAATCCTAGAAAGTAAGAATAAAAAGCAAGAAAATTCTAAATTATAAAGCATAAAATAAAGCATGAATTAAAAGAAAGAAATTAAATTCTAAACATGCATTTCTAAATAAGAAATAAAAAGAAATAAAATAAAAACTCACATTGCAAGGGGTTGGCCCCTCTTGAAGCAAATCTTGATCAATACAAGAGAAGAAAAAGAAATTTAAAGAGAAAAAATATTTTTTATTTTTATTGCAAAACTAAAGTTTGGTGGAAGCCCTAATTAAAGGCCCTCTCCAAAATGGAGTTTTAAAATTTTTATATCTCTCACATTTACTCTCTACCCTATTTATAGCCTATAACAACTAATATTAGCCCTTATATCAAACTTAAGCTCCAAAAATCAAAATCATCCATTCATTGCATTATGTTGAAAACTAATCAATTAGCCCATTGATTAGCTAATCGATTAGTTCATCAACCACTCCAGATTTTAGGATATTTACAGTTCTGCCACTTGTTCACTAAATTGACCATATCTTCAGTTCTATAGCTCTCATTTTACTCAAACTTGATTTCGTTGGATTCGTAATTGAAAGACGGATAATATTATATGATTCTCAGATGGATCAAATAAAATTATCCTGCGCACTTCTACTTAAAACACATTACAACACCTCCAATAATGAGCTACCGTGGTCATTTTTGCTCCGGTTTTTCTTAGGCTTTTCTTCGGCTTCATTGAGCTTCAATTGGGCTTAAGATATCTTCATTTGAGTTGTTATTATTTTATTTATTTTTTCTACAAAACAGGATAAAAATATAATATTAATTATTTATTTGCATGAAACTTATTTGAAATATGGGTATGAAAATGCAATAAAACATGATAATCAATAGGGCTAGAAATGAGGTTGCTCATATTTTGGCTCGACATGTTGTGGAAGTTGATGGATTTTTTATTTAGATTGAGGGCTATCCTGCATTCATTCAAAGGCAATGGCAAAATGATTAGGGCTGGAGATTGATTTTTTATGTTGTTCTTTTTAGAGTTCTGATGTATAGTTTTCACTTTGTTGCATATAGTAAGGTAGGGGGCAATTCCACCCCTATCAAACTAGAAATTATCTTTTAAATCCCTTATAATTACACTTTATCTCCTATAGTTTTAAAAAATTTGTACCTCAACTTGAATTCTCAAACGATTTTCATTTAGCGTTTACAATTTATCCATCTATTTTTATTCATCTCATTTAGAATTAGTAACTTTTTTGTGACGAGAAATCTTATCAGAACACCCCTCCACGTGGAGTGTTCTCATCCATTCGCCGGGGGGGGAGGGGGTGCTAGTGAGATAACCAAACTACCTCCTATTTCGTATGTGGGGGGTTGAGAACCTCCCTCATCACGAGGGAGGTTCTGATAGGATCAGGAGTCCTTGTACGAGTGTAAGTCTTATCAAAGCACCCCACCACGCGGAGTGTTCTCATCCATTCAGGAGGCAATAAAATACTCAAACTGCCCTCTATTTGGCATGTGAAGGGCTGAGAGTGCGGGAGGTTCTAATAGGATCCGCACTCCCCTTGTACTAGCTTGAATTCTTGTTATGGATATACTTACATTTATATCTTAATAGCAGAGTAACAATCTCAGAAACAATATTTTGTAGAACAACATTAATAATAATTCTCACATTACTTCATTTACAAATCCATTTTGGTTTTCCAAAAAAAAAAAACATTATAAAATTGTCGTTGTAGCGTAAAAATAATTGCTAAATAACCACAAATGGGCAAAAGATGTCATAAGAGTAGAAAACTAAAACAAGTTTGTAAATTGTATCAGTTAACATGTCAAAAATATGCCACAAAATGATTTAAAATATTCCTAATATCTCTCCAAATCTTCTCAGCCTGAGATTGTCGAGTGGGTATGATTGGGTCTGTTGGATCTGTAAGTCTTCTTTCTCTTTCAATTTTGTGTTGTTCTTGTGAGCCTTTCTGTTGTTCTGTGCCGAAAGAGGGACAAGCGTACGATACATGGTTATGGGAATCAGAAAACACCCATACAGTATCCAAACATTTTCATAAAACCCCCAATAACTCTTCATGCTATTTTCAGAAAACACCCATATATAGTCATATAATGTTTTCCCAAAAATTCCCAAAACTGTGACAATTTTGACAGTTAAGGACCAAATAGACCTTATTAGCTTCCTCTTTGTAACTAGAAAACACAGTCCTCATTCTTTTTTTGTAGAGGAGGGGGCGTCCGCTATGGTTATTGATGTTTTGGTGGGTGTGCTGATGTTGTGCTAATTGTTTCTGCAATGTTCTTGTTGATGATAGTTTGTGGTGGTGCTGGCATAGGCTATGGTTGTCGCTTAGGATTGCCCGTTTCACAAACACCCTGTAAGTTTTCAGTTTACTGTCACAAAACACCCATTAGATTTAACATAACTGTTAGAATTAAATACCCATCAGTACAGTTCATGATTCTAAAATAATTATAGTTGTGGTCGGTGATTTATATCACTAGCCCAAACGGTTTTAAACCGTTTCGGCTGTCATTAACCCAAATGTTTTTAACCTTTTGGGTCCAATAAAATAAAAAAGCAAGGAAAATACGCCCTAAACGATTAGCCCAAATGGGCATAACTGTTTGGACGTATTTATTAACAATTTTTTTAAAAATAAAATCGGCTTTTGTATGTCCCAAAAATCTCAAAACTCACATTTGCCCCAAATCCATCCCCGTTGCCCTCAAATCTCAAAACCCTTACGATCGGTAAAATTCTTAGATGTTCCATGAGCACTACACCACACCAATAGGAAGAGGATGTGTAATAAAAGGAAAATTACTTAATTCCGCCACTCTCTTATTTGAAGTGGTTTGTGCAACATGGTCTCCTCTAATTGATATGGTATACTGCTCATGGAGCACCTAAGAAATTTTCTCACGATCACCTCCTCTCCTCGTCGACGCCACCGAGTCCGATTTCTCCTTCTCCTCATCGTCCACCATTACCAGCAAACCCTAGACCTTCTCCTCCTCAACTCCATCGAGTTTGACATCATCACTGTGGCCTCCTCATCATCGATCTCTGCTATGGTTCTTATCTCTCTCTCTCTCTCTCTCTCTCTCTCTCTCTCTCTCTCTCTCTCTCTCTCTCTCTCTCTCTCTCTCTCTCTCTCTCTCTCTCTCTCTCTCTCTCTCTCTCTCTCTCTCTCTCTCTCTCTCTCTCTCTCTCTCTCTCTCTCTCTCTCTCTCTCTCTCTCTCTCTCTCTCTCTCTCTCTCCTCCTCATAGTCACACTGGCCCCATGGCTCCTCCTTCAACTCACCAAGTCTAACACAACTACAAACCTAGCTAGACCTTCTCCTCCTCAACTCCATCGAGTTTGATGCCGATAAACGCCTCCTCCTCCTCCTCATCAAACACCGCGGCTACTACCGAGTCCGACACCACCACTACGACCTCCTCATAGTCGAACACCGCGGCCACCACGGCGACCTCCTCCTCCTCAACTCTACCAAGTCTGACACAACTAGCAAACCCTAGCTAGACCTCCTCCTCCTCAACTCCACCGAGTCCGACACCACCACTGCGACCTCCTCATCATCGATCTCTCGCTAGGGTTCTTATCTCTCCCTCTCTCTCTCTCTCTCTCCCCTCTTTCACACGTGCTTCTACCGAGTCCGACACCACCACTACGGCCTCCTCATAGTCAAACACCGCGGCCCCCACGGCGGCCTCCTCCTCCTCAACTCTACCAAGTCTAACACAACTAGCAAACCCTAGCTAGACCTCCTCCTCCTCAACTCCACCGAGTCCGACATCATCACTGTGGCCTCCTCATCATCGATCTCTCGCTATGGTTCTTATCTCTCTCTCTCTCTCTCTCTCTCTCTCTCTCTCTCTCTCTCTCTCTCTCTCTCTGTGTGTGTGTTAATGCATTTGTTTAAAAATTGTTTAGAATGTTGTTGGAAATATTAATTGTATAACATTTTGTGATTCCTATTTTCCTAAAATAACACAACATAGAATTGTAAGGCTTGATTTGTATAATTAAATAAATGCATAATATGAAACATGATAAATAATAATGGAAGCTGCTTGTCCTGTTCTTGGTTTACAAGGTTCAGAGTCTCGTGTAAATTTTCTAGCATGTTACTTGTAGCCATGTCTTCTAGTCTATAATTCATTTTGGTCATGTTATGCTTTTGGCGCACGTAGAGGATACTATGCAAATGTTTGACATTCATATTTAAGACTTTATCCATGTACAGCAGTAACAACTAGGCCTTTACTTCAAATTCTTGAGGGTCGGCTTAATGAATCATTGTTCTTCTATTCAGTTATGTTAGGGATTATTTCTTTTCATTAACCACTAATCACTATCATATGTTTTTTAATTCTTCCCAACCAAGTTCTCATAGGCCCACCTCAACTCCAAAGTCTTGACTCATATTCTTGGCTTATTCCTATTTAAAATATATCACAAGTGATTATGTATGATTTTATTCATTTTTATCATATTAATTTTATTACATTTTGTAGCAGGTTACATGTTTTACTTCCTTAGCTCTCTCCCTCCCTCCACCTACCTTCCTATAAATGTCAGCCATATATTACTTTATACAAGATTATTTTTCGCGCATATTTGATAAATGTTTCTAGTGCAAATTAGTCATTCAAGTAAATCATCCTAGCATCTAGGTATTAAAATGAGATGGTTTTCATTGGAGGACATCTATTGCTAATTAATTATTGACAAGTATTATTCCCATACTTGCACGGGTGGATGTGGTTTCTTTGATTTATATATCTGATTTCTTTCTTACTTATGAGTTTGATTTTTGTTATGCCCATTATGCTTGTAAAATTGAATTGTACTAAAACATTTAGTTTGTCACTTAGCCCCCAATAACTTTTGGCAAAAATCCCCAATAACGATAGTCTATAATTTTTGGTTTTTATAGAGAGCTAATTGTAATATTCAAACTTTTCGGTGGTTTTTGTAATTTTAGATTTTTAGTCTTTGCTTCCAATTTTAAATTTTTCAAAGGTTTTCACAATTTTAGATTCTTCCAGGAGTTATTTGTAACTATTAGAATTTTAAGGGTATTTATAATTTCATATTTTTCAAGAATTTGTTTATAGCTTTTAGATTTTTCAGGAGTTACTGACATTTTGGAATTTAAAGGGGTATTTTTGTAATTTTAGATTTTTCAGGGGTCATTTGTAGTTTCATGTTTTAATAGGGCTATTTGTAATTTTTATATTTCTCATAGGTTGTTTGTAATTTTATATGTTAATCTGCAAATTGGAATGATTGGACACGTACACATTGTCTTTGAGGAATAATGTTTGTCAGTGTACAATTAACTGTTATGTGGGTTAACTGCAAGACATCAAAATATGTTAGAGGTTTTCTAAAATTTTCAAACTTATTGGGTTTTTTTTTTTAAATTGGGGCTTAGTACCAAGCAACCAAACTTATTGGAGGTTTAGTGAAATTTAAGCTTTAAAAGAATTAAGAAGGGTCACATGACAATCTTTTGATATGTAAGGCTAATAGTAAACCACCTATCTCTCTTTAAATATAAAAAAAAAGATTGTTTTGCGCATCTAGTGAATTCCAAAAATTTTAGGGGTTTAGTCTAAAACACCCAAACTTATTGGAGGTTTAGTAAAATTTAGTCTTTAAAAAATTAGGGATGGACATGTGGCAATTTTTGAGATGCAAGGTTAATGTTAAATCACTAATTTTTCTTTATGTAAAGAAAAAGAGAATAAAAATTATCATTATTAGATTTTTTTAATTATGGATAGTTATGATTTGATAAGGATTGCCAAATATATTTGATTATAAGTAGAATATGCTAATTATGGATAGATTTAATTTGATATATTCTCAGGTGAAAATAATTGAGATGTCCACATGTTACCTTTTAATAGAATAAGATGTCCACGTGTCAATTTTTTAATATGACACATGTCAAAAAATTTCCTTTAGGACTAATTTATCTTTACATATAAAGGAGGGACTATACTCCAATATATCATTAGCTATCAGTTCTCCACCCGATACGATTTTCAATTAGCGGCCCGTATCACACAATTACACTGCTTGGGAGTTGAGCATACCAATTGGCACATGAGAAATGTCCATCACGTAGACACATACCAAGCCCCAAGAATATTTGCACTTTAGCTTATATATAACTAAGAAGATTTTTCTCATGATACTTAACTCCTCATGAAGCAGATATGTAGAAGAAAGAAGACAGTTAAATCTCTAAAATTTCAAATTTCAGTGAAAATAAGATTAAGTAGAAAATATTAGTGACAAATGGAAGGCTGTCTTGATTGAATCGGAACTTTAAGCGAAGAAAAGCAGTCTCTTATTCACATTGTTAGTTAGAGACAAAGATGGTTGACACAATCTATGCTCAATCTCTCCATGACTAATGATTGATCCTAAATAACCAAGTTGATTACTTTTAAATATTTCTTAACTTTTAATATGAACTAGGCTCATTGACTTCACAATTATACTAAAATTTCATTTCATGTATTCTAGTTGAAGTCCGAAGGCAGCTAATGTTCAATAGTTTTAGGAGTTGTTACTGATAAATCATTTTATTTAGGATAGTATGGCCCGTGACTACATAAGAGTTAAGGACTGGATGTATGTGGGTCACGCAGAACGCATGCAACCTGATTTCATTGATGTAGTTGGTGCTTTCATGGACTTCGCATGCAGACACGATATGATCCGACGGAGGAGGCTCATTTTCCATGTAAATTATGCGTGAATAAGTTGCACCAGTTGAAAGAAGAAGTAGAACTTCATATTGTGAAGAATTATGTTGTTAGTGATTATATAATTTGGGTATATCGTGGAGAAATTAAAGGCCTTAGTGATGAGGGTGAAGAAGACAACTTGTTTTTGAGTGAGCAATGTAGAAAATGGTAGAGGTTACTCTTGGTGACATTAATCCTACTGAAGAAGATTTTCCTTCCGGGCGAGGACAGTGTGAAGACAATTATGATAAATACATGAATGATCCTGGGAGGCCAATTTATGAGAATGCAAAACACTCCATGTTATCATGTTTCATTCTTCTTTTCTAGATTAAGTGTCTAAATAAATGGAGCAACAAGTCATTCACTATGCTTTTGAAGTTTCTAAAAGATTCTATACCTCCGGAGAACCATGTGCCTCAGAGTTGGTATGAAGCTTCAAGGACAATGTCTAATCTGGCTCTGAACTATGAGAAGATGTCCCAATGATTGTGTACTTTACTGGAAAAAAACCTTAAATAAGATAGAGTGTCCTACTTGAAGAGAGTCTAGATATAAGAAGAAAGTGCATGGTCAGAAAAAAGATATATCTGTTAAGATAGTACGATAATTTTCCATAACACAGAGGCTGCAGAGGCTATTCAAGTGTAAGAACATAGTGGTGGCAATGACTTGGTATCATCGTGCCCATCCAAGTGAAAATGAAAGAATGAGTCATCCTAGAGATACACCCACATGGAAGGATTTTGACAGTAGGCCCCCAATATTTAGTCAGAAACCTCGCAATATCAGGTTCAGACTGGCTAGTGATGGCTTATGCCCCTTCAGTTTTAAGGGCAATCCCCACAACACGTGGCCGTTATGATGATGATTCATAATCTCTCGCTGTGGTTGGCTATGGACCAGTCCTATTTTATGATGTCTCTTCTTTAATGGTCCTAATTTACCGGCAAACAATATTGACGTCTATCTTCTACCTCTCATTGAAGAGTTGATATTTTTATTCATCAATGGTGTGGAGGCATGTGATGCGGACACGGGGATAATCTTCGCCATGCGTGCAGCCTTAATGTGGATAATCAATGACTTTTCTGCATATGAAATACTATTCGATTGGTCCGTACATGGTTACACTACATGTCCTTACTGCCACCTCCAAACAATATTGAAAAGGCTGTCCTTTAGTAATAAGACTTGTTATTTTGGCCATCGACATATGTTGCGTGAAACTCATCCCTACATAGATGACAGCGTCCACTTTGATGGTACTAAAGAGAATCGTCCGCATCCAGACCCCTAATCCGGAGAGGATATACTTGCTCAATGGCATGGTAAAAACAACACGACTTTCATGAAAGTAAAGAGAAGACAGAAAACACCATAAAGATGGAACGAAAAAAGTATTTTCTTCAAACTATCATACTAGAAGATAAATAAAGTGCATCATAATCTGGACATCATGCACATTGAGAAGGGAATATCTGAGCACATGCTAAACTTGCTTCTTTGTAAAGATGGAAAATCGAAAGATAACCTCAAAAACATCATGCATTACCTTATGAATTCATATTAGACATCATGCATTATGAAGAAGCTGTGTTGATCTGAAATTTAATATGAGATAACACTTAGGATGTGTACTACAAGTGAAGTTATACACTGCTTAAACAACTGACAATTAAACTGTATAATGCAATACTATTATTAATACCTGCTATAAATAGAAGAAGAAAAGTAATTTTTTAGTAAGAAAAATGTATTGATTCTGGTCTCGGCTTATTTATTTTGTTCATTTGTGTACTGTATATAATGCCTAAGTGAGCGAGAATCACAATTTGGTTTCGGTTTATTATTATTGAGATCAAGATAATTTGCAGTTTTCCACACTATGAAAAGCTGCAAACGGGCTAATTCTATTTGTACTGTCTATTGGCGTTTCTATATAAGGCCAAATAGTTTCTCGTTGCAACTTTGTGGAAAGCTTTAGAACACAAAAAGCCTTTACGTTGTATTTCTTTGAACAGCCCGTTGGGCTCAGTGATAAGCAGTGCGTTGCGCAATGTTCAATTTTCCCCCTGCTGTAGAGGAGAAATGGGAGATAAGCACTTGATTTTCAAACTTGATTAAATATTAAAATGATACTCTAAGTTTTATTTTTATTTTGCAAATTCTCTAAATTTTCAAACTTGAATTTTTTGTCACGAGAATCTAATTCATGCATGGATATTACCTCTATCCTTACTCTACCTTTAAAAGGTCAAGATGTAACCGACTATTTTTATGACCGTCAATGGATGATGCTACTATACCAAAAGTTCGAATATTCTAACATGCCTATAGTTTGAGCAATTTTTTTATGGGCTGAAACATGTACTCACATAGAAGTATCATTTTTTTCTAAAATCTATTTTAGATTTGTGTCTATTAAGAATTGAACATGGATTACTCTGATGTTAAGTCAAAGAACTATGTCACTACATTCAAACTCCAATTATGGTGATTATTGAGAGTTACTTTTTTATATTCTAACAAAGACCAAGTTAACGAATTCTCTTACCAACCATATTGTTATATCCATTCTGAATCAAGTCAACCCTAAATTTTTCTTACTTATTTACTCTTCAAGAGACTAATTTAAGCAATGAGAAGGATGACACTTGACGATCAACCCATTTTTGACCCGAACAAAGATCCCCAAACATTATGCTATCAACTTGGATTGCCAAGAGATGATCTACACAATAAAATAAGCAAACAAATTAACAAATAAAATATCTGATCTCTCTTTAATCACACCCTTATTATTGACAAAACATTAACTCAAACAAAAGAAGACTAGACACAAGACATGGGGCCACACTACAAGAGAACATCCATGTGCCCTTGTTTAACCCTGTTAATACAAATTGGCAGGTAAATGTGGTCCTAATCTTAAGGGTGCTTTGTCCTCCATTGTCTCATGCTTGTCAATAAAAAACGTGGGAACAATCCAAGGCAAAAGACAAGCCCAACATACCTCTTTTTTATTATTCCAACAGAATGAAACAGTCCATATGCTAAAAGTTAATACACTATAATTAATGGCATAAAATAAACAACTTTATTAGGTAATATATTACTTAGATTGTGGATTCCCGCCAACAATGTGGGCTCATGGGCTCAAGATTAATTTATCCAAGAAATTGGGGAGAGAGAGAGAGAGAGAGAGAGAGAGAGAGAGCGCCAAGGTCAATGTAACAAGATTATTAAGGAACCAATTAAATCTACATAATTATAAGGATTAACTGCCGATATACCTTATGTACAATAAAAAGTTAGCGACTTATTACTTTAACTTTTTTTTTAGCACTTTAATCCCGTGATGTCCTAGCGTAGTTATCTCTCTTTTGTTTATACCTATTACATACTGCTTTACGATATTGTGTTGCAAAATAGTCTCTTGATATCTCAGTAAAAAAAAAAAACCATATTCTCTTATAGATGTTGAACACACTAGACAATAAAATATATTGACATGAGGAGAAACATATTTACTAGTCATATCATATGCAATCACTTGAATTTCAAGATATTCATCGAACCAATCATATACTTAAAAAGGAAGGGAAAAAAAAAACCCTCCCTCCCCCACCCACCGTATATGAGAATTTCATCTCGTGCGTCTCAAACAGAAACACACATACTGATTTCACCTATATTACAGATATATATACTGAAAGATAACTATATTTGGAGTACGTCAGAAGATCTAAATACTAATGATTAGAATTTTCGGGAATAATAAATGGCAAGCTCTTGCAGTATTGCAGGTAGCCCTTATTATAAATTACTAGTGCTGCTTAATTGAGAGAGAGAGAGAGATCAACCACCCACCACTATGCTTGTTTATTTTTCACATATACCCATAACCACACCCGGCCCCCACCACCATCTTGTGAACTACATAACCCTTCCAAATTCTTCAACACCGTCTCATCATCTCATATATTAGCTTTGTTGGTGTGAGGGGTTGAAGCTGCCAGCATGATCTGCTTATCTAAAATTACTCCTTCTGATATGAGTATTGTCTCATGTTATTCATATTACCGTCATCTCTAGATTAAGTTATATTTTTAAGAGCAGATTTTGTAGCTTTTTGTTGTTTTTTTCCATTAGTATAGAGCTCATGCGTGATTTCATGTTGAGGATTAATGTTTGTTTACATTTATATTGGTTTCTAGCTTTATTCATTCACTAAGCATCTAGGTTGTTTTCCCCCCGGATTGGAGCATGGTGAAGTTTATACTAGTTTTGTGAAGATATTTTGATTAATATTGATATTATCAGATCATCTTGCAGCTTCAATCACTCACTCACCAACAAATGATTATTCTTAATTAACACAGTGGTTATCAAGTAAGAGAAGGTATAAGCTAACTACATTCTGCTCCATCTCTTTCTTAATTTCCTTAATTATAACATGATGAGTAATTTTAATGAATCTTTTTCTATTTTCTCTCCTCTTCAGTGTTCCAATTTAGAGGGCTACTTTGCTGTCTACTCAATACCACGATTGTAGAGGTGAAGATAAAAGTACAAATCTAACTAATGGTTCTTCCCTAATTAATAACATCCATGTTTATCTATCAAATAATACCAATAATAAAAACAGGCATCCATTTCTTGAATTTTCTTATGTAACCCGCTTTATATATACTAGCTATCATGAAACCTAATGTGTCACAATTCAAGCTTCAATTTAGCCCCTATTTGAGAAGTTTCGGCTGCAAAATCTTGTGACATTCTTATTTGATTAACCAGGTGCTATTCAGTTTCCTTTTTTCCCCCTCTTGCATTTTGAATATTTTGACAATCTCACATCGCTTAACTAGATATATCCTCTCAAACTTCTTACATTAAGAAGTTAAAACCATGCAACAAACCATTATTATCAAATACCAATGCTATTTTAAATTAAATCAATTAATAACATAAACATTTCATTTGACACTTCTATGTTATTCCTTTTCTATATATTTTTATTAATTTGTGTATATTCTTCATTTTTCATGTTGATATGTAGTTTGGGTATTATGATCATGAAACCTTTGGTCTATTACCAATAAGTCTATTCAATAAGCGCGCGCGCGCACACCACACATTTCTAGTCAAGTGTTATACCTCAATACTAATCTCTCATCTATGTCTAAGAAAGGATATACTCTCAAGTGTAACGTTAAGAAGTTCATAGAGGAAATTAGAAGAACCCTTTCTTCATCTATGTCAATTTCAAAAGAAAAAAAAGCCCTGATCTGAAAAGTTGAACAAAAAAAAACCCTTGTCTATGGTCTTCAATGAAACTGTATCAAACAGAATTACTTCTAGCGTTAATGTGCTTTCTTCTCACTATGATTATGTTGGACAAATAGCCTAGTTATTTGTCTCTTATTAGTGCCAAAGTTTTAGGCTTTATGTACAGATTCAATGAATGTAAGCTTCAAGCTTCTCATTTTCCTTTGCTCTTTGGCAATCCTCAAGTGTCAATCATCAAATCCACATTAATATATAATGATTTGATAAGATTTTAATGGTTGTTTCCAATACTTTGAGCTGCCTCATCTCTCAAGCAAGAACTCAGCATGATCTCATAAGACATTGACATCAAGCTGATCATAAACCTTATATTCAAATAATGTTCACAAGGAGGCTGACAGGTGATGATAAGAAAAGAACTTTCGCCTCCGCATGCATTTGGAATTTCTTTGGTAGAAGACTTGGGTCACTGATGATAATATCAGTCAAATGAGAAAATGCGACCAGTTTTTTCTTAAAAAATTTCCAACCCTTGTGCGCACAAGTAAACCCTTGCTACCCATAAAAGATTTCATCATTCTTTCTTCAGCTCCATGAAAAACAACAGAGAAAAATATTACACACACAAAGACATGATCACAAATTTCAAAATCATCGATATTTCTAAATCATAATGTAACCTCCTCCTTTATCCTGGCATGTGCACACCTGAGAAAAAGAATCCTCCCCTCGAAATTCATATAGCGAAAAATGGTCATCATATTAATTGAAGACTCCGGAACAAATAAATTAGATTTTAAATCAAACATAAGCACAATCAAACAAAAACAACATATCAACCATCTGGCATGAACAATTTTTCCCAATGAACTTCAAAGTGGAGGATTTGATCTCTGATGCTAAAAACGGAGAGTGACACATCCAAAATAAAAACTCAATACATTTTCAATTAAAGAAGAAGAGCCCATAAGCCCAAGTTAAATATAATACTAATTTTTCGATACGAGAAGGTTGATCTACAAAATGGAACTCAAATTCACTCTAAGCTTGAAACATGAAATTCTAAAGAACTCTCAACTGGTTAAATTACTAATCTCAGAATGATCGTTGAGCCGAAATATTGAAAAAATCTCCGGTCCAAATTTGAACCAAATTATCAAATAATCTCTTCATTTGGGTGAGCCATTACAATCTGAAGGCTCAGACCGCTGCCTTTTAGGCTCTCGGTCATCCCCTAACCTCAAAGAAACACAGAGGTCTTCTTCATCATCTGAGTTCCTTAATGCTGAGAGAGACTTGAGCTCTTTGTTCTCTTCTTGGCTTTTATGAACTGGGGACATGCTAATAAAACTATGTTCTTCTACTTTATTATAGACATCTATTGCACCAACTTGGAACTCCAAATTTGTGAAATTTGGAGGGGCTGATTTTGAGCCAGTAGCTTCATCATGAGGGAGTTCTTCGATATTGATGCCCAAAGGTTGGTAGATTTCTTCGGTATTTTCCTTCTGCAGAGTGCATAGATTAGGGGATGACTCTCCGACAGTGGAATCAGCTGCCGCTAAAGCCATCCGCTGCTCTTGAATTGCCTCTGTGATCATGAAAAGGAGAAGGAATGAAGTTGTTATTAGAAGAAACAGATAGAAAGTAGCATCTCAAATGGTAACTTACGATGTTAGTCATGTGTCACATTATTTTTCTTTTCACGGATCAATAAACGAAACTTTGGAGTTCAATGAAAAATTCAGGAAGCTTGTTAAGACTTAGGAAAAAGTTCTGAGGAAGATTCAGAATATAAAACTCAAAAAGAAAAGGGTCGTCGACTAAAATTTCAGTATAAACACAACAGGCACTAAAAGTGAAGGTGCTGAAAATTCGAAAGCATCGCGGACTAATAATAACCAAAATGGTATCAGAATATCAGCACAAATATGAATGATGTAGAAATATATCAGTTGAATTTCAAGGTAACAACCTCCTAGCCCATCTTCAGTATTCTAATTTTGTAAAAAGTTCAGAACTTGGTAAGAGGGGATAAAATTCCAAAACTGCAGGACAATATAGGCAAATTTTTCCATAAAATATGCAATTTCATAATTATATTGTTGAAGAAATTAAAAGAACACAAATTTGCTGAAAAGATATGGTTGATATCATTTATCAGTAATGAACAAGTTTTCATATTTCTTATTCATGGACAAAAAGCTTACCAGAAAGAGCTAATTAATTTGAGGGTTAACTGCGAATTGACCCATGTAGTATCACTGTTTTGAACTTACTACCCATCTAGTTTTATTTTGCAGATAGATCCCTGAATGATTTTTTTTACTCTTTTAAAGGGGTCTATTTGTCAAAAACAATTTCCTTTCCCTGAAGGTAAAAGAGTCAAAAAATTCACTCAAGGGGTCTATCTGCAAAAATAAAACTAGATGGTAAGTTCAAAATCATGATATTACAGGAGGTTTATCCACAATTAGTCCTTAATTTAATGAGAGTTAAAATAGTTTGTTAGAATTGATTTAGTCAGATAACATTCATTATTCAGCTAATAAAGAAGCTGGCAGCCAAAGCAATGACTTATCACCTATATATATATATATATATATATATATATATATATATATATATATATATATATATATATATATATATATATATATATATATATATATATATATATATATAAACTTAAGTTGATAGGGAATAGTCATCCACCAACTTTTCTATCCATTGATGTTGCCTTGGGATCCGTGAAAGATATAAAGCCCACTTTGATATTTGTGTGCATCTTGATTTCACGATCTCAAGGCAAGATCAATGGATATAAAAGTTTATAGTATATATATATATATATATATATATATATAGAGCAAGGCCCTATAAACTTAAGTTGATAGGAGGAGTGTACTTTTATATATATATATATATATATATATATATATATATATATATATATATATATATATATATAAACTTAAGTTGATAGGAGGAGTGTACTTTTATATATATATATCCATTGATCTTGCCTTGAGATGGAAATCAAGATGCACAAATCTCAAAATGGGTCAGATATCTTTCATGGATCCCAAAGCAACATCAATGGATAGAAAAGTTAGTGGATGACTATTCCTATCAACTTAAGTTTATAGGAGCCTTGCTATATATATATATATATATATATATATATATATATATATATATATATATATATATATATATATATATATTTATATATATATATATATATATTTATATCCATTGATCTTGCCTTGAGATCGTGAAATCAAGATGCACAAATCTCAAAATGGTCAGATATCTTTCATGGATCCCAAAGCAACATCAATGGATAGAAAAGTTAGTGGATGACTATTCCTATCAACTTAAGTTTATAGGAGCCTTGCTATATATATATATATATATATATATATATATATATATATATATGTGTGTGTGTGTGTGTGTGTGTGTGTGTGTGTGTGAGAGAGAGAGAGAGAGAGAGATACCCCGACACGGCTGTAGAGGTGCCATACCCGTGTCAGGTGCGGTTTGGGTACATTTCCACACCCAAACGGATGGGACACGGGAGCAAGGTATTTCCCACGTGTGAGAGTACTTCTGGAGCAGTTTTGTTTGAGGAAAATGGGTTTACCTTTGAGATATGAGAGAAAGAAGGAAGAAGATGATCTCTTTCTCTCTCTCTCTTATTTCCTTAGTTTTAAATTTGTTAGTGGAACATGACATCACCATTCACATGGGTGCTTGACTATTTGCTTTTGTCTTTTCTTTAAAAATAATGGCAGTGCTAAGGATGGGAGACATGTGTTCTCATATTTAAATAGGTAAGTTTATATATATATATATATATATATATAATATATATATATATATATATATAGAGCAAGGCTCCTATAAACTTAAGTTGATAGGAGGAGTGTACTTTTATATATATATATATATATATATATATATATATATATATATATATATATATATATATATATATATATATAAACTTAAGTTGATAGGAGGAGTGTACTTTTATATATATATATCCATTGATCTTGCCTTGAGATCGTGAAATCAAGATGCACAAATCTCAAAATGGAACATATATCTTTCATGGATCCCAAAGCAACATCAATGGATAGAAAAGTTAGTGGATGACTATTCCTATCAACTTAAGTTTATAGGAGCCTTGCTATATATATATATATATATATATATATATATATATATATATATGTGTGTGTGTGTGTGTGTGTGTGTGTGTGTGTGTGAGAGAGAGAGAGAGAGAGAGATACCCCGACACGGCGTAGAGGTGCCATACAGGTGTCAGTGCGGTTTGGGTACATTTCCACACCCAACGGATGGGACACGGAGCAAGGTATTTCCCACGTGTGAGAGTACTTTTGGAGCAGTTTTGTTTGAGGAAAATGGGTTTACCTTTGAGATATGAGAGAAAGAAGGAAGAAGATGATCTCTCTCTCTCTTATTTCCTTAGTTTTAAATTTGTTAGTGGAACATGACATCACCATTCACATGGGTGCTTGACTATTTGCTTTTGTCTTTTCTTTAAAAATAATGGCAGTGCTAAGGATGGGAGACATGTGTTCTCATATTTAAATAGGTAAGTTTATATATATATATATATATATATATATATATATATATATATATATATAAACTTAAGTTGATAGTGAATAGTCATCCACCAACTTTTCTATCCATTGATGTTGCCTTGGGATCGTGAAAGATATAAAGCCCACTTTGATATTTGTGTGCATCTTGATTTCACGATCTCAAGGCAAGATCAATGGATATAAATATATATATATATATATAAACTTAAGTTGATAGGAGGAGTGTACTTTTATATATATATATATATATATATATATATATATATATATATATATATATATATATATATATATATATATATATATATATATATATATCCATTGATCTTGCCTTGAGATCGTGAAATCAAGATGCACAAATCTCAAAATGGGTACGTATATCTTTCATGGATCCCAAAGCAACATCAATGGATAGAAAAGTTAGTGGATGACTATTCCCTATCAACTTAAGTTTATAGGAGCCTTGCTATATATATATATATATATATATATATATATATATATATATATGTGTGTGTGTGTGTGTGTGTGTGTGTGTGTGTGAGAGAGAGAGAGATACCCCGACACGGTAGAGGTGCCATACTGCAGTGTAAAGCGGTTTGGGTACATTTCCACACCCAACGGATGGGACACGGGAGCAAGGTATTTCCCACGTGTGAGAGTACTTTTGGAGCAGTTTTGTTTGAGGAAAATGGGTTTACCTTTGAGATATGAGAGAAAGAAGGAAGAAGATGATCTCTTTCTCTCTCTCTCTCTTATTTCCTTAGTTTTAAATTTGTTAGTGGAACATGACATCACCATTCACATGGGTGCTTGACTATTTGCTTTTGTCTTTTCTTTAAAAATAATGGCAGTGCTAAGGATGGGAGACATGTGTTCTCATATTTAAATAGGTAAGTTTATATATATATATATATATATATATAATATATATATATAAACTTAAGTTGATAGTGAATAGTCATCCACCAACTTTTCTATCCATTGATGTTGCCTTGGGATCTGTGAAAGATATAAAGCCCACTTTGATATTTGTGTGCATCTTGATTTCACGCATCTCAAGGCAAGATCAATGGATATAAAAGTTGGTGGACACTCCTCCCTATCAGCTTAAGTTTATAGGAGCCTTGCTATATATATATATATATATATATATATATATATATATATATATATTCTTTTTGATCTTTGATATGGAATATAAAGTCAAAGTTTCAAATGAGTTTACTTTATAATTTTAAGGAATGAGCTCATTTTATTGAGAATTTGAGATTAAACATAGTAAAATTGAGATAGTTAATATAATTGCTAATTTTAAACTATATATATATATATATATATATATATATATATATAAGCCGTGTCCTCGTACTCTACTTTTACAAATGCGATGTCATTCTTGCGTGCAGTGTCGTGCCATTACTATCTACATATATATATATATATATATATATATATATATATATATATATATATATATATATATATAAGGGCAATGGGTATAAGCTAACGGCTCATTTTGCAAAATGAGTCATTTCACTCACAAACACAAGACCCCACACCCACCGACGTGACAACTAGTGCCTAAACACTATTTACATTAGTGGATAGCTCATTTTGCACAATGAGTCACACCATATACATTTTTTTCATATATATATATATATATATATATATATATATATATATATATATATATAGCAAGGCTCATATGAACTTAAGTTCATAATGAATAGTAGTGCACCAACTTTTTATCCACTATCTTGCCTTGAGATTTGTGATGCACAAATCTCAAAGTGGCCTTTATATCTTTCACGGATCCCAAAGCAAGATGAGTAGTTAGAAAAGTCAGTACTCACTATTCATTATGAACTTAAGTTCATAGAGCCTTGCTATATATATATATATATATATATATATATATATATATATATATAGAGAGAGAGAAATATGTACCTAAGAAGGCTCCTTAGGTTGCATCTAAGGATGCGCCTCTAAAATTACATTATATGTAATCAATTTACTTGATCCACTCTGTTCATTTTGATCTATATGTTTTGGATGGTGTATAAATAAAAAATTAGGTATATTGGGTTTTAGTTACTCATGCATCAAGGGATTGTAAAATTAACGGTTTTACGACAATACAACTAAAGTGACAATGAAAAATATGTGTTAGAAGTATTGAAACATCATGATTTTTGTTTTATAGATGTTTTAATATATTTAGATCATGATGAATGGAGTGGATCGTCCATTGGAATAGCCCAATTCATGCATCGAGAGGCGCATCCTTAGATTCAATCTAAGGTGGCTCCTTAGGTACATATTTCCCATATATATATATATATATATATATATATATATATATATATATATATATATATATATATATATATATATATATATATATATATATATATATATATATATATATATATATATATATATATATATATATATAGAGAGAGAGAGAACAGTTTTAAAAGGTATGAGAAGCATAAACCTTGAAGTCCTTCATTAGTTGTGATGAGATCAAGCTCCAAAAGATCAAGAAGCCGGCCAAGATCAACCCCACTTGTCCAATTCTCAGGACCATGACCGCTTTTAAGCTTCAACCTCCCTCTATTTGCTGTCCCTCCCCATATAATCCCTATAGGCTGAGGCTTCTCATCATCTTTCGAAGTTAAAATGATGAGGCTTCCACTATCACCTTCAAGATCAAAAGTCTCGTGGTTCTCACCAACAACAAGATAGTCAGTAAAGAAACATATGCCTTTCTCATCATTGTATTCAAGAGCATAAGCCATTACTGTTCCAGTGGTGAGACCTGAGCTCCTTCCAACTTTCACTACTTGTCTTCCAATGAGGCTATTTATTGGAGATTGTAAATCTATAACCTTGACATGTCCAATGTCACCAACTCCCTTCACTAAAGTGGTGACTGTTGACATGTCAAAATCATCAGAAAAGGGGATAAATGCCCCGTCAGCTCGAACAAAGGTCTCTGCATGTGGATTAAAGACAATATTTCCAGATCAGTATATTATTCCATACAATAGCTACGAAGAACTGCATGTGACTGCTGGACTAGTGTAAGCATATAATTGTTTGACTAGTGTAAGTGTATAATTTATCCCGTAAGTGCTGAAGTAGAGGGCTGCACTCAATGGTGGTGCACAGTTGAGACAATCCAATCATAAATGTATGCCAGGATTATCGGGCTAACCTATTACAGTGGTGGTGGTTTTGGTGGTGATTAGAATTACATAGTACTAGACTACTAGTAGTAGTTGTTGTTGCCAGAAAATTTTTTTATCCAAAAATAATAATGAAGATTTAAATTGGGTTGATCCGGATAAGGAAAATTGAGAATTAAAATTGTACATGACCATTCACTCAAATCTCTTTCTAGAAAAAAAAAATTTGCAGGTGATGAGATGAATTGTGCCCCTGTTTCTAGTTGAAGGCTTAGGGTTCTGCAGACTCTGCACAAATAAATCTGAAGCATAATGTATTACTATTCAGCATTTTCGCACGTAATATGTGAGTAGAAAACAGATCAAAGATTTAAATCCTGAACTATGGGAATTAAAATACACTTTCTCGAATAGACTTAAATGATGCATTCTTAAATAGACTTAGACATAGACTTGCTGTATATGCTAGTATAAGCTATATTGAGATTTGATTGGGGAAAAAGTTATATATGAACCTCTCTTCATATTAAAAGTAAGATCCTTAAGCCTGAATTAATGATATGAAAAAATTAAACTATTAGTTAAATCCATATCAAGAAAATCAGTTTTAACTTCTTTCACTGCTACTGTATCCTTTCAACATTTTTAGTGAAAGATTTGCTAAATACTTCTTTTGTGCCTCCCAGGATATTGAACTGTTTACTTATCTTCAAGGTTTTATAAATGATATAACTATAAGCTTAAAAGAAGAAGCACCTATTGCAACATGAAGAGGTTTTGCTTACAAGATTGCAGGAGATTTCTTCTGCCAAATCTCAACAAACTGCTTCACCCAATACCAATAGTGCAAATATGTGATTCTGAAAATGAGGCTAATCACAATAACTTTGAAGCATCTATACATTAATTCTAGGCTACGTTGCATGGGTACTTCTATCATGAACTCGTAACCATATCCAACTTGTATCGTACCCGTACCGGACACCGACACTTCTTGGACACTTCTTGCTGTATGTATAAATTTATTCATATGGGTATTCAATTATATAATACATGTTTTAGTTTAAAACCCTCGCTATACACTTTTTAGACGTATATCCTGCCATTCACCTCCGCTTTCTGAAACTTGTTGGACAAGAATTCATTTCAACTTATACTCAGTTCAAAGCTACAATCTGAAAAGGTATTTGTATATCTAGTTTAGAACTATGATTTCAGCACATGTTTCCCCTACAAACCACCTTTAAAATATGGTCATTATACAGAAACCACTTTTTATTATCAATTAATACAAAAACCAACTTTATAGGGGTTTTCTATTGCAATTAGCCACCTGGACCCACTTTTCAGTTAAACCTTTTCAGTTTTACCATAATGATTAGCTGTCAAATACCAAATATATTCGAGAGATGATCCTCAATGGAAGTTCTATGGGATCAACTACCGAGAAAATTTAAACGAAAAGTGGGTCCAAGTGGTCAATTGCAACACAAAACCCCTTTAAAGGAAGATAAATATTAATTGACAATCAAAAGTGGTTTCTGTACAATAACCCTATTGTAAAGGTGGTTTCTAGGAAAGAAACCCTTTAGCCCATGCGTTTTGCTCGTGTCCTACATGGACACCGACACTTCTTGGGCACTCCTTGATTTATGTATGCATTTATTCAGATGCGCACTCAATTATGTAATGCACATTTGAATCTAGAACACTCGGCATACACTTCTTAGACATATATCATGCACTTCACCTCCACTTTCTGAAACTTGTTAGGCAAGGACCGGGTTTGTTTCAATTCATACTCAGTTCAGAACTACTATTTCAAAGGGTCATTTATGTATCTAGTTTAGATCTATGATTTCAGCCATGCATTTCAACCATGTCCCCATAGCCTATGATCCCTACCTTTTACATTTGTCATGTCCCGTACTCTTACCCATGCACATAGCGGTATCCATGCAACTTAGATTTTAGGGAGGCAGCATACAAGTATTCTCACAACTCAAATAACACTTTCATAATACTAGGGTAAATTAACTCCCCTCCCTACCCCCAAAAAAACAAAAACAAAAACAAAAAACAAAAACCACCTCAAAATAAAAAACAATAGAATCCAACACAAACTGCCCCTTTAATGTCACCACTTGAAATGCTTTCTTTTAAACTACGGCACCTTAAAAGAAATAGATGTAACTGATCATGCATGAATTACCATATCACGTTCCAAGTTACTTCAGAATAAACAAAACCTCAGTCAATGCCAAAATACAGAAATGAGCCATAGGCTTGTAAGCTCAGATTCAAAAAGTATTTGGCTCATCCTTTATTTTGGTTCCAATTACCATATGGCACCTTTTTGCTTCAGTATGAAACTATTATAGACCAAAGAACTCTTATTTAAGGAAAAATGACAGACTAAGAAGCAACCTTTAGTATAGAATGCTACCTGGGTTTGAACCAGCATATATCCCATACCAAAGGTCATCTGTAATAAAAGAAGTTGCCCTTTCCACAGCGCCGAGATAAACTCCAGGTCCAAGATTGGATGGCAAAGGATGAAACATCTTCTGGTTAGGATAATCTAAATCAACCGCGACATGCCTATTTGTAAGAAAACCAATCTGTTTGTTTCCTGTTCGACTCTTGACAATAGCACCTAAAGTTCCATAAGTTTCTTGACTAGCCACCTAGAATTAAGAGCAAAGTTAAAAAGAGTAAAATCTAAATGAGTTCAATTGCTAAAATTAAGAAAGAAAAAAAGCAACCAAATGTCTAGATGGCATACTAATGACAGTACTGATGGTATATTCATTGATATAAAGATGTTTTAAAGATGTTTTAAGGCTTAGTTGGTCTAAATCACTGGGAAGAGAACTTATGTATGCATGCACACATTGTACAGTTGTTAAAGGCTTTACAAAGTAGCAAATATCTATCAGTTTAAAATAATATGAAACAGCTATCTGTGTTCGTATGATCATGGTAATGAAACATAGGTGATGGTTTGCATCACAGCCTAAGAGATTGGCCACAAATTTAATTCATGGCATACAGAAGGAAGATGAGAATCTTGTTTCACAGTATTTTCCTAGATAAAATGTGAGATTATTTAACAGATGAACCATAACATGTCAAGCTCATGCATCTGAGTTCAACACAAACTAGTAAGAAACATTTGGCATTAGTATAATCATCCTCTTGATGGAAATGTGATTTCTTTTGACTACTCGGTCTATATTAAAAAAATGGAATAGTAAAATTTGTCAAGTTATTTCTTCTGTGTTTTTTACTAGTTAGAGAAATTTAATTTTGTTCCTTCCTTGTATGACCATAAACTAGAATATCGCCAGAAAGGTAAGTGACCTTCTATACAAATTTACAAACGAACTAGCCTTCAACTTGAGCATTTGAAGCTTGATCAAAATTTTAAATTTAGTAAATAATTGAAAAGGCTTGAGCATTGATGGGCTCAGCTGGGCTCCACACTAACTCAACTTATGTCAGAGTTATATTGCAAAGAGGAGTCCATTAAAAAACTATCAGACCACCCTAGGTTTATTTGACAATATTTTATAGGTTTTCTTATTTAGGTATGTTCTATATTTAGGCTTGAAGTAAGTAGAATTTTTGTCTCTCTTGGTTCATATTCAGTAAGGAGAAAGTTGTCTTTATTTAAGTTGGGATTGGGTTCAGATATTACATTTTCATCTTCTTTATTACTTTTTCAGATATTGCATATACAATTGGAGAAGACAATTGATTTTTGAACAATTATTGCATATTTGACATCTGTATTTCTCACTTAAGTCTCTGATCATTCTCTTAGCTGAACTTCTTCTCCATTCCTTTCTACTATAATTCATCTTTCACTATATACTGGACTCTTTTCTATTACAAAAGAATGCTCTACTTCTATAAACCAGGTATTAAGCAAACTGGCACTACAGAAATTGAATAAGCCTAACAAATTATATGTCATTAGCTACTGATATAACAATCATCAGCACATAAAACCAGACCATCTTAAATTGCAACTAACTAATAATTTGAACTAATAAAACATCTACAGTAAGAATAATATTGATCAGCCATCTAAATAACCAAAAAAGGATATGTTTTCTGTACGAGGTCAGAAATTACCTGAGAACCTGAACCTATGCATGGATCACTCCCTCGCAAGCCATCCACAAGCTCAGTGTACAGTTGTTCTTTTGGAGTCGGTGTTGGTGCCCCATAATATGAGAATTCAACCACATCTACATCACACCATACACCCCCCGGTCCCTATTCATGAATCAAATATTTTGTAAAATGACTAAACAAGCACAAGAAATTTACTAACCATAAGTTCTGCTAGTGTCAAAGGGAAAAGAAATGGTGACAATTTTGCAAACTTGAATATTTGGTGACAGAAAGAAATTGGAAAAACAAATTTCAAGCAAATATTCCAAATTCAATTTTACTATAATAAGTTTCCCCCCTTATATTGTTTTGCTTGCTTCTTTTTCCAGTTCTATTTTTCTCCATCGCCATTTATGCAATCAAATGTTTGATAGAAATTGAAAATGGCCTACCATTTAGAACTAGAATTAAGGGTTAATTGCAGAAAATTTCCCTAAAGTTTCCATGATTTAGAAAATACCCTCCTAAGGTCCACCCCCCACCCCTCAACCCCCCTTTTTCAGTTTGTATAAATTAACTTGTAGGATAAGACTACCATCATGGAATATGATGATCTTATGTACTCCCAAACAAATATACATATATGATTGTATTAAAATTTAATGATTACATACAAAGAGTGATGACTGTCTGCCTCCAAACTGAAGGGTGTGGAGGGTAAAGTTTAAGGTTTTTTTTGTAATTTATCCTAAAATTGAACACAAATAGTTTGATACCTCTAGGGCAGTGGGCAAGCATTGGATGTTGTTGAGCCATTTTCGGTGAACTTTCCTTGCAACAAAAACAAGAATGGCAGGTATATCGGTCAAACTCCCCTCTCGTATCCGAAATCCTATCGCAGTGCCGAGACTATAACGGCGCAAGATCTTGCTATGGAATGCTCTTATAGTCATCAAGTCGAGTAATGTAGTGGCTTGTTGCCCAGTTGGAAGTCGGCCGAGATTTCCAGGAAGAACTCCCTTTTGAAGGTTCATAAAATAGTTCGCTCGGCCTTCAGCAGCACCAAGCAATAGAGTAGAGGTAGGCCATGAAAAATATGCAGCATTACTTTCAGAGTGCTGACCAGCTGATGCAAATGGTTGGAGAGATGGACTACAAGGAAGATTCGGGCAGCCGCACAAGTTTTTTTCCATATCCAATGCCGATTCTTCTGATTGCGTTGACCCTGACCGATCCCTTCTGATGTCAGAGTGCCTCTTCATATTTATAATATGTTACGCCTGTATTTTAAGTGCCTAACTCTTGTAATGCTCAGCATATAGGTTTTAGGAAGTGAAACCTACAAAGAAATAAAATAACAAATAAAAGAAACCTGTAAACAATAGCTTTCTGAAAATTTGTGTTTTGGACAAAAATAAAAGGAGAAGAAGATGTATGCTTCTTATGTATAAATGAAAGGGTAATTTCCATATAGTCCTCCTCCTCTATACCTTCAGTAGCGCTTGTCACACCTCAACTATTTTAGTAGTAAAACAAAACTACATTTAGGAAGATGAAAGTATCATGCGAATACATACATACATGGTTCAATGTGAGGCCTCAAAATTTATTCTTGTTCTCATGTACATTACTTCCTTAACTGCCATCTTCAAGATCTGAATAATATGTTCCACTCATGTCAAGGTTTTTTTCCTTTTCCAAACAGAGACCATAGCACATACTTGAACCTGATATCTCCACATCATTGGACTTCGTATTATCCTCAGAATTAGTAGATATATGAATATTTCACATCCTTAACAGTTTCAACTTTCAAGCAAAAGAATTCATGAAGGTAGTAAATCTAATAAGAGAATGAATATATTTAAACGTAGTATATTCATGAAGGTAGGAAACGTAATAAGAGAATGAGCTGCCTTTTTCTTCTTTTATTGAATTCTTTACCACCCATCACTTACAAGATATGCATGGAAAGTTTCACACATAAGAAACCTTCTGTATTTTCAGAAGTTCTTATCAAGATATTTTTCTTCATTAAAAAGAAGATGGCACAAAGATTTTATACCCAGTCACCAGTAAACCAAGCCTTTCTTCTTCACACTACTTTTCATGGGTTCATATATCATTGGACCAATTAGACAGCAGAAATGCATATCTTCAGAGGACAAATGGAATGTAGAACATTAAATTCACCGAGAAATGAGAGGTAATACAGCGCAGAAGTTAGTTGTGTACAGCAAATAATCTCAAATACAACCTAATAAGGTGCAAGTTTTTTCTTTTTTTCCATAGGAACAACGTGTACCAATTATGAAAACCAATTAAACAAAGAACAATCACAGTTAATTCAATTTCCCAACTATAATATCACTGATTTCACGCATTTGACTCAATTGAGCAGCTAAAAAATACCATCCTTCAGGATAATTGGAAGGAATAAGAGGAAGAAACCCACACAATCTACAGGAGGCAATGGATTGTCAAAAATAGTAGGTCTGTATATAATTCCAACCTCATAACAAATGAGTAAAGAAAAAGGAAAGCAATCAAATGAACACCACAAAATATCAGTCTTTCAAGATTCATAGCGTGAAGGAGAAGAAGAGGCCCATAAATTCATTAAGTATCCAGAAGTGGGATTTTTTATAATAGCAGACAAAGATCAAAGCTGAAGCAACAAAAATCAAACCCATTCCCGTTGCTTTCTCAAAAATCACAATTCACAGAAGAGGTGAAAAGAAAGGAAAGGTAGCAGCTACAGACCCTTTCAACAATGACACATTTCGCCCAAATCTAACAACATGGGCAGCTTAAAAATCCAATCTTTAGAAGAAATTGCAGAGGAGAGAAGAAAAGAGAATTCACCAAGCCATGGGGGACAATGGAGCAGGGCATCTCTAAGGGGCTTTTCAAGGGCATCAAGGGTCCATTTGGCATATTACAGAAGGAATCTTTACTGCTGGATAGCAACAGAAAGCAGCAGCCAGCTTGCTGTGGTCTCTGCAGTGTGGGGAGTTACAGAGAGAGGAAGAAGAAGAGGAAGAGGGTTTTAAAGAGCATAAGCCAAAAAACGAGAGTTCGGGTCAAAAGAATGATTATGGAGTTTTTTCTTTTTCTTTTCTTCTCTTGTTTTTATCTTTTGTTCCTGTGGAAGTCACTGTTGATTGAGGGAGGGAGGGTTGGTTAGGTGTTTGCTGAACTTCCAATAAATGGGAAATGTGAAAATGAAAAATTACCATGAGATATTGGATAATGGGTAAAACTGTAACTGAAGTTACTCCACAGATCAAATAGATATGTTATCGGTTGGTACTCCAAAAAGATTCATTTTTTTCCAGCTCGCAAAACATCGTCGGTGTCTGAAGGCGGCGTCGCTTCACGAAACCCTACTTTCTGGGGAAGAGCAGTATTAACTTAGATATTGGATCTTTGTTAAATCTTCAACCTCAAGCTAAGCTCACACCGAGATTAGTGACTGTGATTATATACATCAACATTGTCTATCCAAGCTTTATTGATTTTTTTTTTGTACTAGTATGCAATACGTGCATTGCTCGTGAGGCATGTTATAATTATTCATGCAGAGGTGATTGTTTTATGTTCTAAATTGACTATAAAAGAATTTATATGCAGATGACATGGAAAAAGAAAAAATTCATAGAAAAAATTGAAATTATAATAATTAATAATATAGAAGATAGAAATAATTATTTATGATTTATATGCACAATAATTCTAGATAATATTTTGGTTCAAAATATTTCAAGTATAAAGGTTTGGCATATGATTGAGCATTAAGGAGGAAAGTGTATACTTCTGCAAAAGTTAAAAAGATGTAAGGAACCTCTTTTCTTCTAGAATTTGCTTCTTATGATGAAAGATAGTATCAATCTCTTTTCTTTCACAACTGTTCTCATTGTCACATGAACATTTTATTCTAAGATACAAGATAAAATTCTCATCTATTATAGGCTCTTCTCCATATCTACTTGAAGCCGAGCTCTCTAAGAGATTGGTCAATGTAAGCATATTCATATGACCATTAAGAGAAAATTTTTCATTTTTCCCCAAAGATTTGATTTCATGAGACTCTTGCATTGATTACATATGTTCTTTAGCATAGGTAGTTACAGATAGGACTTGGCAGAAATCTCCTTGAATGAACTTCCTTTCCACTGATTTGATCACCCATAATATCTCTTAATATTCTTTTGATGGTTTGAATTGTAAATCTTTTATCATCTGTAAGATTCGTATGAACCTTGAGATTCCATCTTGTTAATAAATAATTATAATAAACTTTAGGTTGGGATATTTTCTTAATATTTCTTTAAAAATTTAGCCAAGTGTATTTGAATTTATATAACCCTATAATATTGGGGTTTTCACATCAATTTCTTGAATCTATCGTATTTGAAAATTAGTCCCTCCAATTACTAAAATTGCTATTAGACCCTCGATTCTTAACTTATTTTGAAAATGGATGCTTAGATAATTTAAATTACTATTAGGTCCTCAAATTCTTAAGTTATTTTAAAGTTAGCCCTTTGAATCAAGAATAGAAGTAGCAAGTAATAGATATTAATTTCAAACAATTTATGAGTCCTAATTTTAAAATATGAGAGATTTAAGGGACTAATATAAAAATCCTATAATATAATAATCCAGTAATTTAACAAATATATTTTTATAATTTTGTTTCATATAAATATCACTGTTAATGTGATATTCGTATGATAGTATATTTTGATATGTATATGTAAAAATATATTACAAAATATATTATTTAAAAATATAACATATATTATAAAAATAATTAATTATATTATTTATAAAATTTCTACATTATTATAAATATTATAAAATATTAAAATATTACAATCGCATTATTTATATTATATTTTTCATAACATATTATAATGAAAAGTAGTATACTATATTATAATTTATAAATATTAAAATTTTATATTTTTATAAAATACTATTTATAAAGTAAATATTTATAATATTTATAATATGTTAGAATATAGTACAGATATTTGTAAAATATATATAATAGATACTTATAAATAATACTATATTATAGTATATTATTGTAATATGTTATTATTAGCAACATATATATTATTTATAATATATTGTAAAAATAAAATATTATAACATTTATATTATAAGTATTACAAATATAATAATTTTTGCTACTTCTCATTATGTCCTTGAGCAAACGGTGCAATGCATGAAACTTTGTTTTCTAATGTTGTTGTCTCCATAGTATCTTTACAAATTCTTCAGATGCGTAATCAATGTATACAAATAAAGAATTCTCGCAGATAGTTAAACAATCTGACTCTATGAAACCATATAGGAATTAGATTAAATTACCTATAGAAGCTAGAGTCCATATGGGAATTAGATTAGATTAAGTATAGAAATTATCAAATTTTATGAGGGTAAAAAGGCGATCAAAAGTGACACCCCAATTTTCTTTTAAAAGTAGTATAGATAATGTAGGATGTCAAGTGTTAGAAAAGCTATGATGTTGGTGTTATTAAAATTTGTAATATTTTAACGAGTCCATCCGATGAATTTATATATTACATTAAGATCGTATTAATTCAACAAATGAACACATATGATGCACAACTTTTATTAAAAGAAATAATAAATTTGTACTTGTAGGAATAATTTGGTGTTTTTTACGTGTAAGAAATTTAGTGAATTCTTTTGCTACAAAATTGTTTCCTTAGTCGACTAACTAAGTTCTAGCGAGGTGACAAAAGAAAAAAGTTACTATCTATTATAAAACTACCAACGAAATCAAAGTCATTTCTATTAAATAACACTCCATCAATATCATGTATATCCCACAAAACAGACAACCTACATCAAATCAACAATAATTTTTCAACCGTAGTGGTAGTAGCATCAGTAGGTAAAGAGCCTCTCCGCCCATTCTTGGCCATAAACCCACAAAGAACGCCGTAAAATCCACAAAGAACGTCGCCATCTTCAACCATAAATTCAATAGAGTCGAGCATTGACGGCGCATTGTTACGTGATATCCGAACAATCCCGTAGCAATAGAGGGTGAGGTGCGACTTGTTGGTGATAATGAGGAAGATGATCTCGCGAAAGCATGATCGACATTATAGCATCATGTTTTAGCAGTGCACGAAGCATACATTATCCTTGAGGTTTGTCGATACGCAGGGCTAGGAAAACTCCGCTTTGTGGAAGGAAGGCCACGAGCTATAGAGTGGCCCAAATGCAAGCTTTTGCAAGAAAACATAAGCAGTTTGGAGTTTCATTTTTGAAAATAGAGAGATTTTTGAGATGAAGAGTAGGGCATGAGGTAAGATATTTATAGATTGATGAGTTGGACAGCTGTAAGAGACAAAGAGGCTTGATTAATGACGAAGAGGCTAAATATGGTACTCAAAAGGTCTCTTTTATTATTAACGCTATACATGAATATATTTAGGCATGAGACTGAAAAAGACATCTTTGTTACGTCATGTTATATAAAGACATATGTTGTTACTTCATGTAATGCTATGAGGTGACCGATAATTAAACCATAAGCTTCTAAATTATTGATGGATGTCACCAAGTTTCATTAATAAGGATAATATTATTTTATATCGAATATATTTTAATATTTCAATAATATTAATATATTATAATTGTATTATAATATATAATAATGTTATCTTAATATGTAACATATCTTTCAGATAGATTTAGTACCTATATAGTATAATATCTACATAACGTTTTTATATTCTATAGTATTATGCTATAAATTATATTTTATCTATGCATATACATATAATATAAGAATAGATTAGTATTGGATTAGATTATTAGATTTTACTCTAGTAAACAAAAATAATATTCACAAATATTAATTATTAAAATTAATTAAATATTAAATTTAATAGTAAATTTTAATGAAAATAATAAAAGTTTTAAAACTGATATTTAATGAAGCATTTTGGTGATTATGAATGAATCTCAAAGGACATTTTGGGAAAATTATTTTAAAATAGTATTAGATTAGTTAGTTAATTAGAGACAATTGGCATAATTAAGAATTATCAAAAATTAAGAGGGCAAAAGAGGAATTCAAAAGGTTTAGCACCCCAATCCTCTTTTTATGTAGTATAGATTAATTGGATTGTTAGTCACTGTATTTATCTCATAATTGGATGTTCATACATATATTTTAATTGTTTGGATGACTTGTCATCTAATTAAATACTAATTAGACGCTAACCACTTCTAATGTTTTCCGTCAACTAATATAACACATTTCGCTACGTGACATAAAAAATTCTTGGATCATTTAATATAATGGTTATTCTTATGTGTAATATCTTGATCACCTATGAAAATGAAAATTTATGACATATTATGACATATTAGGCTGACTTATATTGGGCAATTATACTATAGTTGGCATTTTGTTCTTGAAAATATTAACTTGTGACAAATTGAGTAAGTTGTATTGCTTAAAATTAAATGAAAATTTACAACATAAATTGACAAAAATGTTTGAAGTAGCTAGTGGTCCAATTTTTAATTACATGACTGGTCATCGAAACAATTAAAATATGGGTATGAACATCCAATTATGAGATAATTACAGTGATCAATAATCCAATTAAACCGTTTTTTTCTAAGCATGTTTGGCAACCTACTTATTTTAATTTGTAAGTAAGTTTTACTTATAAGGATATAATATCATATTTGGTAAAACATTACTTATTTACTTACTTTTATCTTATAAGCACGAAAAAATATAAGTTGGGATCTTCCAATTTGGGCACTTACAAGGAGATTCACTTATTGATGTTAAAAGATCACTTTGCCTTCTAACAAAATAAGTAGAAATAAATAATAAGGTAATTTATAAGGTTTCTCAAAATAAGTAGGGTTATTTCATATATACCCCCCAAATCTTCCATAGTTGCATATATACCCCCCTCCCCGAAAATCTTCATAATTGCCAATAAACCGCCAAATCTTTCATAATTGCATATTTAACCCCCAAATACTCATAATTACTAATACCCCTCTAAGCTTCTATATTGCATATTTACCCCCCTCCCCCAAATCCTCATAATTGTCAATATACTTTATTATTTTGTTAAGTCATTAGATAAAATTTTTAAAATACCTAAAATACCCCCAGGTGATGTTTATCAAGAGGAAAAGCTCCAATGTGGTGGGTGAGGGCAATTATGAGGATTTGGGGGGTTAATATGCAATTATGGAAGATTTGGGGGGTACATTGGCAATTATGATTACTTGGAGGGGCAAATATGTAATTATGGTAGATTTGGGGGTTATATTTGCAATATGAAGATTTGAGGGGTACATATACAATTATGAAAGATTTGGGGGTGTATGGGCAAATAACCCAAATAAGTATTAGCCAAAATAGGTCCTCCAATTGTTTTTTACTTTAAAACTAGTCCAGAGAATTTATGTTTTAAAGAAGTCCTTCAATACTTTTAAGTTATATCAAATATGTTCTTAGATTTAAATTTGTTAACCTTTAATGAATTTACCACTGTTATTTTTTTTCTGCATATTTCATTTTCTTTAACCATTTTAAAACTTGTAATGACTTTCTCCCCTAACCCGTTAAAACTCATCTCACCTCAATGACTGACTATCAACCACCAGTGACAAAATAGGAGTTAAATACCTTATAGACTCTGCACTTATATATCCTCACTTGTTTTTCATAGCATTTATATATCCTAATTTGTTAAAAATTGCCAAATTATTACCCTCTATTATGCAAAACTGTAATTTTCACCTGAGTGTTCCAATATGACACTCACGAGCTAATTGTTTCTAAGTGTCATATGAGAATACTAGGGTGAGAATTTTCATGTTCTCATAAATAGAGAGTACTAACGTGCTAATTTTAAACAACTTGGGGTATATAAATATTATAAAAAATAAATGAGGATATGTAAGTGCAAAGTGAGTGAAACTATAAGGTATTTAACTGCTATCTAGCCATCTATCAATCTAACTTAAAGAATTGAGGTTTGTTTTTTTTCCAAATTAATGTCTCTTAAATTTTGCATTTGGACAATAAATGGGAATGAGATGGATAATCTGTTAGCATTGTCCTTAAGAGTAGATCACACCGCTCTTAGAATATCTGTTGGTACAATAGGATCATGGCGATGACCCTCTAGGATTCAACAATCATTACCCCTGCAAGTGTGCACTCGCAATGCAAAGGCCCTTGAGCAGTTATTTTGATATACATTTTAAGCATTTCTCTTTTAATTTTATGACACTTTTATCCTCATATGAACTCTCTAATTTAATCTATGGATATCTTCCAAAATTTTGCGGAGGTTAAAAGTGTGAAAAATATTTAATCCAGAGGGTCTATCTGTAACAATGAAACTACAAGGATATTAAGTTCAAAACAGCGATACCACATAGGGTCCATTTGCCAATAACCCTTTTATATATTGATAGATGCAAAAGCATGTTTGCCTAAATAATGTAAATGAATAATAATCTGTTTCAAAATGGATAGGGATAAGAAAAAATTGTGTCAAGGCCCTAAAATTGAAAGACCCATGTGACTCACCCCTTAATATTATTTCATATGTGCAAAAGCCCCAAATATTCAAATTAAATGTGGTACGGCCCCTCCACATAAGCAGTATACAATTAGTAGACAGCATTTCACCCAAAATCCTAAACTACCCCTCCCTTTCCCAAAGTCCTGGAGAATCTCAGACGCTCGCAAAATAGATCAAAATATCTTAGCCCCTCCCAAAGCAACGCCTCTCGCTCCCCTTCTTCACCGACTACCCCTGCCCTCTCCCTCCTCTCCTCCTCCGCCATGAAAACCCTCGCTCTACTACCTTACAGCCTATGGCACCGTAGTCTTCGGCAACATCAAGCGGGACCCCTACCTCCTCTACCATCAATGTTGTCATCGCCAATGGCATCAGCCTCGACATCTCCTTCAGGAGTTCTTCAACTGAAGGAGTCTTTATTTTTCATTGATCTAGGGTATGGGGTTTCTTTAGGTTATTTCTGTGAGTTTTGAGGTGAAAGATAACATTTTTATTTTATTGGGTTCTTTTATTAATATTTTGGGGATCAAATTAATGGGGTCTCGTCCAATGTGAAACTAAAAAGGAGCAAGTTATTGGTGTCTTCATGAAGGTGATGAGGTGGGGTTTTCATATGCAAAGATTTGAAGCCACTCGTTTTTTATTTTTTATGTAGCCATGTAGAATGGACGATCTCAAATGATTTGAGAGAGGCGGTCAGGTTAAGACAGAGAAAAGGAAGCATGTGCTTATTTCCAATCTGTGATTACTAATTAAGGATTAATTGAAGTTATTTTGGAATAATAAAAGAATTAAGATGATGACCAATTTACTCTTTGGTTCGAGTGCATTATCTTGGTGTGTGTTTTAATGTTGTGTGATAAATTATGAACCTTCAAATATTATTAAAATTTTAGATGCCTTGTGACGCAGCGGTGATAACACGAAGCCTTACCATAAGGACTTCGAAAATAAGAAGCCTTACCACGAGGACTTCTTCAAAGAATAAACACAAAAAAAAAACTTTCTTCAAGAGAAATTTAATTGACAAAAAGATATGTCTCTTGGGATTACATGCCTCTTCTTAAATAGAATAACAAATAAGACTCCTACTAAGATTAGAATTATAAAAAAATAGAAAGTATCAAATCCTACCCTTAAAAGACTCCATATAATAGAGGAAACAAATCATGAATCAAAATTAAATTTGTTTCCTAATCAAATTTGACCCTAACATTGAAAATATTTCCTAATCTAAATTGACTCTAACTTTAAATATATTTCTTGTTATGCGTCCTAAATCAGTCTCCCCTTGTTGAAAGAAGCTCGACATTGAGCTTATATTTGTTTGAATAGCAGTACTTGATAAACATTTTTCTTCTCCTACATCGATCAGCGTCCGCCTTATGCTTAGCATTGATTTTTTCCATTTGTTCTTTTACTTTCTCAGCTAGGGCTTCTTCAGAATTAAACTTGCCTTTCTTCATGCACTCAGTGATAGGCGCCATAATGGTGCTAAAATTTTTGACAAATCTCCTGTAGAAAGTGGCTAGGCCATGAAAACTATGAACTTCGCTAATCTTCGGCGTAGGCCAATCTCGAATAGCACGCACCTTCTCTTCATCAACATGGATGCCCTCTGCACTGACGGCAAAGCCCAAGAATAATAGGCTACTAGTCATGAAGTTGCACTTCTTCAGATTGATGTACAACTTGTTCTCCTACAAAATCACTAGTACTTCCCTCAAGTGGTCTAGATGCACGGTCTCAGTCTGACTATAAATCAGGATATCATCAAAGTAAACTACAACGAACTTGCCGATAAAGAGTTTTAATACCTGATTCATTAACCGCATGAAAGTGCTAGGAGCATTGGAAAGGCCAAAAGGCATGACCAACCATTCATACAAGCCTTCTTTTATTTTGAAGGCAGTCTTCCACTCATCTCCTTCTCTAATCCGAATCTGATGATAACCACTCCTGAGATTAATTTTTGAAAAGACCTTAGCACCTTGCAACATGTCGAGCATATCATCCAGTCTAGGAATTAGAAATCAGTACTTCACTGTGATTTTATTGATAGCCCGACTGTCAATACACATCCGCCAAGTTCCGTCCTTCTTGGGTACAAGGAGGGCTAGAACTGCGCATGGGCTCATGCTCTCCTTAAGGTACCCCTTCTGTAATAATTCCTACACCTGCTCCCGCAAAATCTCATGTTCGGCTGGGCTCATCCTGTAATGGGGCAGATTAGGAAGTGTGGCCCCAGGTACGAGGTCAATATGATGTTGAATATTTTGAAGCGGAGGTAATCCAACGGGAAGCTCTTCTGGTATGATGTCGTGAAATTCCTTCAAAAGGGAATTTAGTCGTTCTGGAATATCACTCACAGAACCGGTGAATCTCTTATTCACTACTGCAAACACAAACGGAGCATGTAAAGACTCCTTCTGAAACTCTCTCGCGGCACATAACGATACAATATATTTTCCTTTAATTTTAGAAACACTATTTTCCGTCAGGGGACATAGGGTAAACTTCACATTGTCTTTGGTAAATTTTATTACATTCTCCCGTCCCTTATGACACGCATCCACATCGAACTGCCACCGTCTCCACAACATCAACTGACATGCACCCATATCAACAATATCACAAATAGCGGTGTCCTTGTATTTGCCAATAGAAACTATGCTCTGTTCCGTGAGCTTGATATCACCCACGGGTGTAATCCAGCTGATTTTGTAAGGGGAAGGGTGCTTCTGCGTCTGCAACTTTAGCCTATCCACCACTTCTCGCGATATCAAGTTCTCTTGACTACCACTATCAATTATCGACTCAATCACATGCTGGTTCACCTTGCAACGAGTTCGGAAAAGATTATGCCTTTGTGGATCCTCAGCCACCCTTTATGTTGCTAACATCAGCCTGCGCACTACACACACCTCGCGCTCTCCCTCGTCATACACGTCATCGGGGTTAACCGTATGGTGTTCGATCTTAGTTTCACCTTCTTTGATGTCTTCCCTTTCAATCATATTAACACTACCACGGTTAGGATAATTATTAGATAGATGCCCGGTTTGTTGACAGTGATAACATCTATTCCCATGATTCCGAGCGTAAGGATTATTAGCCTGTTGATTCTGCTGAACTCCCCTCGGCTAGGTCTGGGAATTCTGATTCTCTTGCTTGGTTGAGCCCATCTTATTATCATCAGCAGCCTTTTGAGTGAAATTATGGTTATCAGCAGTCTGCTTATACCCTGTGTTTTGCCCTTGTGACGTTTCACCAAACCTCCAAAAATTAGACTGATATTTATTAGGTCGGGTGAGTTGCGCTTCCACCTTCATAGCACAATTAATTGCTTCATCCATGCTATATACAGTCATCAACTGCACTTGATCCTTGATCGTGAGGCGAAGTCCATCGGTAAACCTGGAAATCTGTTGTCCCTTGTTTGGGTCGAAAGTTGATTTCTTTTGTAAAACTTGAGAAAATTACACTTTAATTCTCAGTTACAAAGAATTTTAAATAACTCTCTTACAAACTCGAATAAAAGACACTACAAGTGTAGATCCCCCGTTGCGGACTTTGCTGCGTCGGACGCTAATCCGTGGACCACCGAGTCGATCCGAATCGACGGGTTTAGTTGATGTTTCGCAAAGGAAACAAGAACTTAAGCAAATATCTTAGCAAAGTAAGATATCTACTCTTCTCAAGAATAAGTCAAAGCTTAAACTCGAGGAATCTCCACGTAGATCGTGTTCTTGAACTTTAGAAGCTTGGATTCTCTCTCTCCTTGCAAAAGCTATCGATCTCGATTGTCCCCTGCCGATCCAAGTGGATGTAGAGGATATTTATAGCCTTTGGGAAGCGTGCCTCTGAAGAAACACAAGTGTTATAAGTGCCCAACATTTGCGTTAAGCTGGCGGCTGTTCAGCCAAGGCGCCTCGCTCCTGGCGGCGGTGTAATTGCCACCTGGCGGCGATATGAAACTCCGCGCTAGCGGCGGCGGTGAAAATCCCTCCATTTGTTGTAGCGGTTTGTTGCTTTTGACGCGATTAAATGCCCTAAAATCCGCGCTAGTGGTATTTTCGCGTGTAACCGCCATTAAAGTATCGAGCGTCCTGCGTTGATAAAGTCAAGTGGGCCCATCGACATTGATTTAGACCCTTCAAGAGCTCGTTTCAAGTATTCAGTGTCTGGCCTTTGGCGACCTAAATGAATCCTCGCTATAGCGAGACACATCAAGGTGTCTCGCCGTGGCGAGCATAAACAAGTGTCTCGCTCTTGGCGAGGCACAAACAAGTGTCTCGCTTGTAGCGAGACACAATCTTCCATATGTTGACTTCTTGAGATTTCGACGACGTTGTCCTTCGATCTTCTCATAATTTAGTCATATTTGGGGTTCTTCGGCAATTTTTGATGCCTACATCCCTCTGTTTCATTCAGATTGTTTCGTGCCGATAGCCTATAAAACTCACGGGTATATTCTTTGGTGTCCGATCCTCTTGCTTGCAATCTTGAAACCGATAAAGGACTTGATCATAATCATCGGAGAAATTGTAGACATAGCCTCGCATCGTCTCCAAGTGCGAGCGAGTTGCTGCGGCGCTGCGATTGTTTTGAAATTGCTCCAACCAAGCAGACGCTCCACTTCGTAATTTGTAGGCCACATATTTAACCTGTAAGTTATCAACAATTCTCATTAGGTCGAAATATTTCCTGACCTCAGCAAGCCAATCTAGAAAATCCTCCACATCTAGATTTCCGCTAAAGAAAGGGAGATCGGCCTTGAACTTCGGGAACCGATCGTTGTACTGGCCTTGATCATTGTTTGGTCCGAAAGCAAAATCTTCCTCCCCTTCAGAATCCGAGTCCAAACCAACCCTAGTCAGTGGATCCTTGGGGATTGGCCCGCCTCCAACAGTCCTCGGCCGGAGGCGCCGTTGCCTAGGGTTATTCCCAATCTATAAGTTTCGAAGCATCTCCATCATCAACTCATGTTGTTGTCGTGATTGCTCTAGTTGTTGTTGCATCTGCTGTTGCATCAATTGGAGTGTTTGGATGATTACAATATTGGGATCGTTATTGTTTTCAGCCATTGCGCAGGACGAACCAGTTCTCTAATACCAACTGACACAGCGGTGATAACACGAAGCCTTACCACAAGGACTTCGAAAATAAGAAGCGTTATCACAAGGACTTCTTCAAAGAATAAACACAAAAAAACTTTCTTCAAGAGAAATTTAATTGATAAAAAGATATGTCTCTTGGGGTTACATGCCTCTTCTTAAATAGAATAACAAATAAGACTCCTACTAAGACTAGAATTATAAAAAATAGAAAGTATCAAATCCTACCCTTAAAAGACTCCTATAATAGAGGAAACAAATCATGAATCAAAATTAAATTTATTTCCTAATCTAATTTGACCCTAACATTGAATATATTTTCTAATCTAAATTGACTCTAACTTTAAATATATTTCTTGTTATCGTCCTACATCACTTTGTATCTGAAGGCTATAATGTTGTTTTACATGAATTGATTGTCACTATTGCATGTTAACTATAAAGCTTGGTTGATAATCTTATGTCTTGCCGTTAAAGTTAAAGATTGGATGTTAAAATTAGTCATAGGCAGTTAAAGATGTTTAAACTTGCATTATATTCTAAACTTACAAAACTTATTCAACCATATGAATAAGCGGTTATTTTAAATAAGAACATATTAACTATATCACTTAGTTGTTAAGTTTAAGAGTTAGATGTAACATATATGAATTAGAAGTTACTTTTAACACAAAGATGCTAACTATATAGATTACATGTTAAATATATGAGTTAGCAGTGAGTTCTAACAGACAAATGTTTACGATATCAATTAGCAATTAAGTTTAACATATTTGGCAAAAATTCAACAAACAAATCAATCAAATAAAGTCGGGATCTAACAATTAAGAGTTTATAACACCGGTTGGCTAATAAAAGTAACACCTAAGTCCGAAACTTAACAATAATCTATTAAGTGTAACATATAATCTATAAAATCAACTATACACTTAACATACAACGAGTGAAATTAATACCAAATTGGTAAGATTCACAACTAATCCTTAGTAGTTTATAATCAACCTATACAATCACCCCTTTAACTTTTCAAACAATCATTCACACTAGATCTCGCCTAACCGAGAAATTTTAAGAAAGCAAATAATCCCTGAAAAATTTGTAAATACCTTAAAAGTTTTAGAAATTATAAATAACCCCAAAAATTCACAAACATCCCTTAAAAGTTTGAAATTGCAAAATAAAGAAATCAAACAAACAAATGATTTAAAATTTTAATAGTTTATAGTGTATATGTTAAATTTAAAGTTTTCATGTTAAGGTTTTAATTAGTTGTTAACTATAAGAAATACATGTTATACTTATAGTGTATATATTAAGTTTAAAGTTTTCATGTTAAGCTTTTAGTTAGTTGTTAACTGTAAGAAATATATGTTAAACTTATAGTGCACATGTTAAATTTAAAGTTTTCATGTTAAGGTTTTAATTAGTTGTTAACTATAAGAAATACATGTTATACTTATAGTGTATATGTTAAATTTAAAGTTTTCATGTTAAGCTTTTAGTTAGTTGTTAACTATAAGAAATACATGTTATACTTATAGTGTATATATTAAGTTTAAAGTTTTCATGTTAAGGTTTTAATTAGTTGTTAACTATAAGAAATACATGTTATACTTATAGTGTATATATTAAGTTTAAAGTTTTCATGTTAAGCTTTTAGTTAGTTGTTAACTATAAGAAATACATGTTATACTTATAGTGTATATGTTAAATTTAAAGTTTTCATGTTAAGCTTTTAGTTAGTTGTTAACTATAAGAAATACATGTTATACTTATAGTGTATATATTAAGTTTAAAGTTTTCATGTTAAGGTTTTAATTAGTTGTTAACTATAAGAAATACATGTTATACTTATAGTGTATATGTTAAATTTAAAGTTTTCATGTTAAGGTTTTAATTAGTTGTTAACTATAAGAAATACATGTTATACTTATAGTGTATATGTTAAATTTAAAGTTTTCATGTTAAGGTTTTAATTAGTTGTTAACTATAAGAAATACATGTTATACTTATAGTGTATATATTAAGTTTAAAGTTTTCATGTTAAGGTTTTAATTAGTTGTTAACTATAAGAAATACATGTTATACTTATAGTGTATATGTTAAATTTAAAGTTTTCATGTTAAGGTTTTAATTAGTTGTTAACTATAAGAAATACATGTTATACTTATAGTGTATATGTTAAATTTAAAGTTTTCATGTTAAGCTTTTAGTTAGTTGTTAACTATAAGAAATACATGTTATACTTATAGTGTATATGTTAAATTTAAAGTTTTCATGTTAAGCTTTTAGTTAGTTGTTAACTATAAGAAATACATGTTATACTTATAGTGTATATATTAAGTTTAAAGTTTTCATGTTAAGCTTTTAGTTAGTTGTTAACTATAAGAAATACATGTTATACTTATAGTGTATATATTAAGTTTAAAGTTTTCATGTTAAGCTTTTAGTTAGTTGTTAACTATAAGAAATACATGTTATACTTATAGTGTATATATTAAGTTTAAAGTTTTCATGTTAAGGTTTTAATTAGTTGTTAACTATAAGAAATACATGTTATACTTATAGTGTATATATTAAGTTTAAAGTTTTCATGTTAAGCTTTTAGTTAGTTGTTAACTATAAGAAATACATGTTATACTTATAGTGTATATGTTAAATTTAAAGTTTTCATGTTAAGGTTTTAATTAGTTGTTAACTATAAGAAATACATGTTATACTTATAGTGTATATATTAAGTTTAAAGTTTTCATGTTAAGGTTTTAATTAGTTGTTAACTATAAGAAATACATGTTATACTTATAGTGTATATGTTAAATTTAAAGTTTTCATGTTAAGCTTTTAGTTAGTTGTTAACTATAAGAAATACATGTTATACTTATAGTGTATATATTAAGTTTAAAGTTTTCATGTTAAGGTTTTAATTAGTTGTTAACTATAAGAAATACATGTTATACTTATAGTGTATATGTTAAATTTAAAGTTTTCATGTTAAGGTTTTAATTAGTTGTTAACTATAAGAAATACATGTTATACTTATAGTGTATATATTAAGTTTAAAGTTTTCATGTTAAGCTTTTAGTTAGTTGTTAACTATAAGAAATACATGTTATACTTATAGTGTATATATTAAGTTTAAAGTTTTCATGTTAAGCTTTTAGTTAGTTGTTAACTATAAGAAATACATGTTATACTTATAGTGTATATGTTAAATTTAAAGTTTTCATGTTAAGCTTTTAGTTAGTTGTTAACTATAAGAAATACATGTTATACTTATAGTGTATATATTAAGTTTAAAGTTTTCATGTTAAGCTTTTAGTTAGTTGTTAACTATAAGAAATACATGTTATACTTATAGTGTATATGTTAAATTTAAAGTTTTCATGTTAAGCTTTTAGTTAGTTGTTAACTATAAGAAATACATGTTATACTTATAGTGTATATGTTAAATTTAAAGTTTTCATGTTAAGCTTTTAGTTAGTTGTTAACTATAAGAAATACATGAGAGAGAGAGAGAGAGAGAGAGAGAGAGAGAGGGTTGAGTTGGGAGGGGAAAGAGAGAGGAGAGACATTGCCATGGTTGTGGACTCTCTTGGGAGGGGGAGAGAGTGTGTGTGTGATTGGGATTTGATGGGAAATTGAAACCACTCATGAGGATATTTTGGGGACTTTTTGAGTTTAGTCTCTTTGGCAGGTATAAGAGGATTTTTTTAAAAAAAACGCATATGTACTTGGGGCTTTGGTAGATGGAAAATAATATCAAGGGGTGTGTCACATGGATCTTTCAATTTCAAGGGATTGACACAATTTTTCCTAGGGATAATTCATTAAATGAGTATACGAATAACTTGACTAGTTTACATAAATGGGAGTTATTGAAATTTACTTGAAATAGAGTTAGGTGTCCTTGAAGAAATTGACACTTCATGAATAAATTTTAAAATAGTATATAGGGATGGGAAGTACAAAAAAGATGCAAATTCCTTGATGAGAATTGACACTGAGAGGTAGGGCTGTGCAAAATTCGGTCCGAGCCGAAAAAACCGACCGAACCAACCGAAATTCAGCAGTTCGGGTCGATTTTCCATATAGATCGGTTTGGGTCGGGTCCAAAACTTCTCAAACCGAAATACCCGAACTGACCGAATATTACGCATATCCTATTTCTTAACTCGTAAGGCCCGTAACCCATACCCGATTCCCTTAAACCCTAAGCGGCTAAGCGTGACTTTTCCCAACTCCACCTCTCCCTTTTCACTCTTCGTTCTTCACTCTTCCTCCCTCAATCGCCTCCAAGAGTCCAAGTCATCGAGTCGCCACCTCGTCGCCAAGTCACCGAGCTTGCAACTTTGCCTCCGAGTCACTGCCTTGTCGCCGTCCGCAACTTCCCCCCCAAATCCCAAGTCGCCTCAGTTGCCTCCAACTCGCCGACGTCTCCTCCTAGTCGCTGCCTCGTCGCTGCATCTAATTTTCTTCATTGCAGTCGCTGATTTAGGGATCCACTCATCATCGTTGTCAGATTCATGGCCGAACCACCTCCTCAAGATTCGTCTGCTGCTTTGGAGACACCGGCACCTGTAGTAGAGGTATAAATTGAAAACACTAATTTGATTCTATGCTTTCACTTTCAGGGGGAACCATCTTCCTCAAGATCCGTTCTTTTTATGCATTGTCTATTTTATCTTCTATATGTTGTTTCAAGGAACAATCTATGCTTATAATCTAATTGGCATTTATTTGGTTGGCATCATTGCAAGGCCAATCTAAGGTATGCTTATGATACACTCATCTCCGAAACATTTAGGGATCGTTTATGGTTATACTTTGTTTTTTCTTATGTAGGATGTTTCTAATAGGCTAAGATAAAAGGTTGTTTTTCCTAAAAATAGAAAAACCAACTGAATGGTTCTATAAGGTCCAAAAATTTTGGATATTAATTTGCTAAACCATGTTTGGGAAGCAGCTGCCTTTTTATACATACAAATTAGAATAGTTAGATGTAGAATTTAGGATTATGTGTGAACAAACCGACCGAACCGCCCCGAACCGACTTCGAGCGGTTCGGTTCGGTTTTGAATAATTGGCAATTCGGTTCGGTGTGGTAAAATTTGACCAAAAACCGACCCGACTGACCGTTTGCACACCCGTACTGAGAGGGGGAAAATGCTTCTTCAAGGATCAAAGTCATTGAATTGAAATGAATGGACAAAAAATGGTATATATGTGGCAACAAAAGAAGCAGCATGAAAATTCATTTTTAATTAAAAGAACGAAAATTCCTTGTTGTTGTGAGAGATGAAAGAATAGAATGCCATGATAAATATAGTCTTAAAGATGGATAGATATGTGTTACCACAAGTTGAAAAGGTAAAATTTGATTGTATACATTGAATTGAATTCATCTACATCTTCCACATCCTTTAAGTTTCATTCTAGATTCCTTTTGTGTTCTCTTTCTTCCTTTGCATAGTACTTCCAAAACAAAACTAGCTTAGTTATATTCACCCCCAAAACTAAACCTTATGTAATCAAGTTGGACAATTCAACTCCTTTTTATTTTGATCTACATGTCTTAAATGGTCTACAGATAAACAGTAAGGCATATTAAATTTCAATTACTTATGCATCGCGTGATTTTAAGATTAACGATTTTTGACAATACAATTAATGTTGAAATCTGAGCTAAAAGTGTTGGAATATCTTGATTGTTGTGACATCCTAGCATGTAAATTCTTCACTTACATTTAGGATGTATTGATGGTTTGGATTGAAGGGGCTAGATGTATGACACATCAATACCACACCAAGTAAAAGGTTGGAATGATATATAGATCCCTATTTAATTAAGGAGCTGATAGGATTCAGTTAGAGTGGTGCATAATTTATATTCATTTGATCAAAAGTGTTACTGAGCCAAAACAAAAAAAAACAAAAAACAAAAAACTTTCACAAATGTATCAATAATAGCCATAATTGTTTTACTTGTGGCTTTGTGAGCAAGGGACTGTTCTCATACCCTTTCTCCTTTAGAATCATTTGTTATTTATCATTTTTAACATCTATAGTTTATTTTGTAAAAACTATCTACATTTTGTATAATCTTAAATACCTAACTCTATTTTGGAGCTAGAAAGATAGATTAAGGGGACGTTTGGCAACTTCATTATCTAAGTTAGTGAAGATAGCCTCGTAAAAGAGTTAAATTATTGTTTAGATAAAGTGGGACTAACTTTAAACTTGGTTTTCTTAGTTAAAATTTTGGGCCTTTATCCGGGTGAGGATTGAAACACCCCATTACATGGATCAAAACTAACTTGATTAAGATCTTAACCATTGGTTAATAGGGGATAGCTAACCTGATTAAAGGGTTAAATTACTGTTTGGGTAAAGTTGGACCAACTCTAAACTTCATTTCCTTAGTTTAAATTTTAGGCCCTTATCGGAGTTAGGATTAAACCATGCCCTTATCTAGATCGAAACTTAACTTGGTTAAGATCTTAACCACAGGTTAATGGGGGTAGCTAAGGGCCTGTTTGTTTGCACGGAAGTAATTATGAAGTAGTGAAGTAAATGAAGTAGATGCTAATTCTGCTACTTTTAAGCAAAAAAATGTGTTTGTTTCTCTGAAAAAACTACTTTCAATACTTCCTTAAACGCTAATGGGGCGCCTATGTGTCATCCTTACTTCCAAAATATTTTCCACCCCTCAAGGCTCGGAAGTAGCTTAGAAGTAGGTGAAATGCATATTAATTAGGAAATAAATAAATTTTTTTATTAATATTTCCTTTGTTAGTTACTTCCTAACAACTTTTCATTGCTATCCAAATAAAAAAAAGAAAATGAAGAATAAAAAGTACTATTTCCACTACTTCAAAAAATATGTGAAACAAACAAAAAAGTATTACTTCCATTGCTTCCTACTTCATAAATTTATAAGTTATTTCATTGATCTATGTCCTACTTCTGGTACTTCTGTTAAACTAAACCCTAAGCACACCCTAATATAAAAAAGATATTAACCGGAGCCCACCAAAGACTGTAAAATTTTATGGAATAGAATGGAAAATAAAATTTCAAAACATGGAATTTTATTTTACCTTTTAATTAAGAATTTGGTGGAGCCTACTGATATTTGCTCCCCAAAAGTTGAACAGTGCTGTGGAATAATTGATTGCTCAATAATGAAGATGGTTGACGGAGGATTAGGGGGTGTTTGTTTCAATATTTTTTTTGGGATTACAAGTTTATGGATGAAAAAGTGGGTTTTTTTTGAGTTTATGGATTCCATAACCTTTGTTTGCTTCAAAATAAATTTTGGGATATTATATCCCAAAATTATAAAAAAACTATTATTTTTTAGAATTTGTAAAATTCTAGCAAAATAGTAGGATGTGGGGTGGATATCTGACACAAAGAAGCCAACTCAGCGTTTGTAATCCCGTGACTAAACAAACCCCTCAAAAACCAGCCGCTCTCAGATATTTTCAACGCCTCCTCTTTCACCCGCCTCTTTCTCCCGCCTCCTCTATTTCCCGCGAAACAAAAATAATACAGAGCTCCTGAATTGGTTTCCAGTGTATAAGTGATGCCGGTTTGGTTTTTTTTTTTTTTCCTTTTCTTTAGTTTATTAGTGATTTATTGTAAATTTTGAGTGTTGGGTTTTCTTTTTTATGGAGATTGGTTCAGATTGCATGTGGATTCTGATGATTAGTGGTTTTGAAATTCGATTTTGGGGTTTTTTTTTTTTAAAAAATGGGTTTCTTTTCGTAGAGAATTTGCTGAAGTGCGCGCATGTTCGGTTTTGACGAAGAAGGTTATGCTTCTGTTTTCAGGTTTTATTAAAAGAGATAATTATTTACCTAACTTCAGTTGTTGTTAACTGAAAAATGTATTAGTCTACTAAAAAACTTTCTGGGGGAAATTCGCACTACTTGTATTTGACTTTTAATTGACGACACTGTCTCGTTTGTGATCTTTTCTGGATAATGAGTATGGAGTTTCTAGTCAATATGTGCTGCTTCTACGATAGTATTTTTGTTGGTCTGGAAAGAATGCACTTGCCTACACCACTATACACATGATAATATCATCAACCACTTGGATGCCTTTATCTCATGCTTAAGTTAGCTGCAGTCCTGTATGTTACATTGACTTGTTCCATGAGCTTGTTGTCATTTTTGCATTGCTTCAAGGGTGTCAGGATTCTACAGTTGCATCTTATTTGCATCTACATCCTAGTTGATGAAAATTAATTGTGTGGAGGCTTCTTGCTTTAAAAAAAAATACTCATGAAGTTAGTGAAATTGAGATATTTTTATAGCCATTGGCAAAATATGTCCGCTTTTATGCAAGTAGGTTTAAATTTGAATGGGTATGGTTCCCAATTAAATACAATTGTGTTTGTTATTTTGTGGGAGTTCTCACCCGATAGGTATTCACATTCTCTTTGTAATTCATAACTTTGTTTGATACAACTCTAGATTTCAAATTCTAAAATTTATAATGCTACAATTTGAGTTTGAAACAAACAAAACATTACAAATTATAGTATTTGGGATCCCAAAATATTGATAAAACAAACAAAGTTTATGGAATCCCAACCCATGTTAAAAACCTATGGATTTGTAATCCCATGGTGAAATCCATATCCTATAATTTTGGGATTTGAAACAAACACCCCTTAGTGTATATCGTAATATAACATGGACCCACTTTGATAAAAATCTTCTTTAATATCTACACAAGATAGCGGTAGGGTGGAAACAAACTAAATAATTAATAAATAGTTCGTTAAGTTTGTGCAGCTATTCGGTTATATTCGATCACGGTAGTTCATTTAACACTAAGCATAATTTTTAATATCGAGTTCATTAATGAATAGAATTTAACCGGATGCATATTCGATTTATTTGATTATCAAATATCCATTTAAAATTTAATTGTTTATAATTTGTACTATACACACATGAAGTTATATTTTCAGTCCACTTATCATTCTACTAAAGTTTTATATACTAATTGTGCGACTCAAATAATCTTAAATCAGTTTTCTAATAAAATTATCTAATTAAATATATGTAGATCATATAATATAAAAGAATACTTTTCATTTATGAATTTAAATACTAAAATCAAATTCTTTAGTGAGATGAATATACTTTGATATTTGATAAATATTCGTGAACATTCATGAATATTTATCGAATACCAATTTTTCAAGTTCAATTGAAAACTCCCGATATGAATATTCAAATTCGGGTTCAATTTGATAATTTTAAATAAATACAAATACAAACACTTTAGTATTCAACTCGATTTGATGCGTTTACCACCTCTAATAGTGATTCATGTTACTTTATGTCTAACAATAATATTTGTTTTGATTTAATGAAGAGCTCCAAATTAGTAAGTAACGGTTTTCTACTTTGTTAATGAGATTGTATTATACTTACAACAATTAGATCTACATACAATTGATCGCCTGTCTAACATCGATCATTACTTTAGCTCGTTTTGTAGTTATAAAATTAGCTGAAATTTTCAGTTGTAATCTAGCTTGTTGCACTACTTGTTTTCTGAAACCAATTATTATTATTATTATTATTAAAGCTAATTTTTTCAGTTTTCTTATGTAATGCATCATTTACGGCACATCAATATTTCTATAAAAATTTAGAATTTTTAAAATATCAGCTTCATTTGTCTTTTGTCTTCTGCATGTTTGAAACGGGCGCACACCCAATCATCTCTTACACTTCTCGTCCATTGTATGTATAAAAACTAGTATCCAAATAAAATAGTTTGAGCTACTATCAATCTGATTTCAATTCCAATCACAGTAATTAGCCTCTAACTTCTAAGAAGCTCATCTTCAAAGCAAGACACTTCATAATAGTTATATGATGATTGCCGATTGAGATTTGCTTTTACTATCTCTAGGGAAGCTCATCTTCAAACGAAACAACTCACAACATCCCTTTTAAGTTTGGCTAATTTTGAGATAAGATTGTTTAAGCTTTAAAATGTTACTTAATTAGCTCCTCTTAAGTTCAGGAAAAAAACCCCAGATAATAATGGTGCTAGATGAACCGGTCCGGACCAAAATTCCTTCTCATCCAACCCCCACCTAAAAAAACAACCCCAAAAAAAGGGAAAAAAGAACTATTGAAAGGACAAAAGGATAATTTTATAGGAACTAATAGGTTATTAATTTTATTTGGACTAATAGGTTATTTTCATCTTTTTCAAGTCTTCCTCTTAACAAGCTAGAGTAGAAGCTGTTTGGTTCAAAGAATTAGGGCGAAAAAGCAAAAGGATGACACATGTTTTGTGTCGAGCGATGAAAAAAGAATTCCTATTCTCGCTTTGTTTTAGCGAGAAAATTTTTGGAAAGATTCGGAAAATGTCAAAAAAGTGTACTTTTTTTGTAAAAGCCAATTCCGAGTTTTTTTCATGGAATTGGGTGGAAAGGAACTTAAAAATTAATAAAAAAAAAGTGGCTTCTCTCTTTTTCATGTTTGATTGGTTGATTGGTCACATCAAATGGTCATTTCCTATTCCTCAAGTTTGATCTAAAGCAAGGAATTGTATTAATAGAGATTTTCATCTTTTATTTTTTGTATGAAACAAAGCAAAAAAACCTTTTCAAGGAAACACCCTTAAATGCTAAAAGGACGGGATTTACATTGGATTCCTATTCCTTATTTTTTGGCAAAATAACCAAACAGGCCCTAATGCTAATTTGGGGAAATAAATGATAAACTCTTTGGTAGAATTTAATGGAATAAAAGGTTAGGGGTTCATGTGCAAATAATCAATAAAGCTCGGGGTGTTTAAAAAATGGGAAATTTGCTTGGAGGAACTAAAAAAAGTTGGGTTATGCATCCCCCACCCCCATAATAAGTCAACCCTTTTAAGCACTTTGACCCAAGTTTCTAAGCAAAAACCCCAAGCCCAACATTGTATACCCAGATTTTGAAGTATTGCCCATTTTACCCTTTTAAACCCATTTGGTGGAGTGTGTAAAATAATTTGTCCTATTGGGCAACCTTCCTTCTCTTTAATTCGAAATGACATCCAAATGTAATGCTCAAGAGAAGTGACATTAATGGCTAGAATGGTTTTGGAGGAAAGTAAAATTGGAGGAAACACACTAAGTTCCCTCCAAAATACTACCCAAGTCAATGTAATATCTTCTTCCTCTTCCCTCTTTACATTCTACTCAACAACCTTCAACAACCAAAATATTCCCCACTTTTTCCTCTTAACTTCTCCAACAACCAAAATGAAAGATTCTTTAATGTGTGTGATTTCATTTAACACAAATGCAATCCTCATTAAAGTCAATTCTGCATCAAGTTTAGTTGATTTGAAGATGCAAGCTGCACAGAATTTAAAAGCATCGATGAAAGTTTGTTCATAAGCTACTCTCTTGAGAAGTTTCCCAATGTCTCGTTTGAGATTTCAAAAGATGAAGACATTCTCAACATGATAGATTATCACCGCTCAATGGGGTAAGATTATAACTAATGATCAGCATCGAAAGAGATGAAGGATCACGCATGTCATAGGACGTAAAACGAGCTTAAGTAAGTATTCAAAGATTATTTTCGGTTCGGATACACGTTATAATGGGAGCTGTGATATTTATTCCTTATATGTGACTGAAGGCATTATGCGTGACATTTCGATTTTAGTTGTGACATATACTAGTTAACAGTTATTTGTAATTGTCACCGTGACTTATATGTATGTTATATTCAACTTGCAGTCTTCCTAATGTAAGTTCACACTCATCGGAGAATATCGAGGAACCTAATGAGAGGATCTCAATCGAGGAATCGGCGAGGATCCCAAATGACAATCCTCAAAGAGAGCATGTGTGGGTGATGAACGACATAGTAAATGACTCGACAAGAATCCGGCATGGTGGCATGAGGCAATTCTTGGAGAAGGGCAATTTGAAAGTGCAAAAGAAGAATGGCTCTCATATACTACTCTATAGCTAAGCGGTTTGCTTTTAAATATGTTAGCAATGAGCCAAAACGATTCGTGCTAGTTGCATGTTGAAAAAGAAACACAATGCCCGTGGTTATTATTAAGCCGCCATTGAGACATGTGTCGACCTTTGCTATAAAAATTTATTTCTCAACATACTTGTGGACAACATAATAAAGACACCGGTCACTCCGAGCATCGAGAAGGTGGATTAGAATTTAAGAGTATCGTCACGAAAGTTTGGAGATAACTTACTCTCTTGAGAAGTTCCCCAATGTCGCGTTTGAGATTTCAAAAGAGGAAGACATTCTCAACATGATAGACTATCGCTAATGGGATTAAGTATGATAACCATGATCGCCATCGAAGAGATGAAGAATCCATTTATGATATAGACGTAAATGAGCTTATATAAGTATTCAAAAATTATTTTCGTTTCGAATACACGCTATAATGGGAACTGATATTTACGCATGTGTGACTCGAAGACACATGCTGCGATATATACTTTATTTGTGACATATACTAGTTAACAGTTATTTGCAATCGTTACACGTAACTTATATGTATGTTATATTCAACATGCAGTCTTCCAGATGTAAGCTCACAGTCATCGGAGTATATCGAGGAATCTTATAAGAGGATCCCAATCGAGGAATCAGCGAGGATCCCAAACGACAATCCTCAAGGAGAGCATGTGTGGGTGATGAACGACATAGTAGGTGACTCGACATATGTGACATTTCAGAACGTTATGTGACCTATAAGCATATCATGTGATATTTCAACGACATATGTGACACTTCAGATCTAAATGTGACTCTTCATTCTTCAATGTGACATTTCGACCGTTTCGGACATTTCAATGCTATATATTTTGGTCTTGTATGTGACATCTTACTTCCAAAATATTTTCCCACCCCTCAAGGCTGGAGTAGCTTAGAAGTAGGTGAAATGCATATTAATTAGGAAATAAATAAATTTTTTATTAATATTTCCTTTGTTAGTTACTTCCTAACAACTTTTCATTGCTATCCAAATAAAAAAGAAAATGAAGAATAAAAAGTACTATTTCCACTACTTCAAAAAATATGTGAAACAAACAAAAAGTATTACTTCCATTGCTTCCTACTTCATAAATTTATAAGTTATTTCATTGATCTATGTCCTACTTCTGGTACTTCTGTTAAACTAAACCTTAAGCACACCCTAATATAAAAAAGATATTAACCGGAGCCCACCAAAGACTGTAAAATTTTATGGAATAGAATGGAAAATAAAATTTCAAAACATGGAATTTTATTTTACCTTTTAATTAAGAATTTGGTGGAGCCTACTGATATTTGCTCCCCAAAAGTTGAACAGTGCTGTGGAATAATTGATTGCTCAATAATGAGGATGGTTGACGGAGGATTAGGGGGTGTTTGTTTCAATATTTTTTTTGGGATTACAAGTTTATGGATGAAAAAGTGGGTTTTTTTTGAGTTTATGGATTCCATAACCTTTGTTTGTTTCAAAATAAATTTTGGGATATTAGATCCCAAAATTATAAAAAAACTATTATTTTTTAGAATTTGTAAAATTCTAGCAAAATGGTAGGATGTGGGGGTGGATATCTAACACAAAGAAGCCAACTCAGCGTTTGTAATCCCGTGACTAAACAAACCCCTCAAAAACCAACCGCTGTCAGATATTTTCAACGCCTCCTCTTTCTCCCGCCTCCTCTATTTCCCGCGAAAACCCTAGCTCTCCTCTTCCCAAATCCGCGAAAAACCAGCCGCTCTCAGTTTGGAAGATGATTTGAAGGTGGAAGCTATCGTTTTGGGTGAAATTGATTTGGGGGTTTTAGTTGTTTTGGTGATCTTTTTGTTCTAGGGTTCCATCCGATTCTCGCCAACTCCAAAGGTAAATCTCGTTCCCTTTCTTTCTAATTAAGGTTTTGAAGGATTCGATTTGAGTTTGGGTGAAAATGATTTGGTCAATTTCCCCCATTCGTAACCTATATTTATGGACATCATATTCCTGCTGCTTGTGCTGTGAAATTAAGGAGAGAGAATCATCAGGTGATCTTTCTAGAAAGTTCATCCTGACCGAATCAACTCCCATACTAAGTTACATGCTGTCTACTTGTTCTTTTTCTTGGCCTTTATTTATGAAGGTCCTGCTACTTGCACTAATCACTTCTGGCCCAACTAGAAATCTAATTGTTAATTCAAAAATAATACAGAGCTCCTGAATTGGTTTCCAGGGTATAAGTGATGCGGGTTTGGTTTTTTTTTTTTTTCCTTTTCTTTAGTTTATTAGTGATTTATTGTAAAGTTTGAGTGTTGGGTTTTCCTTTTTATGGAGATTGGTTCAGATTGCATGTGGATTCTGATGATTAGTGGTTTTGAAATTCGATTTTGGGTTTTTTTTTTTTAAATGGGTTTCTTTTCGTAGAGAATTTGCTGAAGTGCGCGCATGTTCGGTTTTGACGAAGAAGGTTATGCTTCTGTTTTCAGGTTTTATTAAAAGAGATAATTATTTACCTAACTTCAGTTGTTGTTAACTGAAAAATGTATTAGTCTACTAAAAAACTTTCTGGGGGAAATTCGCACTACTTGTATTTGACTTTTAATTGACGACACTGTCTCGTTTGTGATCTTTTCTGGATAATGAGTATGGAGTTTCTAGTCAATATGTGCTGCTTCTACGACAGTATTTTTGTTGGCCTGGAAAGAACGCACTTGCCTACACCACTTTACATATGATAATATGATCAACCACTTGGCTGCCTTTATCTCATGCTTAAGTTAGCTGCAGTCCTGTATGTTACATTGACTTGTTCCAGGAGCTTGTTGCCATTTTTGCATTGCTTCAAGGGTGTCGGGATTCTACAGTTGCATCTTATTTGCATCTCCATCCCAGTTGATGAAAATTAATTGTGTGGAGGCTTCTTGCTTTAAAAAAAATAATACTCATGAAGTTAGTGAAATTGAGCTATTTTTATAGCCATTGGCAAAATATGACCGTTTTATGGCCGTTTATAGCCGTTGGGGTTTAAATTTGAATGGGTATGGTTACCCCAATTAAATACAATTGTGTTTGTTATTTTGTGGGAGGTAAGGCTGTGATAATTATTACATTCTCTTTGTAATCCATAACTTTGTTTGATACAACTCTAGATTTCAAATTCTAAAATTTGTAATGCTACAATTTGAGTTTGAAACAAACAAAACATTACAAATTATAGTATTTGGGATCCCAAAATATTGATGAAATAAATAAAGTTTATGGAATCCCAACCCATGTTAAAAACCTATGGATTTGTAATCCCATGGTGAAATCCATATCCTATAATTTTGGGATTTGAAACAAACACCCCTTAGTGTATATCCGTAATATAACATGGACCCACTTTGATGAAAAATCTTCTTTAATATCTACACAAGATAGCGGTAGGGGTGGAAACAAACTAAATAATTAATAAATAGTTCGTTAAGTTTGTGCAGACTATTCGGTTATATTCGATCTGTTAGTTCATTTAACACTAAGCATAATTTTTAATATCGAGTTCATTAATGAATAGAATTTAACAGGATGCATATTCGATTTATTTGATTATCAAATATCCATTTAAAATTTAATTGTTTATAATTTGTACTATACACACATGAAGTTATACTTTCAGTCCACTTATCATTCTACTAAAGTTTTATATACTAATTGTGCGACTCAAATAATCTTAAATCAGTTTTCTAATAAAATTATCTAATTAAATATATGTAGATCATATAATATAAAAGAATACTTTTCATTTATGAATTTAAATACTAAAATCAAATTCTTTAGTGAGATGAATATACTTTGATATTTGATAAATATTCGTGAACATTCATGAATATTTATCGAATACCAATTTTCAAGTTAATTGAAAACTCGATATGAATATTCAAATTCGGGTTCAATTTGATAATTTTAAATAAATACAAATACAAACACTTTAGTATTCAACTCGATTTGATGCGTTTACCACCTCTAATAGTGATTCATGTTACTTTATGTCTAACAATAATATTTGTTTTGATTTAATGAAGAGCTCCAAATTAGTAAGTAACGGTTTTTCTACTTTGTTAATGAGATTGTATTATACTTACAACAATTAGATCTACATAAAATTGATCGCCTGTCTAACATCGATCATTACTTTAGCTCGTTTTGTAGTTATAAAATTAGCTGAAAATTTCAGTTGTAATCTAGCTTGTTGCACTACTTGTTTTCTGAAACCAATTATTATTATTATTATTATTAAAGCTAATTTTTCAGTTTTCTTATGTAATGCATCATTTACTGCACATCAATGTTTCTATAAAAATTTAGAATTTTTTAAAATATCAGCTTCATTTGTCTTTTTGTCTTCTGCATGTTTGAAACGGGCGCACACCCAATCATCTCTTACACTTCTCGTCCATTGTATGTATAAAAAACTAGTATCCAAATAAAATAGTTTGAGCTACTATCAATCTGATTTCAATTCCAATCACAGTAATTAGCCTCTAACTTCTAAGAAGCTCATCTTCAAAGCAAGACACTTCATAATAGTTATATGATGATTGCCGATTGAGATTTGCTTTTACTATCTCTAGGGAAGCTCATCTTCAAACGAAACAACTCACAACATCCCTTTTAAGTTTGGCTAATTTTGAGATAAGATTGTTTAAGCTTTAAAAATGTTACTTAATTAGCTCCTCTTAAGTTCAGGAAAAAAAAAACCCCAGATAATAATGGTGCTAGATGAACCGGTCCGGACCAAAATTCCTTCTCATCCAACCCCCCCCCCCCACCCCCCCGAAAAAAAACAACCCCAAAAAAAGGGAAAAAAGAACTATTGAAAGGACAAAAGGATAATTTTATAGGAACTAATAGGTTATTAATTTTATTTGGACTAATAGGTTATTTTCATCTTTTTTTCAAGTCTTGCCTCTTAACAAGCTAGAGTAGAACTGTTTGGTTCAAAGAATTAGGGCGGAAAAGCAAAAAAAAGGACTGACACATGTTTTGTGTCAGAACAGTGAAAAAGAATTCCTATTCCTTGCTTTGTTTTAGCAGAAAATTTTTTAGAAAGATTCTGGAAAATGTCAAAAAAGTGTACTTTTTTTGTAAAAGCCAATTCCGAGTTTTTTTCATGGAATTGGGTGGAAAGGAACTTAAAAATTAATAAAAAAAAAGTGGCTTCTCTCTTTTTCATGTTTGATTGGTTGATTGGTCACATCAAAATGGTCATTTCCTATTCCTCAAGTTTGATCTAAAGCAAGGAATTGTATTAATAGAGATTTTCATCTTTTATTTTTTATGAAACAAAAAAAAAAACCTTTAAGGAAACACCCCATAAATGCAAAAGGGGCGGAGTTTACATTGGATTCCTTCCTTATTTTTGGCAAAATAACCAAACAGGCCCTAATGCTAATTTGGGGAAATAAATGATAAACTCTTTGGTAGAATTTAATGGAATAAAAGGTTAGGGGTTCATGTGCAAATAATCAATAAAGCTCGGGGTGTTTAAAAAATTTAGGGGTTCAGTGCAACATCCCCAAAAAGTTCAGCGGCGTGTTTTTGAAAATGACCCTAACAATAATCGTAAGGGGTGAAGCGGGAGGTGAACACCCCGGAAACGATGAGACTCGGCCTCCAATTGCGATTCGACGGTGGTCCCTCAGAGAGAGACTCACCTGAAGGAGGCACGGAGCGGCCGCAGACGACAAACACATGGGTCCAACGTGGTGGGCCCAGCTTGCAGGGCGCACCGAGAGACGACGTGTGAAAAAAATCTCACGATGGTGGGGCCCACGGGGGTAGGGGACCGGTGAGGGCGCTGGATGCGCTCCCACGGGAGATTAGATGGTTGGCAGGATATGGCAATTAGTAGTCTTCTTTTGTCCTCTTGTATTTATTTGTTGTCTTGAAAAACTTCGCAGTACGATATGGCAAATAATATTCTCCATGTAGTTTTCGCCGTAGAATAGTTACAATTTCCAAACTAATTCGTTAATCTCTTATGAATAGTATAAATTATTTTATTCTATGGATATCCTGATAAAATCTTTACTCAAAAATTTGAGAGACCATTAAAAACCTACATAATATTATTATTTTTAAAATTAAGTAAACAATTAGTATAAGTTGGGGAGTATCAATAGCTTATCTTATAATCATTCTCAAAGTATACATATACATATATAGAAAGAGAATAAGTATCATTGGTACAAAGGATAACATTGATCTCTAATAGTGAGGTGGCAACTTTTAATTTATATATTTAAATATATTCATCTCAAAATGGTCTTTACTTAATTACTTACTCATTAGATGAGCAAATGAGAACTGTTTATCTCACTACCAAGGATCACACTTAGTGCTTAGTGCCAAGGATACTCTTATATTCCTCATATTTCACACAACAAATTACTTTTTTCATCTAAAGAATATCCAGCTAGCTATCTTTCTATCCAAAGTGCACATATAAATGATTTCTTATCTGCTGAGGATTTGAAAGCAATTGAACAAAGAATCAGCATGGTTCAAACCCTTGCCTGAAAGTATTTAAAAAATCTTGGCACAATTGATCCAGCCACTTCCTGTAACAGAACATTGAAAAGTCTGAAACATAAGAAAAAGAATTATTTGCACTTTAATGTTTCTCTTTCAATGAGAACAACACAATCTCAGAAAATATTGAGATATATTTCTATATAAGTAATCATCATTTGCTGTATATCAATTAGGCCTTTCCATTTCTGCACAAAACTGATAAACCAACGATCCTAATGCTAACTTTTTTTAATCACATATTTTGGGCTCCACCACATACCTGAGAGTTCTGGTATGAGGTCCCAGCCAAGGTTCCTTGTAAATAAATAAATAAAATAAAATAAAAAACAAGGTTCCTTATCACGAAAAGAACGTGGTAATGTTCATAAAATAAAAACTAAAGATGTTTATGTGCAAACAGAAAGAAAACAAAAGGAAGAAGAAAGAAATAATTGCACTTAATAGCATGCACAAATATCTCCTGAAATCAGCTTAGTTGAGGGAGAGTTCCATTTCTTTTCTCAAACTTTTACATAGCTATATTACTTTGAAATTTGACAAACCTATTTGGATATGCTCTTCACATATTCCTACTTTTAAATCTTTTTTTCCCCCTTTATACTATGATGGTTGTAATGATACCTGAGAGAGTTACCAACACTGTGATCTTTTTTTTAACAGTTTTCAAAAATTAAGACATTACATTCTCTTCATAAGCATCACCAGACTGTTTGCATCGACATTCAACATCATAAGCCAAAATCTTGGCAGCTTTCATCCCTAACTTCCGATTTTACAAAATTAGCACCAGACTAGACAATTTTTCCCCTCATGTTTCTTATAGAGATATCACCTTTCCGTTAAGCAAATCAGAGTTGCTGCCTTCCTTCTTAATCTCAGTTACGGTACAGTTTCCTCCATTTCTTCAGCTTTACGGTACACTTTTTCTCCTCTGAAACACATTAGAATTGAGTTTGGGGCTTGAAGGAGTTGGATTGTGCTGTGAAAAATGATCACCCTTCCCCATGATACTCATTGGCACAGCGAGGTTCCACTTTTACAACCATCTACTCATTCTCCACCAATGGATAATCGGAATTATTAGGCACCGACTTCCAATACCGCAGTCCTCTTGCATTGTCTACCACTTGAGACGCTTTAATATTATACCCATGAATGTTGCTTAAACTAAGCACAGAGTGCGAGTAGTGTGTCTCATTAGTAGCATAAGGTTTAGGGGCAGATGGGTCATAATTGATATAATTTTGCAAGTTAATAAGCCTATCACTACCGGTAGAAGGCAGGCTTAAGGTCGCAGGTTCATGTTGTGATGGATATGAAGGACTTCTGAAATGAGGAACTTGTGTCTCAGTAAATCTTCGAGTTAAATTAGGTTTATTAGCGTCTAACTCATAAAAGCTATCCGGCTCAAGGTAATCAGTAGAAGGCAAGCTAAATGTTTTTGGATCCTGATTCCGTGAATATATATGGTTTCTAAAATGAAGGACTTGGGACTCAGTAAACTTCTGAGCTAAATTAAGTTTATCTGCACTAAAAGCATCAGATGGTTGGCCTTGAAGACTAGAGCAAAAACTTCATTCAGGAACATGATCAATTTGAGATGGTGAAGACGTCAGAAAGGGAGGATGTGGATGGATGTCACTGGCTATTCTTGAGTATGGTTTATGTTGATGTTCAGATGTTAGGTTAGGATCTGATATGCAAATGGAGTGGTCTACTCAAAATCTAGATTTTGAGTTCATATCATTCTCTAGCATACTATTAAATGTGTCAAACCTTAAAGAGCTGGATTTTTGGGTAAAATTATCAACCGACCCATAATTCTTGCTGCTTTGATAATCAAGACTTTGTCTATTCCGTAGAATAATTTCCTTTGGAGAAAATAGTTTAATAAGCCTCGCTACCTACATTCCAAAGGGAGAAAAAACAAGTCCCAGAATCAGCAAACAAATAGCTATTTGACTGGTAAAAAGCAGCTCTAAGGAGAGCCAAACCCTGTTTGTATGAAAGACCAAAGTTAAACTTGTAGGGCGCATAATAATTCTCTTTGATAGAACCTCGGAATTCATCCTCAGATAAAGGTTTTCATGTCAAGAAATTTGTCTATCTTTTGTACTTTCCTAGTTTGGTTCAAAAGCACAAAATAGGAAAACCCAAAAAGAAGAAAATGTTCCTTGCCATTTATTTTGGTTCACTTGAGAAAGAAGAAAATGTTTCTATAAAATAGAGAAAAAGGTAATATTTTAGTAGGATAAAGTGGGTTTTGTCAGATTTCTACTCGATTTCCTCTCAAATAGAGAGGAAGTTGGTTTCTAAAATACTACCTCTTTTCTCTACTTTATTTAAAATTTGGTGAACCAAACTGAGTTTTAGGAAATCTATAGCAATAATTTAATTACAGAAATGCCACTGTCGATAGTTTCAATAAAATCTTTTATAAACATGGCGAACCAAACAACCCCTCATGAGAAGCCTCCACTCCTATAGGGTGGTTTGCGTCATAAACAAAATACTTAAAATTGTCTCAAAATACTTGGGCGTGGTGTCTTGGTCAGGTAGAGACTTTGAGGGGGACTTTGTTCATTGTCTTTTACATCCAGAACATTTCTTCTTGCATGTATCTTATCTGATAGAAAGTGTTCGATTTCCATGCGACTATTTAAAAAAAACAAATTCTAAATGTTCTAAGAATTGCAATGAATGAATATGGAGCAAAGGGTAAAAGCTTAGGAAATAAGGAGTAAGGTTTGAAATCCTAGCCAAAAACATGTTTTTAATATTTATATATTAACAAAATGTTAGTCGAATCTCTTTTCCAATGCAAATACTACTTAAGAGAAAAGATTAGAGAAATGTCAAATATTTTACTGGAACTGTTCAAATTAAAGTCTTTACTCTGTAGCTAACTTGATATGGAATACAATGTGCAGTTGAATATACTAACAAGTAGTTTAAATTCTGTTCACACACAGTTCAAATTTATCTTTTAAGCCATAAATAATAATTATTAGTACGACTTATGACTGGTTTAATAATAGTTATATTTTTGGGCAATAATGACAGCGTTTGATAAGATGACTTGTTGATCACCAAAACGTGACTCCAAATCTACAAATTAAAATGATTTGATGATAAATTCTACAAATTGATTTCAACTGTTTTCATAAACATATGCTATTTTATCACTTTTACCCCTGCCTCCCAGTGTAAGATACTTTGGGCAATCAAAAGATTCAAAATGCTACAAGCATATTGAAAGAATATAAAATAACTGATATGCAAACCTCAAGAAAAATATCACAAACACAGACCTAGTACCATTTACTTACAAGGTATTAAAAAAAAAAAAGAATTACATCACAAATCTGAACTGCATGCAGAAGCCCCTTATGCATGTACTGGAAAACGGATAGGAATTAATCAAAAAAAAAAATCCCCATCCAAACTTTGCACAACCAAGAACTTTTCACCGACAATCATCATAGCTTCTCTTAAGAAATGATGATCCACAAAATCAAAACCCCATCCCAAACTGACTTCAAAATCTATTATTTCAAGCTTTCTTGTTTTCCCCTTCTCTCTCTCCTCCTTTTTTCTTTTTTTTGGCTTTATGTTACATGGCAAAGAAAAGAGAAGGGACAGAGAATACAAACTGAATACTAATATTTCTTTCCGAGAATGATGCCGATGACCACAGACACCAAGGCAACACCGAGGATGAACTTGAAGGCCATGATCCCTGACGGTGGACTGAGAGGAGTCATATCTGCTGTAGATCTATGCACTCCTTCGTTTCCTTTGCTACTTTTTGGTGTTGGTGCCGATAAATTGTCAAATGGAAGCTCTCTGGATCTAACCTTTGTTCCTGCCTTTGAACTGCCTTCTATAGTTGCATCCTTAGGCTGCAAACATAACAGAATTGTTGAAATCTTTTAACAATTTTGGACATTATTTCAGTGGGAAAAGATCATGGCGATTGTTATTAGCTGAACTTGCCTGCTTCGAAGATTTTGCATTCTCAAGTTTGTTCTGGAGATCAGTAAATTTCTTTTCTAGCTCAACATTCTGGGTAAGTTTATGTTTCAAATCAATGAGCTCAACATTGAGAAGATCGACCTTTTTGCTTTCCTCTACAACCTGAAAGACATATGTAACAGGAGATTAAGATTATTGATAAATTTTAGGCATTTATGCTGTAGAACAAGATTCTATATTAACAAAAGGAGTAACTTCCACAATGAGTATTAATAACTAATTAATTGAGTCGTCAGCAAAAGACATAGTTTCAACCTTTTCATTATATTGTGTTTCAGCTAGTTGCAACTTCTGCTTCAACTCCTGCACTTGCTTTTCTAGAAGAATGGCACGCTGACGCTCAGCTTCCATCTCTCCAAGGGTCTGCTCTCTGGCAGCATCTCTTTCAAGCACCATTCTGGATTCTGCTTCTTTCTATTAAAGGGAAAAGAAACCAATTCAGCATAAGGAATGTGAAAATGCCACTGATATCGGATTGAAGTATATATGAGGTGAACAAACTCAACATAAGAAGCCATTCTTTTTTCTAACCATAAGGTATGCAGTTATGCACTATTGTGAACAACTAGCCTTTCATAACAAGCCCCACCACCATTCAGCATTTTCTCTCATCTCACCAGGTAAATCTTTCGTATTCATAGAAACACGCTAGACTTTCTTCCTAAATTTATTAGCAATTCACAATTCATGGAGGAAAAAAGAAAAAGTAGAAGAGTTGAGCATACACCATAACTTTAGTTAGCCAACATTCTACCCTCCCTTGTCAGGCAGTCAAATATTTGTCTGTGGCAACACATTCACATATGAAGGCCTTGACTTGTGTCGTGTCCTGACCTTATAAGAACTTTATGTATTCTTATCCATTTTTAATTGAATATGATATACGTGTGCCTGTTCGTGGACATAGATATACAGATACTTAGCCATCATAAAAAAAATGTATCAAATTATAAATCTAGCCTTTCAAGAAAAGTTGTAGATAGCACAATTCAAAACCCTTGACCATTGAAAGAAAATTTTAAAATACATTGATAAAGGATACAACTACAATCTTACAATTGGAGGACACCAGATGAAGGAATTATATATGAAATTCCATGATCAAGCACTCTTTAAGGCCACCAAGACAGAAGTTTATGCGTGCAGCAACAATTGAAAGGGGGGAAAAATCAATGATTGAGAACAAACCTGCTCTGCTATAGCGTTGTGAGCAAGAGTGAGTTCCTCCTGGAGCAGCTTTAACTTTTCGTTGAGACCATCTCTTTCACAGAGTATATTTGAGCGTTCCTCGAGTTTAGAAGCTATTGCTGCTTCCTCCTCTGAAGCTGCTGATCTCATGCTTGCAATCTAGTAAAAGAGTATTCATAATAAGCATACTTAGGGTGCAAGGAAAAAAAAACTGAGATGGCATTAAAATTAAAAGCAAGCAATGCATGATATTAGAAGAGACTCTTTGCTACCTCTGAATTTAGGCTGTCTAACTCAGAATTAAGAGAGATTTCCCTTGCTTTTTGTTCTTCCAACCGCACTGTAACTGATTGAAGTTCTTCTTTCGCATTCTGATACATTGTATTGAGCGTGTTGTTTTCTTCCATAACAGAGAATATCTGGAAATAAAAAAACTATCTTCTTAGAATTTGAAGTCATTTCAATTTTGATATCTTACACGAACTCTCCGCAAGGCAAACCGTGCTTTTTCCAGAATAGGAACTATATGCACATTTTTTATAAATTGAATGAATTTTCTTTTGCAGAAATATTATATGGTTACCTGGGATTGGAGCTTGTCCCCATCAGAAGCAAGCTGCTGTGTCAGGTCTTCTATTGTCTTCTTCGATGACTGAAGCTGCAACAATGCATCCTCTTTGTCTGCAACAGCTGCATTCAGTGACGTCTCTAACTCATTCACTTTTGTCTCATATGTTGCCAGCTGTTCGGTCTGAAGCATGTTTGCTCGGGCTAAACCTTCATTCTCTGTTTCAAATTGATAAGCGCTGCTTTGCATCTCCTCAATAGTTGTTTTCAAGTTCTGCATATTAAGTAAAGCCTCCTCCAACTCCACCTTCTTATTTTCTGCAAAAGTGTTCACTTCTGCAAGTTGTTCCTCATGCATTCTCAGTTGTGATTCAAGTGCTAGCAGCTTCTCATTCAGGCTTGTTGCTTCAGAGTCTCTCTGAGTAAACTTCTCAACAGCTTCATGTAGTTGGAGTTCCGTTTCTCTAAAGCGCAATTCAGTTGCAGAGTTGAGTTCCAAGCCTCTTGAATGTTCATTAGTCAATTCTTCTATAGTTTTTACATGAGAAGCCAGTTTCTCAGCAGTTGCCTCCTTCTCTGCATGAATGGAGCTTAGCAGCTCATTAAGCTCATTAACTTTAGCCTGATTGGCTTCCAACTCTGATCTAAGCTGTGAATTTGTTCCTGCCAGCAATTCATTCTCTGAATATGACTGCTCAAGTTTCGTTTCAGAATCTGAGAACTTTCCTTTAAGTTCCTCAACTGTGTTCTCTAAAGCAAAAATTCTCAATGCACTTGCTTCCAGTTCTGCCTTTAATGAGGCAACTTTTTCAGCAGCTTCTACTGCTTCACGCTGATGGATTACTACTTCCTCTTCAAGGAACGTTACCTTCTCTTGTAACTGTTTAGCTTCTGAATCTTTAAGAGTAAGGCCACCGATTGCTTCTTGGAGTTTAAGCTCTGATTCATTTCGAAAAGATTCATGCACTGACTCTAGCTCCAAACATCTTGTAGAAGCTTGCTCTGCTGTCCTTCCATGGTGCTCTAACTGCTCTTCAGCAGACTTGAGTTTCACAAGAATCTCACTCTCCCTTATACCTGATGCCTTGAGCTCTTCCTCAATGCTTTCCAATTTCCCTTGTGCAGATTTCATCTCATTTTGCAATTCCTCAATGAAGTTTTCAGCCTGCGAAAGCTTTTCACTGGAAATGTTTGACAACTCTTCAAGTTTATTCTTTTCTTCGGTAATTTTGTTCAACATATCTGTCAATTGCCTCTCCTTCTCATTTGTTTCTTGGACAATGATTTCTAGGCTTTCTGATTTTGTTATAAATGCTTCCAGTTCTGTAGAAAGCTCGGAAACTCTGCTACTATATTGCTTTGATTCTGCTTCAGCATCTCTGTATTTGGCTTCTGCATCGCTTGCTAACTGTTCCAGGTTTTCATTTAGTCGGCGTGCATTTTCCAGCAACAGCTCTAATTCTTCCACCTTCTTTCCAGCATCTTCTGCTTTTGAATGAGACTGCTGAACCAAGTCTTCGAGTTCAAGACTACGCTGATGTGCTGCAGCTGCCGTCCTTCATGTGCATCATGTACTTCTGCAAGATCCTTTACCTCCTGTTCAAACTTTGAGCTTCTAGAATCAGCTTCACTCAAAGATGATTCCAGTTGGCTAATCCTTTCTTTATGTTCCTGGATCTGGCCTTTCAATAGCTCCCTTTCTTCCTCAAGATTGCTTGATTTAACAGTGAGCTCCGATATTTTCTCAGTGAGCAATTTAATTTCACTTTCTGCACCAGTGAATTTTAATTCTGCATGAGCTATCTGTTCCTCAAACTCTACATTCTTCTGCTCAGCAGAAATCAATTTCACCTCTTTTTCTCTCAGTTGTTCCTTAAGCCCCTCTTCAGCTGCAGAGGATGATTGAATTAGACCTTCAAGCTCAAGGTTTCTCTGGGAAGCAGTCTCTGCAACCATTCTGGATTCGCCATGGAGCTCGTCAAGTGACTTCAGCTTTTGCTCAAGCTCTGCATTGTAAGAGAGAGCTTGTGAGAGGAGTGAATCTGTTTTGCTGAAGTTCTGGTCTGCAACAAGAAATTTGTCCTCCAACTGGCCACATAGTTCTTTTGTAAGGGATAAGTTTGTGTTTAGATCAGCCACAGTACTAAGAAGATCTTCCTTTTCACCTGTCAATTTCTTCAACTCATCCTGCAAGCTTAGCATCTGCATCTCTTGGTTTCTCAAACTAGCCTCAACATCTTCCCTGGAGTTAATCTCCTGTTGAAGTTTCAACTCAGATTCTTCCAAGTTAATAATCTTTGACTGGATTTCATCTCTGGATGAAGAAAGCATGTCCTCAAGCCCTAAAAACTCTTCCTTCATCCTCTCTTGAGAAGATTTATTGAAGTCCAATTCTTGAGTCAGTTCCTTTATAATATCTTCTTTGGAAGCAAAGTTCCGCTCTAACTCTGATACCTGAGATTCTGAGAGCTTTAACTTTTCCTGAACTGCTGAAAGTTCCAATGTGGAACGACTGAGTGCTTCTTCGACTTGCATGTGTTCTGAAACCTTAGTATACAGGCCTTTAAGTTCTTCCTGCAGATTACCTATCTGATCTTCCATATCTTTTGCACTGTGTTTTGCAAGTTCAAGCATCTTCTCCAACTCTGAGGCCCTCTTTGATTGTATGTCTGCATGTGAACTTCTCTCATTTGACAATTCCTCCAATTTCCTTGCTTCACTTGCTGATAATGCCAGCTCCGCTTCAAGCCCCTCCAACTTCTTTCTAGAATTCTCTAGCTCAGCTGACGCTCCATGGAATGAATCCTTCAAGTCTCTCAGTTCCTTTTGCTTTACATCTAGAGTTCCCAATGCCTCTTCAAGTGATGCAACTTGCATACTATATTTTTGTTCAGCTGCTGAAATCTCTTCTTTCATCCTGTTGTTATCAAGTTCAAGTTCTTCACCGTGCTTACTTACTGTTTCAAGTTTCTTGTTAGCTGAATCAGCCTCAGATTTCAACAGCGCTTTCTCGGATTCAGAATCATGCAATTCCTTGGTGACCTTTTCAAGTTGGATCTCAAGAGATTTGATCTTCTCTCCAGCTTCCAATAAATTGATGCTGGTTGCTTCATTGTTTTGTGTTTCTTCCACTTCTATAGGTCTGTGTGATTGGGAGTTCTCCTTCACATCTCCCACTTCCTTCTCCACCTTGATGAATTCCCCGTCCAGTACAGCATCATAATCTTCTTTGCTTGCTTCTTTTTCCTGAGGATGTACGTCATTGTTGATTAAAATATGTCTTTCTGCTTTGTCTTCCTGTTCTTAGACATGTCAAGTAAGGAGGCTTGTAAGAAATAAGTATATAAACAGCATAAGTATATTAAACATGTATGTGAGTCTAAATCCTGCACGGGTTATCTTCAACTGTTAAATGTTGTCAATGCATGATTCTAATACTGTGACATTATAACCTGAGATCTTGTAAAATATGAACTTGATTGCAAAATGAATAAGCTAGATGGAGCAAGCAATATATTCATACCAATAAGCAAACAAAAACATCCACAAGACATATGCTTAAATACAATATTTACTTAACAAGATCTCTCTTGACAAAGCTTCCATACTGATCTTCAAAATAAACAGTTCAGAAAAAGAGAAGAAGATAATCTTCTGAGGATATTTTTAAGAAGACAGAGGAAGAAAAAGATTTCTTTGGGTACTATATTCTTTCAGCACTCCATGGCAAAAGAACCATTTTACTGTCCCGAATAGAGGTTCCACTTGCCTTGGACCTATCTTAAAAAGCATATATACATATAGTTATTCAATCTTTTTTCATATTTTTGAATGAATAATTAATTCAATTTTGCTTTTGATTCTCATGAGCAGGTCTTTTGGTGGCATTCTAAAGTTTTAACTTTTTACACAGATTCTTCACGACACCTCTAGGGTCATTGGTATAGTCAGGCAAAGTAAGCCAAACAAGGGTGTCGTTTATAGTGAAAACTAATTCAAATTTGCTTTTGATTCTCATGAGCAGGTCCTTTTGGTGGCATTCTAAAGTTTTTACACAGATTCTTCACGACACCTCTAGGGTCATTGGTATAGTCAGGCAAAGTAAGCAAAACAAGGGTGTCATTTATAATAATGATAACTACCAACATCATTAAGGTCGTTTGAACTTCTTGTCCATTAGCAATCTCACCCCCCCCCCCAACAAAAAATAAAATAAAATAAAATAAATAAAAGAACCCCGGTAAAAAACAAAAACAAACCTCAAAGGGAAAATTATGTATGTGATAATTTAACTGCTACCGATTTTGTAGTATTCTAGCCCCTAGGACACTAATTAGCAAAAGTTGTTCCAGCAGGTACCTTCAAAAATCATACTCAAAAGGTAAAAAGTAAAAAAAAAAATAATGTTATTATGCTAACCAGATCCGACCCTTTAATTGATCAAGAGGGGCTGGAATGTGGAGAGAGTGCATAGTGTATATGTGACAAACACGGGAGATAGAGCATTACTTCTGTACCTTAGTGCTTTGCTTCTTGATGAAAGTCTGTACTTTTGTTGCTTTACAAGATTTTCAAATGATGACATTAGCATGGAACAAGGAAAGTAGGGGAAAAAAAAAGATGCATATGACATGTGTTTAAATTTCAACTAGTGACAGTAGGTTTTAATTTCCATGTTTTTAATTTTTTATTTTGAGACCAAAACTTAAAACAAACTGTTCAGACCATACTTTTCCTCTGCATCTGTTATGTGTTGGGAATCTCATTTATGAATATTTCATATGAGTATAATCCCACATTGGAAAAGTTAAGAAAGAAAAGTGAAGTTAAAAAGATAGTTGGGATCAATACCTTAGGTGTCGTTTGGAAAGAGGATAATGGTGGAAGGTTAAGGAGAAGGGTTAAACTAGTTAACCCATCATGACGGGTTAAATATAATTTAATGTTGCTTGGATTAGATCGTTAAAGTGAAGGGTGAACTTTTTGTGTTTGGCAATTAAAGAAAGGTTAAAAATATTAATCCTGCTGACTTTTTAAAAAATACCAACTTTAACATTATCAAAAATAAGAAAAATTACTAATGATTGTTCAAAAAATATGTTCCAACTCCCTTTCCAAAATGCAAGCACACAACAAACAAATTAATTACTGTACATGTTCATAATTTTCAAAAGAAAAGTTGTTTTTGGCAAAACTTTCAATAGGTGCATTGTCGACTAGTAATGCAAATTGTACAGGTTATGTTCATCCCCAAGTGAAAATCAAACATTAGATGAACATGTTCAAAGTTAACAAGAAGCAAAACATAAGAGTAGCCACAATAGCCACAGGGAGATGGGCATTGAAACATTAAAATATTAAAATAGAAATAATAAAATATTAAAACAGCCTCCACTTAGCAATGGCGGGCTCTTACAATTTACAATTAATAATACTAAAATATTAAATTACACACTGCTCCTGTATAGCCATGGTGTATTAAAATATTAGAATATTAAGCAGTCCTAACCCGGTGAATATTGAAATAGAAAGACTATTAAAGTAGCCACCAACGGATGGCTCTCACGATTTACATTTATAATATTAAACTACATCCTTTGTCCTCCCACGCAAGGCGGGTTAAATCTTACACCACCTCCATATGCGGAATAGTTAACTCGTCAAAATGATGGGTTAACTGGTCTTAACCCGTTGGCACATGTTAACAAACCTCTCAACCACAAATGAGTTTTTGCTAGGTTAGTGAAAGGTTAAAACCCTTTAAACCCTCCACAATCCTTTGCCAAACACACCCTTATAGACTAACTTTTTAGGTTAATTTTGTTCCTATGCTCTGTTTAAGGCTCATTAACTCCTGGTTCGGCTTATTACTCCACTAAAAGTTATATCAGGGTTCAGGTTGTGGTCTAGGGGAGAATGGAACCCAATGTGAAGCCTGAAGGTGTTAGAAGACTAATGAGGTCAGGTTAGACACCAGGCCCCGGATGGTGGAAGATTCTAGGATGGTTGGCTGTTACGCTGCTCATATTTGTTGGTTTAGACCAAGTCAGGGTAACTTAGGTCTAGTTAGCCCACGTGTTGGAAGTTATTACAAATGTTGGTAGCCATGTTCCACTTGAATGGTTGCTGGTTTAGACCAAAAGTTAGGTAACCATGATGGATGGTATCCGGAATTGCTCATTGGAGGGATGATGGTGTGATTAGCCCACATGTCATGGAAGACCCTACGGATATCGAGTAGCGAGGTCGCCTTTCCATGGTTGCCAGATCAAACTAAGTTAGCACAGGGCCCATGCTTCTCGTGGATGATTGAGTTATACTCACAAATGAAGATGGAGATGGTGAATTTCATATGTGAGTATAATCCCACATTGGAAAAAGAAAGAGGGGGTGGACTTCAATACAAAGTTAGGAGTCTTGGAATCAATAACCAATAGCTTAACCTTTTAGGTTAATTAATTTGCTTTCTAACCTCTGTTTAACACCCATTAATTTCCTGTTGGGTCCCATTACTCTCCAACAATGTGGAAAACCAAAGATCATGGTATTGTTGGAAAAGAGCAGCTCGAGGACAATAGAATTGCAGTGTGAAAAGGTTGTTCATTGCGCATGTCTGGTCACTGCTGCACTTATCAGGGTCAATTTGTGTAGGCAATGAAACATTACTAACCAGAGTGTACATTATTTGGTTATTTTTGTGTCTTTTGAATCCTCATTTCTGGTTTCTTTTGATCACCACAACTGTTTCCTTTACATTTAATCTGTATGCGACTATGTCGTTTATGGTGATCTTGCATGTACATAGTAATTGCTACTCATGATATTATGTTGGGGTTTTCAAGATTGAGACCTCTCCATTTCTTGCTCCATCTAATAGAAAGATCAGAATCTGCCAAATCTACTAAAATTCTAAGGGAGTACTATACTAGATCTGACCGAATCAATGAAGCTTTCCTATATGTTAGCCAAATTACAAGACATCACGTAACTATATATATATATATATATATATATATATATATATATATATATATATATATATATATATATATATATATATATATATATATTATACCCTAGGGCTTGTTTGGTAAGAGGTTAAAGCAATCAGGGTTAAACTTTAACATGATAGTTCTTTCCTAGAACAGTTAGTGGGGAAACATTCCTGTGTTTGGTATAACATGTCATAAGGGTTAAAATGTAACAATCTCTACCACTCTCAACTCGAAGGCATAAATTATAATTTTTAATTTTTGAGGGTGTTTATTGCAATTTTGAAACTTTGTGGTGTTTTCTGCAAAGTTTGTAATCCTATATTGTCAATATACTGTCTATAGGTTTGAATTTTCAAGGTGTTTTTGTAAAATTTGAAGTATGAGTGTGTTTTTGTAATTTTAAAAATGATGACAAAATTCTCAAAGATTGGCCTTCCTTATTTTGATTCAACAATGTACCACTTCCAAGGTGTTTTATGAAAATTCCAAATTTTAAAGAGGTTTGTTTGTAATTCCTATATTCACTGTACTTTTGTAGGATTGAAATTCTTAAAATGTTTTTTGTAAAATTTGAATTTTGAGGGTGTTTTTGCAATTTACAAAACTTTTAGGGTGTTTTCTAAAGTTCCATTTTTAGGAGGCTGTTTAATTGCAATTTTGAGGCTGTTCCAAATTTTTAATTTTTGAGGGTGTTTATTGCAATTTTGAAACTTCTGTGGTGTTTTCTGCAAAGTTTGTAATCCTATATTGTCAATATACTTTTTGTAAGTTTTGAGAATTTTAGGAATTTTTTGTAAATTTCAAAAATTTCAGGGTGATTTTTGTAATTTTAAACCTTTGAGGGTGTTTATTGCAATTTTGAAACTTCTGTGGTGTTTTCTGCAAATTTTAAAGTTTGGTCGGGGACTGTTTGTATGTTTTGAAATTTTTAGTGGTTTTTTAAGTTTTGAATTTTTAAATTTTTTTCGTGATTTTTACCGAGTTTTACATTATTGAGGGTGTTTTTGTAATTTTATAATTGTTTTGGGGTTATTTATAATTTTTTACTTTACAAGTGATCTTGTCAATTTTCAGGTTTCAGGAGGCTTGTAAGTTTTAGAACTTTTTATGGGGCTTTTGTAATTCCACATGCTTAAATGAACCAAACCTCAATTTTTCACTCCTTTTTCTCGTACTCCCTAACGTGGTTAAAAGTTTACCCTTATATGGGTTAAACTTTATCCTTGGTGAAGTTTTAGAAGCATAACAAACATGGGTAAAGATGGGATAATGTTTAACATGGTAAACTTTACCCACCATTTACCCATGTACCGAACAAGCCCTCAGATTCATCAGTTGGCCAAATTGAATATCTTTACAGTTCAATGTCCAACTTGGGTAGAAATTATGAGTTTCAGTTGGTCTATTTACTAATCCTAAGGTTGTCAAATGGGTGGTTTTTGGTGGTTTTGGATGGGTCATAAATGGATAGGCACCATTTTGCCCATTTTCATATTTACAAACCATTTAATATTTGCTAAATGGGTCACTTCGCACCCACGCATTTATTAAATGGGTGGTCCATAGGTGACCCAATAACCCATTTAGCTATGGTGCTTTTATGTTTATATATATAACAGTTTCAGGGGTCTATTTGAAAATGTGTGGGCATAAAATCTAGAAATTATGAGCAGCCCCTTAAAATTTTGAAATTTGCAAAAAACACCCTCAAAGTTTAAAAAATAAAAAATACCCTTAAGAGTTCAAAATTACAAAAAACCTCTCAGTAATTTCTAAACTTACAAATGACACATGTAATGTGGAAATTTCCAACAGTCCCCTATAAATTTAAAATTTACAAAAATACCCTCAAAGTTTTAAAAAAATGCAAAAAACACCCTTAAAGGTTTAAAATTACAAAAACCACCCTTAAATAACAAAACCTACAAATGACACATGAAATCTGAAAATTTTCAGCATCCCCCTGTAATTTTAGAATTTGCAAAAAACACACTTAAAGTTTCAAAAATTGCAAAAAAACCTTAAAATTTTAAAAATTGCATAAAACACCAAAAAATTCCAAAACATGAAGAAAAACACACTACAAATCTGGAAATTACAATCTGGAAATTACAAGCATCATTTGCAGGTTGTGTGCCATAAATTTCAAACTTAGGGCTGTTTTCTGCATTTTTTTAAACTTTAAGGGTGTTTCTTGCAATTTTAAAATTTATAGGGGACTGCTAAAAATTTCCAGATTTCATGTCATTTGTAAACTTAGAAATTTCAGAGGTTTTTTTGGTAATTTTGAACTCTTGAGGGTGTTTTTTGAAATTTTTAAAACTTTGAGAATGTTTTTTGTAAATTTTAAATTTATAAGGGGCTGCTGGAAATTTCTAGATTTCATGTATTGTTTGTAGGTTTTGAAATTTCAGGGTGATTTTTGTAATTTTAAACCTTTGAGGGTGTTTTCCGCAATTCTTTAAAACTTTGATGGTGTTTTTAAAAAATTTTAAATTTATAGGGGGCTGTTAGAAATTTCTAGATTTTGTGTTATTTGTAAGTTTGGAAATTTCTGAGAGTTTTTTTTGTAATTTTGAACTCTTGAGAGTGTGTTTTGCAATTTTTAAAACTTTGAGGGTGTTTTTGCAAATCTCAAATTTTAAAGGGGCTGCTGGTAATTTTCAGATTTCATGTGTCATTTGTATGTTGTGAAATTTTAGGGTGGTTTTACTAACTTTAAACACTTCAGGGTGTTTTTCGCATTTTTTGAAACTTTAAGGATGTTATTTGCAAATTTTAAATGTATTGGAGGCTGCTGGAAATTTGCAGATTTTATGCGTATTTGTAAGTTTATAAATACCTGGGACTTTTGTAATTTTGGACTCTGAGGGTATTTTTGCAATTTTTAAACTTTGAGGGTGTTTTTTGCAAATCTCAAATTTTCAAGGGGCTGCTGTGAATTTTCAGATTTTATATGTGTTGGTCATTAGTTTACTTTTAGCTGTTTTATGTAATTTTAAATTTTTAAAAGTATTTTTTGTAATTGTTGAAACTTTGAAGGTGTTTTTGAAAGAATATACATCAAAATGGGCAAATGGAAGGGTAATAGCCCGCCCATTTATGACCCATCTATCTTTAATAGAAGCAATACCACCCATTTATGACCCATTTAAATAAATGGGTGAGTTTGGATGGGTCATTTAGTGGGTGGGTATGGGTGGGCAAATAGGTTTGGGTCAAATTTGTCATCCCTAACTAACCCTAAGAATAATAGATATGCACAATCCTCAGGTGAAGAGCTTCAGAGGTACAAGATCTTGAAATACTGAAGGCCTTCCTAACAATGGTCAACAACATTGGCCATTATTGGATGGCTCAGCTTGTTAATTGTTTGCACAGGACAAAGTACTCAGCTGCCACAATCTGTTAGCAATGTTCTGAACTCCGATGTTGCGGAGCCTAAATACATGTATCCAGATGCATTAGATGTGAAATAACTAAATTTTATTTGATGTGAAACCCAAAAATGTTACTTTGAATTTTTGGAAGTAAACCATCAAATACAAGTAACCATAACTAAAAGATAACAGAATAAATGGGAACGTTTTGTGGAGAAAAAATGTTACCTATATACACAACTGGCATTCAGTTAAGCTAAAGCACCTTCTGCTTGATGTTAAAAAAATAATATTCCAAAAATTTGGTCGGTTATATCTTTTCATCATGACTCATGAGCTACCGTTAGTCAACGATACAATTCTCTTATGCTAGTGTCATTGTCAAGTTAGACACAACTCTCATCAACCTGTGACTTCTAGAAGCTAAACTTTCCAATTCATTCTTTGGTAACTACAAACTAATGGGAAATGTGATGTGTTCCTTTATCTTAGTGTGCCACATTATTCGCGAGATTTTCAATGTTAGTCCATATGTTTTTCCTTATCTTTTGTTAATCATAGGCACATGGGAAACGCAAACATATAATACAGTCGAAACTAAGCATTCTTTAAAAGGAATAAAAATTTAACAATAAAAAAGTGAATGTGAAGTATTTGTTTATGCATATGGATATTTCGGCAACCATAAAAACCATCGGACAAAACCTGATAGATAATTTAAAGTCTACTATTAAGAATCAGTCATATTATAACCAAAATTCAGGCCATAGTCAATTGAATGAAAGTCTTAAGGTTTAGCACAACAGAAAATAATAATAATGAAAATAGCCAATTATGATTATTCACTACCAGTCAAAGCAAACAAGATAAAATTTGGAAATAACTATTATAGGACCTATAGTAATGAATACTTGTACTTTTCATGTATTATTCGTGTATACAATGTAATGAATTCTATAAGCTTAGACATCTACTTCCAAGTACATAGTTAACACATACATATTTTACTTGTTCTCATGTATACACACAAATAGTACTCAAATAAATAGTATAACAGATAATGCTCAGAATTGGAAAAATAGAGTGGTACCTTCATTTAGCCAGTTTATGGGCATGTCCAGGTCGACATTTTCTAAGATTTGAGATTCAATACGAGCTAGTTACAGTATAACAACTGCACCACCAGTGTAGGCCTTTAAAAATTGCATCCCCAAGACACCCAATCTTACAAGATACAGTGGGTGGGTATATTACAAGCCTAACAGGCTATGAAGTGACATGGAAATAGAGGCACTAATATAATAGGCGGCTAAGACTACTATGGCTGAACATAATCCGTTTGGCCTTAGATCTGAGTGAAATTCACTTCTGCTCCATTTTTGAACTGGGACAAAAAAATTGAAGTCTGGAAACTACATTTTAACGGTTGCTACCAAATTTGAGCCACATACTCTTAAATCTCTATCTTGGGTCCCAAATACCAAATGGGTTTAAGTTTCTTGGGGTTGTACTTATGAATCTACACAAATTTGGTATGGCAAATTGACTAGTTATCAAAACACATGGGGCTAGTTTAGACAAAAAATCTGTTCAGCTTTCGATCCCAATCACATATTATTCTCTCCCGTTTCCATTCTAATTTGTTGAAGGGGTGGAGTGGATTGTGAAAGTTACAGGTTGGATCCCTGATACAGTTTTTATATAAAATAAGAATCACTAGGGTCCCACGACCTTTCAGTTTCACCAGATGTTTTTACCAGGTTTGAGTAGTTCTCCCTACAGCATTGACAGGTGAGATAAATATCAATATCAAGATAAATGACATGCTGATTTATTACTCTTTCATACCTTCTAATGCGAAAGATTTCCAAATCACTGAACTGTGCATCACGTCAACATTTATGTTCTATTTGGCCATCTCCCATAATAAACAAATATATTTCAGCTCAAATAGAGCATCACAATTGACATTAACAAGATATAGGCTGGAAATTCAGGATTTCACAACAAACATTTGCCATATACACAAAATACTTATGCATTTTAGATGAGTCTCTAACTTAGATATGTTTAAACCTAGACTATGCACATACATAACCACGGGAATCTACACTAATTAGTTAACTTAGGCCCAAAACATCAGTGAACACTCTAGAAATAATCTTCAAAAAATAATATCGGGCTTTGAACAAGTGTCACTGGATATTATATGTAACAATAACCAATGATGAAATCTATTTTTAATCAATACACTGATAAATTTAATAACGGATTCAATAGAAGGAGGAAGAGGAAATTCTTTAACAATTTGTTACTGAGATAATACGGTACCAGAACAATACTTCCCTTTAGAAAAAACTGTATGCCCTTCAAGAACATTCTTTTACAATTATCATATTTGTTTCACAAATGTGTGATTTTCAGTTCTATTGGTAGTTTTACAGTGCACCATTACTAGTCCAAGAAATTACCGTCTTTGAACTAGGACAATTACAATCATAACAGATTACTTTCCTATTACTGCATTTCAGGGCTCAGTCAAAGGCCATAGGAGGCCCATTTAGAAATGAGACTGCCATGTAGTCATAAATCAGCCACATATAACCAATAGCAAACAACTGATTCTAAGCAAAGTCAAGTTATTCCTAGCCAACGACCAAAGTCAAAATTTTTGCCGGGAAAAGAAAAACTAGCTCGAACATGATCAACTCAAATAAGAGATTATGCAGAAACCATTACCACTACATCAATCTTATTCTCCGATAGCTTCACTTCGACATCTCCAGAACTTGCATGTTTCTCTTCTTCCATTTGCTAGCAGGTCGTCTTTATGCACTTACACCTGCGAATTAGAAAGAAAAGATCAATGTGTTATAGAAAGGAGCAAGGTAATTCGAGACTAAGAAGAATCTAGCAAGAAAGCATTGGGATATCCAGTCCACATTATATGGTTTTCATGAATTCAGTAGCTCAGCAGATTATGCTGTTTGCTGTTCTCCATGGATACAGCAGATCCCAGGATACAAACTCACAGAAAGCATGAACTTATTAGAAGCAGAATAATTGTCTCGTTGACCGCACCAGTAGGGGACACTATGGGATCCTAATCCAAACATAGTATACTTCGCCTCAAATTTCTTTTTCTTTTTTTTAATTTTACTTATTAAACTCCAAATTTTCACCATTTACTTGTAACACTTATTAATCAACTTTGACGATTTTTTTTAACAATTAAGATCCAGGAAACTAAACTTTACCAAAGAACAGAATCTAAAATTAGAAATAGAGATAAACAGGAAGAATCTTTTTCAGAAATCAGCTTTCTCAAAAATTCTTGATCCTTAGGTATCTAAAGTTTTGGATCAGATCTTTCCGAAGTTAGTGAAAAAGCTCGCATAATGAAATGAATTCAGATTTAAACGCTACTGGAATCAACGATCTCTGATCTGATTCAACACAGTAAAGATGAGCCTCCACAGTGAACCGATCCAAAAAGAGAGCTAATAGATGAAGGAAAATTAAACTGAGTACAAAAAACCAAGAAAAAATTTAGATTTCTCACAAGATTCAAAGCGATCGATCGTCTCAAAAACAACAACTTCATGCTTAGATTCAAACGCGATCGCATCAAACAAGATCTACAAACTCAAACTAATACGAAACGATCAAAAGAAACTAATCAGTAAACGCTCACCTTCAGATCGATCAAGACTCAAGAGGCGATCAACTCTCGCTTTCTCTCTCTAACTTTTTTCCAACTTTTTTAGGGTTTTTTTTTTTAATTTTAGAAAGTAGAGAGAGAGAAGAACCCTTTTATACGAGGAGCAGCCTCGCCCCGGACCAGCGTGGGACGAAATCGCGATGTCTACGGCAGGCTGCTATTCTCACCGTATCCCGGTGCGGTTACCGCCAACACAATCATTTAATTTCTTCGGGATTAGCATTTTCCATGATTTAGTTTTATTTTTCGCGGGATCGATATAACGATCAGGAATCAAACAAAATTTTAATTATACTGTTTTGCTGGGGGTTTCGTGCATAATTTATGTGGGGTCAGGTACGGCGCACGTGGGGATGAGGTGGGGCTCTGTGAGTTGGAAAGGTTTAAACTTTGTCCTGCTAGGTTGGTAGGAGGATCCCTTACAGTAAACAAAACACGAAGGTGTGATACGGGCCAATGAGAGTGTGCCACCTGTTTGTTTGTGTGAACAACTTGCAGAAAGAGAAAATGAAAAGGTATCTTTTATCGACAATGACAGAACTACAACTGGAAAAGAGCATCTCATTTGTTTAATTTACAAATTAAGTAACTTAATGTCAAGATTAGATAATATTACATTATAATATTATTAGAATCAATGGTTTTTTTGGCGGCTAAATATCATAAACCCCCCCCCTAACTTTGGATGATTAACAGAAAACCCTCCTTAACTTTGAAAATATTAGAAAACCCCCCTGAAGTTTAGGGGTTATTAGAAAATCCCTCTTAACTTTGAGATTTTATCAAAACCCTCAAAATTTAATAGGAGTTTTGATAAAATCTCAAAGTTAAAGAGGGTTTTCTGATAAAATCTAAAAGTTAGATGGGGATTTGTGATAATCCCAATACTTAAGGGTTTGAAAGTTAAAGAGAGTTTTCCGATAATTGTCCAAAGTTAAGGGGGGTTTTCTAATATTTAGCCTTTTTTGGCATCATACCCTTCAGATTATTATTATTTATTGCATTAAGTACGGAATACAAGCTATGAGCTCTACCTACTCTGACGTAAACAAAATATATTCTCGGGACCCGTTCATCTTTTATAGTTCAATTAGCAAGATAAGCATTCACCACATATCTATAAATTCCTACGTAATAATGTTAGAATCAAGGGTTTTTTAGTTGCACAACCCTCACATCGTCAATATTTACTAAATGCTCTACAAATCTTAAACTTTGAATTTTTCTGCCCCAAAATATTCGACTTCATACGAAATTTGATGGGGATAAGTCTAATTAGGAAAGGATTAGAACTGTAAATCTCACCTCAACCATTTCAAAGTTAACATCATTTGGTTTGGAGTCGAAAATTTAAAATTTAAGATTTGGAAAACATTTTCATAAATATCAGAAAATTTCGGGTTCGCTTAATAGATATTGATGGTTTTGGAGGGTAATCCTAGAATCAATTATCACTAAGATCTCTTCTTTTTTTTTGGTTGTTTGTGGATGCTTTCCTACTAAGGAAAAGGATTTGGAGGTAATCTCACCTCCCACAAATTAACAAAGTAGAGACTCTAATGACTATGACACGTAGAGGTTTCTTTTCGGTCAGATACAACAAGTATTTGGTGGCGTCCAAACTTGACCGACCAAACCGACCTTAACAACCGATTTCTTCTCTAAAAGCTGACCAAAGGCATCCAAGTAGGACCGGCGCCCCCCTTTCTATCCTCAAAGCTTAAAACAAAATTCCACCCATTAATAACAGCACCAGCTAAAAACTCCCAACTTTGGATGAGAAAAGAATCATGTAGAGAACCCCATTTCTCTCCTTAAAACTTAACAAAAATTAAATTATTCTTCTTAAGATGTGATTGATTTATACTTACTCACGTGACACTGCAGTTCAAACTGAATTAATTATCATTTCTTAACATAATTAACACCTCGACGAGATTAGCCCCAAGCATTCATTAGTATTGTTTAAAGTGTGGCTATTAGTAGAGTCGAAGAATCGCGGACCATGAATGGTTATCAATAGATAGCTCTGAATCTTCAAACAAGAAAACCAATCACTTTTTCGCGTTCTCTTCCAATAAATATTAGGCGTAAGCTCTCATATCAACAGCTACATTGGAAGTATTTTTATTAATATCTGATATCCACAAATCACTAATTTGGACATCATATGGCCTTTGCTAATACCGTGATCGTCAGAGCAATTTCCTACCTGTTATAACCCTTTAAATCATCCGAATACTAATCTATGATTAGTAGCAGACAAGTATCCCGCATTAGAGACTCAATTCGAGTTTAATCCTCAGGAGTTAAGACGTGTACGATGACTCAAAGGCCGGTGTCAGTCGCCAAACCAACTTTTGAAGCTGGGTCCGCTCTGCCGACTCATTGCGAAGGCGACTCACGAGGTGGTACTTACCGACTTCTTACACCTGCCGAACCGACTCGACAAATGACTTACTCAGCCGTCCCCTTTTGCCGGCTCCTTGCGAGACCGACTCGAAGAGCGGTCCTAGTCAACCTCTGTGAGTAAGCCGGCTCTATGAGCAACCTGCTCGGTCTGCTCCGCCGACTCGTTGCGAGGACGACTCACAAGATGTTACCATACTCATAGCCTCTCACCAGCGCTGAGTCACCACCGCATTGAATGCAAGATCAGAGCCGTTAATTCTCTGAGTTCGTAGATCTTTGAGACACGTCGTACCACATGCCCCCTATCACTTCGCATTAAATGCCGACGCGACCTCATCCACTTAGACGACGATACCTGTAAAGGTGGATCTGATTCAGCCGCTGACCCATGCCTAGTCGAAGTGACCCCTATCCACTCGTCGGCCGACACCTGTAAAGTAGAAGTTGACCCAGCTGCCAGCTATCAGTCGGCCAAAGTTACTAAACTACCCCCTGATCCTTATTATAAATAGGGGAGTTGTTTTGCAGGCAAAGGTAAGCAATTTTTACACACTTAGAACCTATTTTAGAACATTCAGTTCAATCTTTACTTCTCCACTCAAGATTACCCACTAACTTGATCGTCGGAGGAACCACCGGGGATCCAACCCCAACCTCTCATGATTTGTGGTATGTGCAAGCTATCTCAGGGAATTTCTAGCTTGGACATCCAGAGGAGTTAGAGGATCTTAAACATCAATCAACCTAATTAATTGACTGTGTGATCAGTTGCATCAACACTACCCCTACTAGAGTCTAGACTTCTGAGCAAAGCATTATTTCTCAACAAAATCAAAAACTATTTACGATACTCAACAACTTATCCAAGATCTGCCACTTGAATCTTGTCACGTGGTTGTGTAGGCACATGACTACCACCCCCGCTATTTCTTGTATCAACTCTTAACATCCATTTTAAAAGCGTTGATTACACTGAGTTATGTGTGTTTACGCCAATACGAGGTTCTGTTTATACTGATATTTTAACTACATGCACTAATTATATTACTTTCACGAATACTATCCTACACATATAAAATTGATAGTTGGACACATGTCTTCCTTCTCCTTTCTATACTATACTAGTGAGGAGAGCACGTGAGTTGCACGAGCTTGCTCAATTCAGTGGTTGCACATCGACATTTCTATTAGGACCCTCAATTAATAAGTCGTTACAAAGAGCTCCATTTAATTGCTAATTCTACTCTTTATTTGAAGGTCTAATTTCATGATAACTTACATATTGGGAACCTGATACCACTTTCAATAATTTGAAGGACTAAATTTTAAAATAGCATAAGATATCTAGACCTAGTAACAATTTTGATAAAAGTACGATTATTAAAAACATTCATTGACATACCTTTCTGAGTTCTAATGGACATTTTTCACTCATAATGTTTCAGAAATATATAACTTTATATATACATTTCAATATTATTTGGTTAGTTAAATCAACTTTAAACTGCTAATTAGTGCCTAATTAGTGGTAGGCTAGCTATGGCAGGTCTGTCACATATATGCATCCAATTATAGAGAAGATAGTCTAAAGAGCCCCTAAGTTTTACTCCCTATTTCGAAGAAGCTCCTGAGTTTTTATTTTTGACAAAGAAGCCCTTAAGTTTTACCCCTTCTTTATAAAGCCTCAACTCTCCTTTTTTGACAATGAAACTCCTATGCCTTACCCTTTCATTCTAAAAAGCCCTTAAATTTTACTATTCTCTTCTAAGAAGCCCTCGAGTCTTTTTGTTAACTTGAAAGTTTCATTAAAAAAAAAGTTGGGGGCTTCTTAGGAGAAATGGGTGAAACTTAGGGACATGTTGGTCAAAAATAGAAAATTAGGGGCTTGTTAAAAAGATGAATAAAACTTAGGGGCCTTTTTGTCAAAAATAAAAACATAGGTTCTTATTAGAAAAGAGTAGTAAAACCTGGGGTTCTTTAGACTATATGCTCGCCAATTATATATCCGTGTCATGTGTCCAAGGAGGGCCCAACCAGATATATACTGCGGAAATGAAATTGGTTTCTCAAAACCGAGCTGGTTCCGCAAAAGCACACAGGTCCTTCGTCTTTTTTTAAAATTTGGATTTTCTAAGAATAATGTTGAAAGTTTGAGGGGTTCCTAAAAGCTATGTTGAAAGTAAGGGAGATATTTTGATTGAAAAAACTTGAGGGTTAAGCAGTTTGGAGGGTATGTTGTAAACATTGGGAACATTTTAGGGGGGTTTTGTGACAAGCTCCAGTTGTCTCAAAATGGGGAAGCTTCAAAATGTATAAATGGAGAGAGAGGCGAGAGAAGAGAGAGGCTTACGGGCTTGAGAAGATGAGACGTCAAGAGTCAAGAAAAGAGCCTTTTACTATATTTCTTTTACTGTTTTGTTTAGAGATGCTACCATACATCTCGTACTTATAGTTCGGCACAAAGTAATTAAGGAAAGTGTGAGCATAACTATTGAAGATTCACTATGGATATGGTGAAGATTTTATCACAAGGATGAGTGCACACAGACTTTACACACAAGTGACAGTTGCTCACTATATCTTTGAAAAATTGTTGTTAATTAATGATTTGTTTGCTTCAGTGGGTACTTACTAACTATGCATCTTTATATATATATATATATATATATATATATATATATATATATATATATATATATATATATATATATATATATATATATATATATATGAAATTATTTCTAATGATTTCTTTATTCTTGTGAGAGGAGGTATCTTGTTTTCTAGGCTAAATGGCACCTAAATACCCAATTGTTTTTCCATCTTTCCATCTTTACATTTAAATATCCTAAGTTGTAAAAGTAGCACCTTAATCCAAAGTTATAAAAATAGCACGTCAATTGCACGTGGGAATATTTCTAAAAATATTCCGATGTGATTAGCATATGACATTTTTGTAATTGTGTTGACCCTATTTATTGTTATATTTCTCACTATACCTACCCTCCATCTTTTTATTAAATTTTACATTCATATTCATGGAGGAGTATATATATTTGTAGAATAAAATAATTTAATGTTGTTCACAATATTCTAACAGTGAACAACTTAGGGTATTTATGTGTAAAGGTTATGAAACAATAGGTATTTAAGTGCCATTTATAATAACCTATTTTCTATTACTAGTGAGTAGAGCACGTGCCTACTCTGTTCAGTTGTTGGACATCAACATTTCTATTAGGTTCCTTAATTCATAAGTCGTTACAAATAGCTCCATTTAATTGCTAATTCTACTTTACAAATAGCTCCATTTAATTGCTAATTCTACTCCTTATTTGAAGGTCTAATTTCAAAATAACTTATAGGGTGTGTTTGGCTATTTTGTAAAATTGAGCTAGGACTGAACCTGGCCCAATTTTGTATTGTTTCTTGTTTGTTAAATTTTTTGGCTAGATCTGGCCCTATTTTTTAAGCCCAAATAGTGACACTAAACTAGTTTTCATTTGAACCGGAGGGGCTGGTCCAAATGAAAATCAGTTTAGCACAAAACTGGGCCAGGACTGGTCCTGGCCCAGTTTTGTGTAATTTGCCAAACTGTCCCTTAAATTAGGAACCTAGTAGCACTTTCAATAATTTGAGGGGCTAAATTTTAAAATAGAATAAGATATCTGGACCTAATAGCAATTTAATTGATTTAATGGGACTAATTTCAAAATATGAAAGATTTAAGGCAATATATAGAAAAAAAAATTCTTTTAAATTGGTGGCTTATTTTCACTTTGGTACCCCCAAAATTTGGCCACTTTTTCACTTTGATGTCGTAAAGTATTCTTATAAACCTTGGTACGCCAAAGCTTCGATCCAATCTCACTTTGATACTCCAAAGTTTTAAGCATATTTCACTTTCATATCTCGTCCTAATTCTGTTAGATTTTTCTTAAAATTTATATGACATCTTTAACTTGTGGTTAACATGAAATAAATTTAGATCCATTTTATCGAGTAGCTAAGCATGTGAGAAAAATACGTGTTAGAATTTTTTTATACCTTTCTTAGTTCTAATGAACATTGCTGCACTCATAATGTTTCACAAATATTTAACTTTCTATATACATTTCAATATTGTTTGGTTAATTAAATCAACTTTAAACTACTAATTAGTGCCTAATTAGTAGTAGGCTAGCAGTTGCAGGCCTGTTACATATATGCAGCCAATTATATATTCATGTCACGTGTCCAAGGTGGGCCCCACCATGTTTTGCAGAAATGAAAGGGTTAATTTTAGAAAATCCCCCTCAACTATGGAGTCGTCTCAAAAAAATCCCCACAACTATTTTAACTCTAGAAAAACCCCTTTAATTATGGGGTTTGTTGTATAGATAAGCCCCCACAACTTTCAAAATATGATTTATTTCCTCTCAACTTTTCTCACTTAACGCCCTAAACTAATACAATTAAAATCTAAAGGTGTAAATAATTTAAAATGACCATACTAGCCCTAAGACGTTAAAATTTTACCATAGTGTTCATTTTAACTTTTTGGTTAAAAATATCTTTCATTTATTTTCCATATCTTCTTCTTCCTCCATCTCCATTGTTGGGTACACATGTGAGTCTAAATGTTTCTTTCTTTTTGAAATACTAAACTTCTTTTACTTTCTACATATCTATGCTTTTAATGTTTGAAACAAATGAAATTTTAAAATTTATTTTTGGAAGATTACTTTCCTCATAAAAATCCATTGAATTGAAGTCTAGTATTTTGGTTGGGTTGGGTTTTAAACTCAAATGATTTTTTAAACCAAGGGCATTTTAGTCATTGCATATTTTAAATTAATGATATTTAGGGGTTATTAATATATATATATATATATATATATATATATATATATATATATATATATATATATATATATATAAAGGTGGTTTTGTGAGACATACCATAGTTAGGGGAGTTTAGTAATATTTTGAAAGTTGAGGGTTATCTACAATATTCTCAAAATTAAGGGGAGTTTTCTAAAGTTAAAATAGTTGAGGAGGTTTTCTGAGACAAGCCCCATAGTTGAGGGGTTTCTAAAATCAACCCAAAGAAACCAAGTGGTTCATAAAAGCACAAAGATCCTTGGCTTTTTATATAAGGTGAAAGATCAATTTGGTCCCTGTACTAGGGTTGTATACTCAAATCGGTCCCTACACTTTATGTTTTCTCAACTTAGTGTTTGTACCTCTTGTTTAATGTAAACTTAGTCTTATTTTAACTTTCTGTTAAGAATTCAATTAAATAAAAATTTGAATGACAAGACTACCCTTTTCAGTTCAAAAATATAAAAACTGAATGAAGTAACTATCTAGCGTTTTGCGGATTTTGACAAAGATATCATTATTCCATTAGTGAGCTAAATGGGGGAAAAATTCAATCTCGGTCTCAGAAAAGTTTTCACATTGCGCTCTTGATGAATATTGAACAAACTACCATTTAATGAAAACCGTAATGTAGAACTTATCTCAACTCGCTTTCACAGGATTAGAGTTGTAGTATTGTAGATCATACACACACACACACACACACACACACACACACACACACACACACACACACACACACACACACACACACACACACACACACACACACACACACACACACACACACACACACACACACACACACACACACACACACACACACACACACACACACACACACACACACACACACACACACACACACACACACACACACACACACACACACACACACACACACACACACACACACACACACACACACACACACACACACACACACACACACACACACACACACACACACACACACACACACACACACACACACACACACACACACACACACACACACACACACACACACACACACACACACACACACACACACACACACACACACACACACACACACACACACACACACACACACACACACACACACACACACACACACACACACACACACACACACACACACACACACACACACACACACACACACACACACACACACACACACACACACACACACACACACACACACACACACACACACACACACACACACACACACACACACACACACACACACACACACACACACACACACACACACACACACACACACACACACACACACACACACACACACACACACACACACACACACACACACACACACACACACACACACACACACACACACACACACACACACACACACACACACACACACACACACACATTTATTTTCCATATCTTCTTCTTCCTCCATCTCCATTGTTGGGTACACATGTGAGTCTAAATGTTTCTTTCTTTTTGAAATACTAAACTTCTTTTACTTTCTACATATCTATGCTTTTAATGTTTGAAACAAATGAAATTTTAAAATTTATTTTTGGAAGATTACTTTCCTCATAAAAATCCATTGAATTGAAGTCTAGTATTTTGGTTGGGTTGGGTTTTAAACTCAAATGATTTTTTAAACCAAGGGCATTTTAGTCATTGCATATTTTAAATTAATGATATTTAGGGGTTATTAATATATATATATATATATATATATATATATATATATATATATATATATATATATATATATATATATATATATATATATATATATATATAAAGGTGGTTTTGTGAGACATACCATAGTTAGGGGAGTTTAGTAATATTTTGAAAGTTGAGGGTTATCTACAATATTCTCAAAATTAAGGGAGTTTTCTAAAGTTAAAATAGTTGAGGAGGTTTTCGAGACAAGCCCCATAGTTGAGGGGTTTTCTAAAGTTAAAATAGTTGAGGAGGTTTTCGAGACAAGCCCCATAGTTGAGGGGTTTTCTAAAGTTAAAATAGTTGAGGAGGTTTTCGAGACAAGCCCCATAGTTGAGGGGTTTTCTAAAGTTAAAATAGTTGAGGAGGTTTTCGAGACAAGCCCCATAGTTGAGGGGTTTTCTAAAATCAACCCAAAGAAACCAAGCTGGTTCATAAAAGCACAAAGATCCTTCTGCTTTTATATATATATATATATATATATATATATATATATATATATATATATATATATATATATATATATATATATATATATATATATAAGGCTCCTATAAACTTAAGTTGATAGGAGATAGTGTCCACCAACTTTTATATCCATTGATGTTCTTGGGATAGGTGAAATCAAGAGGTACACAAATCTCAAAGATAGGCTTCATATCTTCACTGATCCCAAAGCAAGATGAGTGGTTAGAAAAGTTGGTGGATGACTATTCCCTATCAACTTAAGTTTATAGGAGCTCTCTCTCTCTCTATATATATATATATATATATATATATATATATATATATATATATATATATATATATATATATATATATATATATATATATATATATATATATATATATATATATATATATATATATATATAAAGGTGGTTTTGTGAGACATACCATAGTTAGGGGAGTTTAGTAATATTTTGAAAGTTGAGGGTTATCTACAATATTCTCAAAATTAAGGGGAGTTTTCTAAAGTTAAAATAGTTGAGGAGGTTTTCTGAGACAAGCCCCATAGTTGAGGGGGGTTTTCTAAAATCAACCCAGCAAAACCAAGCTGGTTCCGCAAAAGCACAAAGATCCTTCGGCTTTTTTATATAAGGCTGAAAGATCAATTTGGTCCCTGTACTAGGGTTGTATACTCAAATCGGTCCCTGCACTTTATGTTTTCTCAACTTAGTGTTTGTACCTCTTGTTTAATGTAAACTTAGTCTTATTTTAACTTTCTGTTAAGAATTCAATTAAATAAAAATTTGAATGACAAGACTACCCTTTTCAGTTCAAAAATATAAAAACTGAATGAAGTAACTATCTAGCGTTTTGCGGATTTTGACAAAGATATCATTATTCCATTAGTGAGCTAAATGGGGGGAAAAAATTCAATCTCGGTCTCAGAAAAGTTTTCACATTGCGCTCTTGATGAATATTGAACAAACTACCATTTAATGAAAACCGTAATGTAGAACTTATCTCAACTCGCTTTCACAGGGGATTAGAGTTGTAGTATTGTAGATCATAATTCATAGGGGATTAGAGTTGTAGTATTGTAGATCATACACCACACACACACACACACACACAAAATTCAAGCTTTATTGAGTCCTTTCTTGCACCTAAGCTCCCATCGGATACTCCCCTCAATATTTTAACATATATTTTGGTTTTTCACCCAACAGTAATTTGTGCCTCTTAGTTAGTCTTAAATCTACACGAAGAAAACTCCAAAATCTCCTATCTATGCATGTTAATAATCAACCAACTAAAAATTAGGAAACTTGCAACCTGTCCAATATGAAAAAGTGACAATTTTTTCCAATCAAATAATATCCTCGAATCTTCTTGGAATTAATATTTTTTTTTTCTCAAGCATAACGGCAAAGGGTTTGCCACGGATACTCATCTGATGGAGTCCAGATGAAGTCGAAGATAATTTTAATGTCCACCCTCAATGATGCACGATTGACATCAGTAGGCAGTTGCTTGTGTAAAATTGAACTTATAAAAAATATTATAACGAATGCAGCCCAAAGGTACGTATAAAATATAAGGATCTCTGTTGTCATATCGAGGGTAATGTGGTTATAAAAAAAAGATAACACCCAATTCTTATCGGATGTTAAAAAAGACTTAGTTTGTAATTGATGTATGGTACAAAGATTAAGTTAAGAAAAAATAAAGTATGAGAACTAATTTAAATATGGAGTTCTGGTACGCAGACCAAAACCATTTTAGGCTTTATATAACTAACAGAGATTTGATCTTTCTTCCACTGTGTGCATTTTAGGTGGGATCCCAAGCGCAATGTTGGAGTCAGACTTCGGGTCTTCTTTGAATAAAAAAAAGGTGGAATTGATTAGGTGAGCCTATGGCCACAAACAGCTGCCGCCCTCCAATTGGATTGACAGGTGGCTGGAAATTTGTATATAAAATAAATATGTAATTTTCATTTTGGCAAATAATCAGCTGAGCCGCTATCAGACCGCTTTCATGTACGACCTTGCGTGCACACTACATAGGATATTATATTATTTTGAAAGTGCAGCATAATATAGAATTTTCAATAAATGGATATTCCGTTGCTTATGCATATAACTATATTGTCAATTCTAGTATACTTTATGATTCTGCTATTTGCGAATGCCTAGCCAGGTTTGAGCTTTCAGCTATTAGAATGGTAGAATCATTTTTTGGACACTTATCTAAAATGGCGACATAATCTTGATCGAGATGATATCGATAAAATGCTTTGAAATGTCTCCTTGTTAGAAAGAAGAGTCCGCATAAGTACTCATAGAAAACATGAACGCTATAGATCAAGGCTTTTGGAATATGAATTATGATATTTAACTCAGTTGATCAATATCTTGGATTTTGTATATTTAACATTTATAAATAAGAAATAGTTTTATGAATAAAAAGCAGCATAGCTTTCTTTCTCAAATTTTAGTACTTTAAGCGAAATGGGATACTTGTCATTGATAATCTCTCTAAATAACAACATGAATGTTTACAAATGAAATAAAAAAGAGGCGCTATCTGCAAAATACGCTGTTACCTACTGCAATTGTCATCATTGTGTCTCGGTGACAAAAATAGCAACCTCCAGCCTCAGCTCCGCATATCCAAATATGCGGGGCCAGCATTTACTCGTATGGTCCATTATGCCCTCGTAGCTTGTCATAATAATTCCAATATTTATCCTATAATGCTAGGATTATATAGGGGCATTTAAGTAAGATGCCGTTTTGTCTCTTTGCGCCGGCCCATATGATTTCTAATGGGACCCCAATATCGCCGGCCTGCCTAGATTGGGCTTTCCAGCTGTGATGTGGGGCCCATTTGCTTACTCACTCCTCCTCTTTTTTCTATTTTTAACAAAACATTTATGCTCACCGGCGGTGAACGCATCCTTCATTAGAGAATCATCTAAGGACAGTAATTTGATGTATTTGGGCGTTAGCGTGCGTACCGATGATTTATTGGGCCGGTGAAGCAAGGTGAGAATAAAAGGCCTTAGCTTGTAATGGTTGTGGAAGCAGGTATATCTCCTCATTTTGCTTGATAATGTGGTTGATCAAGTTTGATGGATTTTGTCTTTTGAGACGAGAAATTCTGGTCATGGAGCGTATGACATCAACCCCTCTGCGTTTGTCCGATGTATCAACTGTGGTTATTTCATGTCATTTTCTTTACTTATTATTCTACTTGGGGTAAATTACACTAAACCCCTAGAACTTATCAATGTTTTGCGGTATCCCCAATAAATTTCAAAATCGCACTCAACCCTCCAATAACTTTTGCATTTTGCAGAAAAACCCCTATAAATTTCTACATTTTGCAAATAACACCCACAAATTAGAACCAAAAAACAACATGAAGGCATTTTGAAAGTTATTGGGGGGTTTAATGTCATTTATTCAAAAAATATTGGGGGTTTTTTTTGCAAAAGTTATTGGGAGTTTAGTGCAATTTTGAAAGTTATTGGGGTTTACTACAAATGTTGAATGTTCTTGGGGGTTCAGTGTGATTTTGAAAGTTATTGTGGTTTTACTACAAACGCTGAAAGTTCTTGGGGGTTCAGTGTAATTTACCGTTCTACTTGCTATTGGGGGTTCAGTGTAATTTACCGTTCTACTTGCTATACCAGGGATGTAGCATTATAGACGGTACTAGTTATTACCCGTGCCAAGCACGGGACTGAATTAATATTCTTGTATTGGATACTAGACTTTGGATAGAGAAAGAAGATAAAAATAAGATTTTTTTTAAGAGAGGAAAAATAAATGATTTATAAGGAATTGGAGGACAAAGAATATGGATTTCCAAAATGTATAGGGTAGTGGATTAAGATGAGATGATAAAAAAATGATTATTATTAAGTTATTAAATGATCGAGTCCTTATAATTTACCAAATGGTAAAACATACAATCAGATTTTCACTTTTTTAGTATATAAGTATTGGTGATTGATGATATTGAGGTTTACTCTTGCTCACCAGAATAAATCTGACTCCTTATCTTTTCCTACATATACGAGAACAGACGAGGAAGGCTTACAGAGCCCATCAAGGTAATGGACCACGAGGAGTTCTTCGAAGTCCGAACAGTAAGGGCAAAAAATTAAAAACGAACCCAAAAAATAAAATGAAATAAAAAAAATAAAGTTTGCCTGTCATGGTGAAATATGATTATATTAGATGGCATGAGTTATGATAACAATTCACGAAAAAAGAAGTTGAGTCCCATAATACCAAGGCAGTACAAGATTTGTAGCATCGTTAACATAACTTTTGTCTTGAAAACCTTGTGTACACTAAATTTCTGTTCACATCTGGGAGAGTATTATTGAAAAAAAAATAGAAATCCTATCTTCATTTTCACTTGATAATAAATTTAATTTCATTCCTTTTTTTCTTATTTTCTTGAATTTATGGTCGAGTTTGAAATAGATGTGGTTGTTAAAGGCACCGTCCACAAAGTTACGGTTGAGAATTGTGAGTTATAGTTTTAACCTCTTAATAATTCGTTGCATATTGAGAGCCATTTTTCTGAAATGTAAGTACCCCAAAAGATGTATAATTTGAAAAAGTTTCTCAAATCTCTACATATCAAGTTTGAATAAGTTATCTTAATTAATACTAGTATTTTGTTGCACGCGGTGCGTGCTTGATACAATACATATTTATGCAAAATTAAAAAAATGCTATTAATGTATGTTAATATAAACATGTATATAAAAAATATTTTGCAAAATATGATATAAGTATAAGTTAATTCATAATTTAATGATTTATAGTTCATTTGTTGCAGTATGTGTCAATTTCAATGGACAAAGGAAAGGGTTGTAAATGTAAATTACAAAACTTAATATATCATTATATAAGAAAAATGATGAATTGGGGGCGGCCTAGTAGGTTACATGGCAAAGCCATATCGCTCTCTCGTGGGGAGCCTGGGTTCGATTTCCATATACGCCAAAGGAGCGATAAATAAAAAAAATGATGAATTGAATGTATTTAATATTGTATTCATTTACCTTTTAACTTCACACAAAATATCGATGGATGGGTCGTCAGGTTTTTTTGAAACGTTGTTTGATTTTTGCATTTTCCATATTTGTCTCTCAAATGAAGTTTAATTTATGGAAAGTTTTGAGGATATTTCTTAGAACTTCTTGGACTTTTTTGAATTTTGAGAAATTAGAATATTTTTTAATTAAAAAACGTGGAGGTTTGATAGCAACATGGAAGTTATGGGACACCCTTTTTTGGGTTTTTCTTTATTTGTCCCTTCAGAAGTTTTAAATTGCTGTAAATTATAAGGAACTTTGTTGGAATTTCTTAAAATTGTGACACAAAAAGTAGAGCACCAAAAAGTTGAACGAAAGCTTTCTTTAAATACAGTAATAGATAAACATAATACCATTAATCTTTCATTTTTTTATGCTCATCTTTAAATATGTACAACCAAAACCTCTAATAGATATCTTCCCTGTCCCATTCCAAGCCATCTCTAGCGACTTCCAGCATCAAACTAGAATGTGTTTGGCAACCCTTGCGAAACTGGGCCAGGATCAATCCTGGCCCAGTTTTACTCTGAACTATCCTTTTAACTGCGCAATGATGCGGGATTTATTTTAAGGTGCACATATTTTTATCGGAAAGAAGTTGATTTCAAATATAATTATTCATTAAAAGAGACCTGTCAAATTAAGAATTATTTAGATGGGCAAGGTTAAAGAATTTGAAGGGGTTTCAATTAAAATGGTATGGATGAAAAGTTTGGTTGCTAATTATTGTTAATTAATAGGCTAAAAGAAAGAAAGAAAAATTAAAAAGCAAAATAAAGCCAAAATAACCACAAGTCACCAAGTGGCAATCTAGGGCCTTACATTAGTATATAGATAGATAGACTAGTTTAAATGGAAGCTAAATGAGAGCTTGTCCTGAAAAGAACTAATTTAAGATCTATTTTGGCGTCAGGGAAACTGTGTCAAAACTAGCCCAATATTTCCCAAACATTTTTTTTTCCAAAATGGGAACAAACCTAGTTCCATTTTGAAGAGTTGCCAAACGAACAGTCTAGATAGTAGTGTTTTGATCCTTTTGTGTGCCACCCATGGCCTAAACTTGTTATCTTAGCAGACTTTGTCATGTATAGCCCATTTATCCACATCATCATATATGTATCTTTCTATTATCAGTTCCAGGCTTGTATTTGTTTCAAGGCTATGGTTGTGCTTATTATTATGAGATGTCAGCTTAGATTTGCATTCCTGGTATTTTGTCTTCTGGTGTGTATTCTGATGAAGTTGAGACCTACATATGCTTAGTTAGAGTTTCTGTATATATCACTCATGTATACAGGACATGTCAGAAGTGTGATTTGTAATTTAGGGGCTGTTTGGTTGGAGCAACAAACAAGAAAAAAGTGATTTTACTCTTTTATGTAAACCTATTTCTAGGCCATATTTTAGTTTTTATTGCTTATTTGGTAACCAAAAAAAAAAAAAAGGAAATCTCCTCTCTAAAGTGGAGAAAAGAGTCCCTAGGGCCTGTTTGGTTCGCTAAAATGGGCTAAGAAATATGTTTCCCACTCTGACAACCCGGTCCACATAGGCAAAAATGGGTTTGGGCTTTTCTTTGTAGGTTTGGTTCACAAATGTAAATTGGAAAATGGGCTGGATAAACTGCTTACAACTCAGAAAAATGGGAAAACCCAGTTCCTCTCAAAAACTAGCGGAAATGGGATGAAACCCATTTCGCCTCTGATAAACAGTCCTCTCTCTCTCTCTCTCTCTCTCTCTCTCTCTCACACACACATCTTCTCTCGGTTGATTTTTTTTTGGAAGCGCTAGGCTTACCTCCTTCCCTCTTCTCCCAGCCAAAAACTTCCTGCGACAATTTCACGTACGTCCTCACTAATACACTCGCCGCCGTCTTTATCGCCCCAGGGATCCTGTAAAGGCGCAAGCTTTTATCTCCATCGCAGCAGAATTGCTCGTGAGATCCCAAAGTTTAGATTTTGTTCCCATATTCTTTGATTTTGTGGTTGGGTTTTGATGATTTTCTGTTTGATTGTGGTTTTAGGAGAGGAAGAAGGGGACTAGTTATGAGAAATTGGTGTTCATGGCGGTTTCTTGCTTGGTTGGAGATGGGAGAGATGAGGAGGTTGCTGTTGATCACCACTTTGAGGTTGCATTTCTTATGAAAATTTGATATTTTGTGCTTTTGTTACAACTAGGTTTTCTCTATTATGCTTTTTGCTGTGTGCGGTAATTTCTTAGGATTTTTGCTGAATTTTGTTCGGTTTTTGTCATTAAGAAACTAGGGTTGTATGGAGAATTTAAATCCTTGAAATCATGGCGAAAATGAAATTTAAACTACACAAGAATTTAGGAGATTATATGTGTCTTACTTTATAGGTTGTCGGTTTTGTATTGGTGAGATGCTAGTGTGGGCTTTATTTAGTACTCTCTCTTCTCTATAGGTATATCATATGAACGTCGTGCTATGTGAAAAAGTATAGTAAAAACTTGAAACTTATACATTCTTTATTATAATTTATTGTCAACTACAATTATACTCGCGTAGTATTAGCTTCTGGTTCTAGATTGTTTGGTTGCATTCTATGAGCTTTCTTTCTGGAAGATTACCATTCACAACGGTCACAAATAAATTTATCTTTAATGAGAGGTAATCTTACCATGGTTATCATATTCATTTTTTCATACATAATTCAAAACCAACCAAATACAAGAAAAGTGGGAAAAATCTTATTAACCAATTGTTGTCCCATGTGTTATATACTAACCAAACAAGAGAAAAGTGTGTAAATTGATTCCCATCGTGTTTTAAGTGTGAACTAAACACTAAGGGGCTATTTGGTTCGCTTAAAAGACCCCTGAAAATCCTTTCCCCATCCTGACACAGTGTCCACATAGGACTGTTTGTTTCCCATCGCTTCTTTGTTTGCGTTTGGTTCGCAGTGGGAGCTAGGGTTTGAAGAGGCGGAAAAGAGCTCCACCTAAGCCAATTTTCTTCCCCTGATTTCCTTCCAAATTGAGCGGAAATGTATGTAAACCCCATCTCTTGTGTACTTTTGTCAGATCTACAAAAATTTGGGGGAAATCGGATTGTTGGCTAGGGTTACCGATATTTCCCGCTCTTCCCTCTTATTCCCGCTCATTCCTCTTCTTCGCGCCTTGGTTCTCTACTGAGATCTTAAAGAGGCATCGGACAAGGGTTTTCACCTTTGGTTCTTACCGTTCTTCTTGTTTGCGGTCTCAAAGCAATTTTAAGTTAAAATTTCCTGGTTCTTACTGTTTTTCTTGATTGCGGTATGAAATTTTGGGGATTTTGATGTAAAAATTCTTGGTTCTTATTGTTCCTCATGATTGCAGCATGAAATTTCTTGGTTCTTGTTGTTCTTGCTTGCGGTCTGAAATCAAAGAAGCTTACTTTAGTTGTCTATGAACCTAAATCATGGAAACAATGTAGAAATATGCCTTGTTATGACTCAAACTCTGAAAGAAGCTTACTTTAGTTGTTCTTGTTATTTGTTTTAAGAAAGTTGAATAATCATGTATTTAGAAGTGGAGCTATGAAGAATGCTAGAAATCATGGATTCAATTTGAATAAGTTGTTCTTGTTGTTTGATTTTAAGAAAGTGGAGCTATGAACACTTTAAGTTTTTAAGAATAGTACGTTGATACGTTATCTTCGCTCACCGTTGTGAATATTTTCCAAAATCACATATCATTCCACCCTAATTTGATAAATCTCCAGAATTATTGTTGTTGATGGAAATTTGGTCTCACTAATTGTTGAAGTGGGAAAATTGATGACTAGTCAAAAGACATCCAATAATAGATGCAGTCCTAGTAAATTAGTTGATCATTCATACACCACTTACAAAGTTCCTTCTTTTGTTATATCATTCACACAAATCAATTTATTTCATGTAACCGCATCGCAATAATATTTATATCATTGTGGCTCATGTCGTTATGACTTCTGAGAATTTGGTTCAATAAATTCTTTCCGTTTATTACAGTATATTTTTTTTGGAGGTGGTTGCATGTGCGTATTCTAGATGGACGGTGATGGTGAATTTGTTGATAAAAAAACTCTTGTTAATATGTGCCAAGGGGTTGCACTATCAGTTTTCATGTTAGTGATGACATTCATGATGAGAATGCAAGCTAGAAGTAAATCAATGCATAGTGGTCCAAGTGAGGAAAAAAGAAAACAAGAGAAAAGTAGAATTGAACACATAGATATATATATATACAGAACCTATCTCATGCGATGCGTGCATCGGTGTGTTTTACAAAACCCCTCGACTCCTCCCTCCTTCCTCTTCTTCCCCTCCCCCTCCCCCTCTCCCTCTCCTCCTGCTCTCCCTCTCCTCCCACCCCTCCTCCCTCCCCTCCGGCATCACCACCCTCCCTTCCTTCTTCCTACACCCAAACCCTAACCCTAAACCCCCAAATCGAGGATTTCCATCCCCACCGCCGATCTCTCACTTCTAGCTCCGTCGAGCCTCATCGGCTCGCCTGAGGCAGTCCGGTTCTTCCACGTCATCAACCACGGCCCATCCTCGATGGCGCGATCTCACCGTCCGATCTTTCCACGAGCTCCGTGAGATCCGATCCGATATCACTTCCCACTGCTGTGATGCCGAGGGGAAGGAGGAGGGGCGGAGGAGAGGGAGAGCAGGAGGAGAGGGAGAGGGGAGGGGAGGGAAGAAGAGGAAGGAGGGAGGAGTCTGAGGGGTTTTTGTAAAACACTGACAAGCGCATCGATGCATGAATGAGTTACGTATATATATATATATATATATATATATATATATATATATATATATATATATATATATATATATATATATATATATATATAATGGTTTTAGTGATAGTTGTGTAAACTACATTAGAATGCTGAGTGGTGCTTTTGTGAAACTAGCAAGTATAATGAGGAAAAATGGGCTACTAAAAAACTCAAGGAAAATAACAGTAGAAGAGCAGCTTATCATGACAATGAACATTTTGGGTCATAAATAAAAAAACCGCATTGTGAGGTCTCATTTTATTGGGTCAAGGGAGACAGTCAGTAGATATTTCAACAAGGTATTAGAAGCAATTATTTACCTGCGTGGATGCTATATAAGACAAGCCCCCAATGACGTTCCACAAGAGATCCTTAACAATTCGCTATACTACCCATATTTCAATGTATATCTATACTAGTACAGTTATATGTATATTCAATGAAAACATATGTTAACTTAGTAATTTAATATACATATTATAGGATTGCATTAGTATGATAGATGAGACTCATATTGATGCAATGCTACCGATTAATCTTGTTGCACGATTTCGAGGTCGCAAAGGTGTTACACAAAATGTGCTTGCAGCTTGTACCCCTAACAAGCTGTTCATATATGTGTTAACAGGTTTGGGGTGGGGTCTCAGATATGATTATCGGATTCTCCAAGATGCATGATCTAGACCACAACCCCTAACAAGCTGTTCACATATGTGTTAGCGGGTTGGGGGGGGGGGAGTCTGTATATGATTATCAGATTCTCCAAGATGCATGATCTAGATCATAACCACATGGATTGAGAGTCTACGATGATAATCGTTTAAAATTTTAACATAAATTTTTTTGATTTTAATATGTAAACTTGACTTATTTACAAATTATCTTAAATAAATTGTAGGTAAATACTATTTGTGTGATGCTGGATACCCCACCATGCCCGATTTCATCTCTCCATATCGAGGTGTTCGATATCATTTGAAATAACATACCGGTTAAACACCTAAGAATAGAAGGGAGTTGTTCAATCTAAGGTATTCTTCTTTGAGGTCTAAGATTGAATCTACTTTTGGCACATTGGAGAATCGATTCAAGATTTAATGTGCTAAGCCACATTACCCATTTCCTACACAAGTAGATATTGTATTGGCCTGCACAGTACTTCATAATTTCATTGCAACTGTTGATCCAAGTGATGAACTACTCAAAGAGTCTGATTTTAATGAAGATATTGATGGTGAGGTGGCAAATGAATCTGGCAACAATTTAGTTGATTTTGCACAAACTCAAACCCAAAGAGAACAAGCACAATCAAGAAATGAGTGGAAGACTCTTAGGGATGACATTGCTTGGGCGATGTCGGTTGACTACTATGATAAGTATAATCATGGTGTAACCACTGAGACTTAACTTTCATATTTGTTGTAGTAGTTTTAATCATTTATGTACTCTTAACTCTATGTTTTGCTTTTTTTTTTCTTCTATTTATTATGTTTAGCTTTTCATTCATGTATTCATGATTTGCTTATCTTACCAATTATATTGTATGTAACTCTCTCTATTAAATTAGTAATGACTGAAAACACATCCTTAAGTGGGAGAGATAAAAATAAAGGCAAGGGTGTACTTCCATCTCAACCTCCTCCATTTCAACCTCCTCAGGCTATACCTCCAGTTAGTAGTGGGTTTTTCTCATTTCAGCTATCCTACTTTGGACAACCACCTCATGCATTTTCCAACATGTCATGCTATGATGGCAATTACTTCCAGATGCACCACCAACTAGAGCCATTTATAAACATGCTAAGTTCTTCTACTCTACCTCAACAATTTCAAAGCCCTAATATTAGTGGATTGCAACTAATTCCCACTAGTGATCATGGCTCAACTCCCGAATCAGGTTCCAAACGGGTGCTCATAGAAGAATGGGTAGAAACCTCATCAAATCCAAAGAAGAAGAGAAAAACTACTTCAACAAAGAAAAAGAATAGTAAGGCCGGCAGTTCTCAAGGGAACAAACATTTATTTTGGGATTCCTGTTATGACGATGAGCTCATTCCATTTCTTGCTAACTTGGCAAGAGCTGGTTACAAACCCGACAAAAGCTTTAAGAGAATTGCTTATAATATGGCTTCCACACATATCAACAATATTTTTAACACTACATTTAAGTGGGAGAACGTCATGCACCGCATCAAAACTTTGCGTACAAGATTCCGTGATATGAAAACTTATCGTAATCTTAGTGGTGCCGGATGGGATGATAGCACCAAGACTGTCATCATGGATGTTGAGTGTTTGGAGTTGGATTGAGGTAAATAAGCCATTGTTGCATTTTCATTGTCTTATTTTCGCATTCTCTCATTTTCATTGCATTAATACACGTATAATTTTTCAGGACAAGATAATTACTAATGCTAAGCTTAGGGAGTACGTCAATAAACCCTTGGTGCATTATGATGATCTTGCAATCATCATCAGGGATGATCAAGCTAGAGGGGACTTTGCTAACAATACTTTCAAAAAGTTTAGTCGTAGCGAGTCTATTAATCTTGGAGATGATGTTGACTCACCTTTGCCTACCGATTAATCCCATCAAGTGCACTCTTTAGATGATGACACTCCTCCTCCACCTAAGGAAGTACTCACCTCACCAACTTCAAGGCAAAGTCATGTGCTAGTAAGGGAAAGGCTCGTAGAACCAACCTAGATAATGAGCTCATGCAACAAATGATAGATGAGGTGAAAGTATTTAGCTCATCAATGAAGTGTGTAAATATGCATTGGACCAAAAAGTTATCCAAGGTCGTATATGCTCATTTATAAGGCTTTAGTGTTGATAAGCTAGATGCATTCTACCATTATCTCTTTGTGAATGAGAATGAATCAAGACTTTTTATGGGCATATCAATGGTGGGTCAAAAGAGATAATTAATTTTTCCTTTCCAATGAGGGTTGAATAACGGTATCATTTTGGGTTCATGTGATATTTTGCATTCTCACTTCTTACATATTTGTTAAATCCACTTACTTAATTTGCTAGACTTACTTAATTTGGGGAAAAACATTTGATTTTTGTAACACTATGTTGATGCTATATTTTGGGTTTATCAAACATTATCTTGATGATACACATTCTTGTAATAGGTAGATATTTTTATATGCATTCGCTTTTATTTGTGTTTACACTTTGAGATTATGGTTTCATATATTAGCAACTTTATGTGAATATTTATAAACTTAATTCTATCATGAACTTATGCTTGCAGAACCCTATATTGTCACTATGTACATGACAACCGAAAAAGTATGTATATGAGCAACCTACAATGTATTTACATTGTATTGGATGGCTTCTACTGTGGGTTATAAAGGTATTCGGTTGTCATTTCATGGATTTTATTTAATGACTTATTTACTTTTGGGCTATGATGAGTGTCAAAATAACTGAGATTAGCAACTTGCAATTCTTATTGACATTGCACTGGACGGCTAACAATAATGATATTGACCAAATTCTGAGCCTTTAGCTATAAATTTCATATATATATATATGGTTGGTATATTTTATGTGATATCAACAAATATTTTCAAATAATTTTTTTAGCCATAAACTTCACTCAAATTTCGACATGGAGAAAATAGCAAAGTAATACATGATAATAGCAAAGTAGATCAATGCTTTCATTTTAATCATTGTAAATAAATTTCTAGTCCACGATGCTCAGCAATACCCTCCTTACTCATATTGGCCACAGTTGAATTGTGACCAACTTCATGTGCATATGTTAGGAGATCATTCTTCTACCAGTTCATGTTGGGCATATCGTTATAGTAGGAACACTTCCAACACCCGTTTCGGTCTCTAACTTTTAAAGCATTAGCTTTTAGCATTATCCATACTACGTGAATTAAATCATCCATCTCATCACGCTCTCGATCTTCATCTGTATAGGAAATCCATTCCTTAAAAGTGGGTAGTTTAGGTTTAATAATCCTTCAACGTTGAGATAAAAAAAGCAAAGTAAATTGACCTTAGAAAAAAATAGCTACAAATTTCTTGTAACTTTTAAGATTCTTACATTTGATGTTGGTGCAGATGAAGTTTCACAAATATCTCTATCTTTCTTACTCATCTTTTTTCCTGGTTAACATTTGGTAAGCAAACATTGGCTTTTATAGATGGATATGAACTGGTACACTTAGTTGGTAGTTGGATGTTGAATCTGGCAGCATTTATCTTGATCATTAATTTTTTTGCTGGTTTTGCTCGTGGTTTGGAATCGCTCGTGGCTTTGAAACCTAACCGGTTTTGTTTCTTTTATTTGACTTAACTACTCAGTCTCAATTATTTACAGGTTTCGAATTTACATGTTTGGTGTGATTTTCCATTTCATACAGGTATTTATGATTAATCAAGTTATTTATAGGTTTCATATATCATTTATGATTGTCCATGGTGATTTGTTCGGTTATAAGGCGACGATGAAGGTCCGAAAATATGAATAGCAATCTACATCTTTTAATAAGATGTATTGGATAGCTTTCTATGATGATAATGACCTATAGATAAATGTACCTTAAGCTTTTTTTTTTATTTTCTTGTCATATGAGTTGTTATGATGAATCATGTTATTTATAGGTATCGCGTCAAATTTATGCCAAATCGTGTTATTTACAGGCCTGGATTCAAGATTTTTCATGTCATACAGGTTGTTATGATGAATCAGGTTTTGACAGGTTTTGTATGAATTTTCTGCTAATTCAGGTGAGTAGTTCATATGGGTTATGAACAATCATGTTCTTTCAGGTTTCGTATAAATTTCCATGTCAAACAGGTATTTATGATGAATCAGGTTATTTCCAGGTTTAATATGTTATTTTAGCACTTTTCTATTGGTAAGATTACCACCCACAACGATATCAAATAAATTTGTCTTTAGTGAGAAGTAAACTTACCATAGTGACCATATACATTGTTCCCTACAAACTTCATTACCAACCAAACACAAGAAAAGTGAGAAAAGTCTAATCAACCAAAAATTTTCCCTTTTTTTAGATACCAGCCAAACAAAAAAAAAGTGTGTAAATTGATTTCCCACCATGTTTTATGTGTGAACCAAACACCAACAATCAATTTCATGAAAAACTTTGGAAAACCCAAAAAATAGAGTTTTCAAGTGGAATGATGTTTCCCACTAAAATGGGAAACGAACCAAACAGCCCCTTACAACTAATTTCAAAGAAAACTTCATAAAACCCAAAAAAATAGGTTTCTCCCATGGAATGAGGTTTCCACAAAAAGTGGGAAACGAACCAAACATAATTATAAGGAAACATGTTTCCTTCATTTTTTGGTGTTTTCTTTACTTTCATTGAAAAGTGTTTCTTCGTTTGTTTCGCCAAAAGTCATGAGATATTGGTAATTTCCACAACTTTTCTTAGTCTGGTTCAACTTGAAAAAAGAAGAAAGCAATTGATGTGTGAGTAGATTCTCTCATTTTCCTTAGTTTGGTTCACAATAAAAAAAAGAGAGAAAAAAAACCAAGATTGTGGTCACCATGGTGTGCTTACCACTCAAATATGACAAATTTTGCTGCATGATTAAGTGGTGAACATACCCGCACCATATAAAAATTGCTTGTAATGGTAAACCCAATTCTATTTGAGGTAGTAAGTAGCAAAATGTTTAAAGATTTAAACAACTAATATCGAAATATGAACATTTGGCGGAGTAATTTCAAAATGTGTAAAGATTTGAGGTACTAATGTGCAAAATATTTAAAGATTTGAGGGACTAAATTTAAATTTTTATTAATTGAGGGACTAATATCAATATATAACATGTTTGGGAACCATTATCAAAAAAAATTGGTAAAGGGAGCTGTAGAAAATCATGTGATTTTTTAGTCCCTAAAAGTCATTTCTGCCAAAATCGGACTTTTTGCAGAGGAAATCGATATTTCTTTTTTGATGAGGTGAAACTGACACACCTTTTCTTCCCTTCTTTCCTTTTTCTTTTTTGCAATTTAAACATCAGAAAATGGGAAAAAGTGACCAACCAAACAACCCCTAAGGACTGTTTGGCTGATAGGAAGTATCAGAAGTAAGAAGTAAATCAAATCTATTACTTTTAAAATTATAAACTATGAAGTAGCGGAAGTACTACTTTTTCGTTTGTTTGTTTCATAAATTTTTAGAAGTAGAGGAAATAGTGTTTTTTCCACTTTATTCACTTTATTGTTTGGTACCAATTATAAATATTGTTGGGAAGAGAGAAAGATAATCTTTTGGGATTTTATTTAGAATAAGAGAATATCCATTAAATAATAAAAATAATTTTATTCCTAAATTGACTCAATTTCAGATATTTCCGAGGTACTTCCAAGCCTTGAGGGGAGGAAAAAGATTCAAGAAGTCAAGATGACATGTAGGCGCCACGTCAGCTTTTAAGGAAGTACCCGAAGTAGTTTTTTCATAGAAACAAACATGCTTTTCTTCTCGGAAGTAACAAAAATAACCCCTACTTCCTTTACTTCAGCTACTTCATAGCTATTTCCGCGCAAACAAACAAGTCCTACAATGAAACATTTTCTTCAATTTTCTTCCCTTCTTCCTTTCTTTCCTTTTTCTTCCCTTATTTCCTTTTCCTTTGATGTCAGGTTTCATTTTGTGGTTTTCTCCAATTTTTGAACCAACCAAACAGGCCGTAGAAGAGTATACCCATTTCAGAGATATTTGAGCCGAAATGGGAAGAAATCTGACAAGTTTAGGTGGGTTGGGGTTTTTTGGGCTTTAAATCAAAATTTACCCTTTTTAAGAAATCAACCAAACAGCCTAGAAGGCTTCACTCTGTAGGATTGCATCTGTCAGTCGAGTCACCAGCCCATGTACAAAGACCAGGACCAAGGTGCGACAAGAGAGTTAACTCAGATAGAATTAATTTAATGGATGCTTACTCCCCATCCTGAGTCAGATTTTAACAGAAAATAGTAATGTGAACATATTTAAATATAAAATTATAGTTTGACTAATCTTATGCTGTGTTTAGTTAGATATGAATGAAGCTGCCCAGCAAACAGTAGTTTTATGTTTTTATTTTATTTTATGCCTAACAGCTTCTCTGGTTCGATTAGCCAGTTGCACACACCAATGAATTTGTAGGGTGGGAACTGTTGGAAAAATAGCATTTGGTGAATGGGAAAAAAAAAACAATTCCTAAAAGGGGCCAAGAACAAGTGGGAAGTTTAGTCCCACATTGGGTAGAGTAAAGAATGATGATGGGTTTATAAGTGAAAGCCCAATAATAGGAGGTATGCTCTTATTGGGGACATTGTGCCTCGCGCGCCCGCGCAGGGGGGGTTCAAATCCCAGAACCCGAACCCGACCCGATTGTGCCAATGCCAAAAAAAAAATATCTCTGTAGACAAAACTTAGCTTGTTCTAGGCCCCTGAGATTTGGTGCGACATTCGTGTCCGCAGGTCGCGCGCCTGCACACAAGTTCAGGCTAATCGAGATCAACTAATTCCCACGTGTGATTTTGCAGAATTGAATCAATTTCACTATTGATTGCTTCTTTCCAAAGAGGTCCCTCCGAAGAACTTATAGCCTCAGTGTAAGTTTGGGGTTCCTTTTCTAACAAATAAGTTAGAAAATCATTTCCAAATAATTTTTCTATTCTTGCCCTTTTGCTACGTCTCGGTTCATGATTTTCATCATCTTGATTCATCGCATCATTTGTTCGTTTTGATGGACCTGATCCATCACCGGACTTACAAGGAAATATATTTTCAAAGAATGATGCGTTCCTTGATTCCATTATCGTGTTCTTGTGTATATCCGGGATTTGAGAATTATACACAAGGAACCGATAGGCGTTACTATTATGTGCATAGCCTATGAAAATACAGTCCACTGTCTTAGGACCTATTTTTGTTCTTTTGGTGTTGGGCGCTACTTTTGCAAGACACCCCACACTCATAAGTATTTGTAGGATGGTCTCCTATCTTTCCACAACTCATATGGAGTTTTTCTTGCTTCTTCGGGTACCCTATTTAGAAGGTAATTGCTTGACAAAATAGCTTCACCCCACATGTTTTGAGGTAATCTGAACTTAACATCGCATTCATCATTTCCTTTAAGGTGCGATTTTACGTTCACAACACCATTGATTGAGGTGAGTAGGGTGCGGTCACTTCATGTATTATTCGTGTTGTGCACGTAATTCACCAATTGGTGTTTCATACTGCCACCAATATGCATTCATTGTGATAGTCAATCGACAATTGGGCGACACGAGTGCTATGTATAATGGTAAGTCTAGACATATCGTCGTGAACCTATACCATTAGACAATTACTCTCAACCGAGTTATCACTATAGACTATGTGAGGTCACGGGATAACATAGCGGATCCGCTAACCAAAGGGTTAAACAGAGAATTAGTTGAGAAGATGGCAAAAGGAATGGGCTTAAAGCCAATGAAAGAATAAAGTTCTTATAAAGGAAAACCATACCTATCTGACTGGAGATCCCAAGATCTAGGTTCAAATGGACAACCTAGTTATGAGAACTTAATGTAGTCACTATAGGGGATAACCTCGACCCATTCCTTTAAAAGTGACATTGAACGATCCAGGGTAGCAATATGTTGTTTTAATGATTTACTTAAGAATTAAGTAAATCACCTATGCAAGAGTGAAGTGGGGCCGCTTAAACAAGAGAATTGTGGGGGCTTAATTCTCTTGAAACTCTCGCAGAACCAGGTTGATGTCCATGGCCAAATCGGACATAATCATGAGAACCGAACATTGAGATAATGATTCCTGTGTGAAATATATGGTTCATTTACAAGGAAAAGCAGACAGTTCAAGGACATTATGTCTATCGACGCCTAGTAAAATAAGTATATTTCACGATGGAAGGTTCAAAGGGTAACACCTACCTATCCTATGCAGAATCATGGGAGAACTTTCTAGTCGAAGTCAAATCAAATAACCTTTTTCCATTCATGTGGGGATTGTTGGAAAAATAGCATTTGGTGAATGGGAAAAAACAATTCCTAAAGGGCCAAGAACAAGTGGGAAGTTTAGTCCCACATCGCAGAAAGAAAGAATGATGATGGGTTTATAAGTGAAAGCCCAATAATAGGAGGTATGCTCTTATTGGGGACATTGTGCCTCAGCCAGCGAGGGTGCAAATCCCGTGATCCGAGCTAGCCCGATTAGTCGAATCCTGTGCAAGGCGACCTGGACACGATCAATGCGACCAAATCTCGGGCCTAGAACAAGCTAAGTTTTGCCTACGAGATATTTTTTGGCATCGCACACCTGGCCTGTTCGGTTCGCCTTTGCCCACGAAAATTTCGGTGATTCTGATTTGGCGATCACGCCAATTATGGTTACAAAATTTTGTATGCCGTGGGCGATTACAAAATTTTGTCTCACAGAATCTACTTAACGTTACCTCTCCATCTCCGTCGAAATTTTCTACGAGCCCGTTCTTCACCACGCTATAAATACTGCAGTCCTTCAAGCTTCAAAACACACCGAAAAGCAATCTCTCCTCCTCGCTCTTTCTCTACTGCTGCAGTTCTCCTCTCGAGTTCGGTTCGCACGGCAAAGGCGGAGCTTGGGCGCCTTGCAAGCTCGTTGTATCTGGGAAGCAGACGTCCGTATTACAGACTTCAAGACCAAGAGGGCGAACTGCTTAAGGAAACAGTGTTCCACTGGCCTCGAGCTTCTTCCTCTGCATCCTCTTTACATTCATAAAGTTGTTGTTGTTAGTTTTCTTCTGTTTTGTAATTCTTTTATTATAGCATTTCTGACTTTGTTGAAATTTGTAACAGGAACCATCTTGCAATTAACTATTTCCATGCTGATGTGCACACAGACAGGAGGTAATCTTCAGAGGTTATTGCCCGACGACCACTTTCAATGCAGAAATCAGTCTCTTGAAGAGAAAGTAAGCAAGAGGTTTTCAATATCTTTTTTGTGTATCCTTCTTTCCCTATAGCAGGGGTTTTTTATAGGTTGTAGTGACTGTTCTGCCATTACACACAAAAATCTTGTCAATATTATGAACGCGCCATGCGCAATGCAAGTCGCAAAGTACCTTTACACGCACATGCATGAGGCGTAATGCGATGCACGCGCCCGACTAAAGCAAGACGCACACATAATCTTAGCTCTCCTAACGGATAGATTTGAGACGACTTCCTCATACAAGAGTTGTTCTGATAAGTTATGCAATCAGATCACAAACAATCTAATTAAATGCATGTGTTTTTGCAATTGTTTCTTGTGTAGACTTTTGTAAACTGTAGATAAATCTTCCCACTACAAAATTTAACAGCAAAGACAGCAAAATACTAAGTCATTTTCCACTAATAACTTATGAAAGTACAAAACTACATACAACCTACTATAATCATTTGGGGGGAAAAAGAAAAAGAAAAAGAAAAAGAAAAAAAAGGCCAAACCTCAAGAAGCGCTAAGAGGAGGAAGAAGGAGAAGAGGGGAAGACATCCTTTACAGCCGCCGCCGCCGTCAAATAATTCAGCGTATTCCTGAGCGTCTCCCTCTCCCTCTTCAACCTCGCCCCGTCTCCTCCATCTCCAGCAGCGCCTGCTGCTCTCTCGGCGCCCCCTCGAAAGTGCTCCCGACGAAAAACGAGAACATCGTCGGGAACTGGCCTCTCCTCAGATCCACCTCCTCATCAACCCCCTTCTCCTTCTCCTTCTTCTTCCCGTTCAATCGATTCGACAGCCTAATCACATCCTTCATCAGCTTCTCCACCTCGGAAGCTAGGGTTTCGAGATCGAGGTCGAGATCTGATACGCTGTCGGGAGGGCGATCCTCGATCCAGGTGACGTCGGCGACGAGGTAGGGTTTGGATCGGAGGATCTTGTTGATGCGGAAGCGCTCCTGCCCTTTGGCGATGAGGAAGAAGCGGTCGTCGGCGAGCTTCTCGTGCTTCACGATCTCGGCTACGCAGCCGACGGCGGCTGCGGAGGAAGATTCCGACGACGAGAAGAGGACGCCGAAGCGGAGGTCGGAGTGGAGGAGAGTGTGCATCATGATCCGGTAGCGGAACTCGAAGATCTGAAGCGGGAGGATCGCGCCGGGGAAAAGAACCAAAGGGAGGGGGAAGATCGGAAGCTCCACCGCCGGCGACGGCGGCGGCGGCGGAGAAGAGGAGGATGAGCAGCAGACGCTCCGGCGGCGGCGGAGGTGGAGGGGAGCCAGGGTTAGGGTTTTGAGGGAGGGGGAGCGGTGGAAATGGGGGAGGGTGGGGTTTGGGATTGGAGGGAGGAGGAGAGCGGCGGCGGCCATGGGAATTCTTTTTTCTTTTTTTTCCCCTTTTGTTTGAGGGTTTGAATTTGGGTGTAATCTTTGATGGTGAAGTTTATTTGTGACTGGATTATTTGGGGTTTTTTTTTGAGATTTGTGGTGAGGTGAAGGGTTGGGGGTTTTGGCGGATCGAGTGTTGACACGTATATGGGTGAGGGTTTGTGATGCTGTGCAAAACATTTGGCACGTGTGTTGTCCACACAAGTGCTTGAATTCAATTGAGAAGGATGGGCGCTAAACTTTGCTATTCATGTAAAAGGTCAGGAGTTGGAAGCTTATTGTAACATGAATTATAATTGAAAGCAAAAACGATATGTTAGTATCTTTTTTATGATTCATATTTATGGAGGTTTTACTAGATTTGGTAGGTATTGTTTGTGAACTAAATTGGAACGAGCAGTTCATAGACATTCAACTTGAAGGATATGTCGAGCATAAAGTTATAACTCTCAACACTATAACATAAAATTTTCGATATTCTGGTGTGGCAGGAGGATCTTTTTAACATTAGTCCTTTACATTTACAAGTTAGAAAAAATACAACCTAATATGAACGTAGTCCAAAGAATACAATCAGGACATAAATCCATTCAAATCTTAAACACAGTTTTCACCTCCTTATGCATACTCCTAACAATAGTACTAACCTGCTCAATCTGTTCCTCACTATCACAAGAAGCAAGAAGAACTTTAGCAGTCCCTCCATCAGGATAACAACCGGCATCAACCATCTCCTCAAATATCTCCAAGCACTTCACATACATCTTCTTCCTCGAATAAGCCCCCATCCTCGACGTCCAACTCACAACATCCGCCTTCAAACCCTCACCATCCAAAGAATCGAAAGCCTCCTCCATTCTATCAATAAACCCAGCTCGTCCATAGACGTTTATTAGGATGTTATACGTGCTTATATCTGGTTTGTATGGGCCTTTTTTGATTATGGATAAGATTTCCTCCATTTTTTCGAAGTGACCCATCCTTCCATAGGCGTTGAGCATGGAGTTGAGCACGAAGGTGTCGGGTTGGAGGCCTGCCTTGTGCATGTGGTTGAGGATCTCTTCGCATTTTGGGAGGTTGCCAGATTTGGAGTAGGCAGAGAGGAGTAGCATGTGGGATTTCATGGTGGGTGTCATCCCTTGACGCTTTAGCTCTTCAAATACTGCACGGGCATCTGCAGAGGATGTATAGGACAGAGATGAAGGATGTGTATATTGGAAACATTAGAAGGAATAAAAGCAACAAGAAAGCCTGTATCTCGAATTTTTGGGGTCAACTACATGAATCCTACCCTTCCACTCAGTTCTTTTGAGGGTTATCCCGTCCTCGAAGTTAATCATTAGCATATCGTTCTTACCTCTAGTCCTTTTTCTCCATTAATTATAATAATCTTATACAGCCTCCCTAATTAGTGTATTTAATAGCCTCCATTGAGCATGACTAGACAATCTCAAATGATCATTTTATTTTTATCCTCAATAGGAGCAATCTCTTAACTTCCTACGAAGGCACTCGTTCCTTATCCTATCTCTTACTGCAAACCCACTCATCCATCATAACATTCTCATTTCTACCACAATCATTTTTTGCACAAAGAGTTAAAAAGTATGATTGGATTTAGATAGAACATTGGGATCAATACGTACATAATCAATTCCCATGGAGGCCCTATTATTTGCCAGCAGCATGGTTTCTCAATCTATGTTTAAGCTAGAGAAAGCCGGCTCTTCTTGGAATTGCATTTTTCTTTGGTGTGTGTACCTTTAATGAAGATTATGTATGTATAAGTTTCAGCTTTTCTTGATGCTACAGCTTCATTCTATGAGATTGAATAATTATGGTCAGAAGTTATTGATAGTTTCCATCGCAACAGGAGCAGCTATAGTATTTAACAATCGCTTATTGTCCAGTAAGACCTTCAATATTTGACTGTTTATTATTAGTACGTTAAAGACGATGCCCTCTTCTTCCCTCCATTTTTCTGGTAGATAAATATCCGATGACTAATACCATGCTGCAGATATGTTATTGCTTCGAGTCACACTGCCTTGTCAGAATTCATTGTAGTTTAGATTGCCCGATACCCTAGAGAGAACACTTAGATCCAAAGATGGAGCCAGAGGTCTTAATCAATAGGGACACCTTGTGTAAACATGTGTAGAAACTTTAATGGAACTATGACAATACAAATATACAAGGGGATTTATGGAATATAAAGGTTTTTCCGGGCTAGACTAATACTTACCTACTTATCTGGAATTCACAAAGATAGTAATATAAAGGTTTTTCCGGGCTAGACTGATACTTACCTTCATGAAGACCAGCTCGTCCAAATGCATCTACCATAATGTTATATGAAGCTCTATCGGGTTCACATCCCATGTGCTGCATCAAAGAGAAAATCTCAGCAGATCCATACGGAAAACCTGCACGACTGTGACAATTATGTTGTCAATAGTTTGACAACACTGATTTTGAAAATAAGGGACTTAGCCAATTTCTTATTGATAAAAGATGGAGTTACATGAAGATGGGGTATAGATAAAAATGATGGCATCCGTAGGTTGTTTACAACATGAAGAGTCTAAAAGACAATTAAGAAAACTACCAGCTATGACGAGCTTGAGGTTTTTGGGTATTAAAGCAAGATGTCCAAATTTCAGCAAGTTGGGCTGAATTATGAGTATAATATGCAGCTGACAAACACTGTGCGGTAAAGACTCATCAATTTCGCTCTTTCAAAAGTAGCCAAAGGATCACAATATTTGTGCAGTCTCATTCTCTATGTTAATTAAAAGGGATATTAGACATCCGCTAATCATGCCAAAGACTAATCGGGACGTTGGCCAAGAATTGAATGACAATGGGTTGTCATCTAGCAAAGATAAAATTCGGTAGAAGATAGTTAAGAAGATTCAGATTAGGTTGAAACTAGTGAATTCTTTGAAAGAGAATCAAAAGGGAAATTGCTTACCTGTAAGCTTCCATGAGTGCGTTATAAGCATAAACATCAGGCTCATGTCCAGCTTGTTGCAACTCCTCAAATATCTCTTCTGCCTTCTCACAAAGTCCTTCCCTTGCAAAAGCATTGATAAGAGCGGTGTATGTGCATATGTTTGGCTTGACCTTCTCAGTTCTCATCTCATTAAAAACTTTGAGGGCCATAATTGCTTGATTAGCCTATCATAGAGAGAAAATATGGTCATTGAAGAGAATAAGAAAATAGAAAGAACATGATCATACGATAGAATGTTAGAGGAGTTAATCAGCACATTTGAGAAGTTAAAGAAGTTTCTTAAGTCCCACATTGAAAACTATGTCACTAAAGAAGAGATGATATGGTACCTTCCCATATAAATTAATCATCATAGTATAAGTGTCGGTAGATGGCTTGCACCGGTCTCTCTTCATTCTCTGAAAAATTTCCACAGCCTTCTGTGTATTTCTTCCTTTCAATAAACCGTCTATGTATGCATTGTACACAACAGCACCTGAGTAAAATTGATGCTCTTTCTGCATGAATTCATGATTTGGGTACTGATATGAATAGCTTCACAAAAACTAGAGAAGTTGTCCATAAACCGATCCAAAACAATATAATGAAGAGAAATATACTTGGAGGGATGCCATGTTTTCTCATCTCCAAAAAAACAGCCTCAGGTTTCTCAAGCAAACCAGATATACAGTACGCTTGCAAGAGAAGAGCATACGTATCTTCAGTTGGGATGCATCGAGCTTCCAAAAGGCGCAAGTAAATCGACTCTGCCTTCTTGTATTGGTGCTTTTGTCCATAAGCATCTATCAGCAAGTTGTAGCAGATTACATCAGGATGAAAGGAGCTCTTGAACAGAATCCACTCACAAACCTGGAGGAAAATGAATGCTTATTAAGCAACTAATGACATCACAAATTTTTAATGGAACCAAATAAAAAATTATGTAACTTTCAAGAAATCTCCTTATAATATGCAAGAATGACAGAAGATCTTCCTAAGGTTTTTAAAAGTAACACCTCATTCCCTGTCCTATTTTCGATTTGTAGTCAACTAATCATCAATTCTCAATATAATAATCATATATATGTTTCTATTGAGTGTTTATAAGTGTCATATCCTATGATCACGATTTTAATGAAAATTGCAAATTATAGGAGAATTTTCTGTAGTTTAACCTAAAAATGATATGATTAGAACTTTCAGTCCATTTAAACTTGCAAAGAACTTATTTTTTATTTTCTACTAGTCAAAAACATTTGAATCGCTGCTAATTGTCACTAAAGCCTTCAATTGCTTTCTCCACAAATTTGAATATAAGATAATAAGAGTAAAGGTTGAATCATCTTACTGACACTATAGGACTCCACTGCTTATTTAGACGAAGCTCAACGGCTACATTGATGAGATCATCCCATAAATTGTGGGTAGGAGGAAGAGCATCGAGTGAAGCCCAAATCCTTTCAGCATCCATTTCCTTCATTACGAACCTCAGAATCTGCTCAGCCATCGGGTAAGAACAGGAAAGACTCCATCGACAAACCCAGATCCATACTTCCATCCTCGACCTCTTAGGGAACCACCTATGTATAACAAGAGAAATACACAACAGCAGCTCGAGATAGATGATAATATAAAGTTCAAATTAGTAACATAAACAGGTAGAAAAGTGACAATGAAATGAAAATTGACTTTGTGCAGGCAAATAAACGAATCAATATGTTAAATCCCTCCCATTGCACCAAAACTCTGAAGTTTTTAGTGAGGCTTGACGCCGATGGTTATAATTTTATAATCTAACATGTGGAACCAGGTTGAGGGTGCTTTTCATGGATCAAAACATGGACTATTTTATGCTGCAGTGTTTTTCTTTCAATCCACTTTGAGCGTGTGTCGGTAGGATTTGGACTTGGATTGCTCTGATACCATGTTAAGTCCTTTTCACTGCAGAAACACTCTAAAGTTTTGGTGAGGGTTATAAATTTTTACTCCAACAGTTTGCCTCAAGACGTGAATGATAATGGTATTGGTAAATCATATAAAGAAGAAAATATATAAAAATGCATGAAAATTGATGTAGTTTTATTCTCTGATACATAGAAGATATTTTTTTCCCAATCCTTTCTTTTCATGTTTACTTGATATACGTTGTTAATAAACAATCCAGTAACTTAAGCTTTCGGTAAAGTGGCTCTTGACATGGTATTAGAATTCTCCTGGTTGAGTAAATATTGGATATACAATGTCAATCCTTGTTCATAGGCATATCGCCATGTCCATCATTGCTTAACCTCTACATTTCTTCTGGTACATTATAATTCCTAATCATTTTTCTATATTCATCTGACTTTGCTAGAATCTCCTTTTTGACCATAAGCTCTTCAGTGATAAAAGAAACAGATGGTAAAATAAAACATTCATATTCCACTAGTGTAACAAATAGAAGGAAAGTATAACAGATAAAGAATCTACCTTTCTTCCTCGATAACTTTTTAGGATTTATTGTCCTTGGTCTCCCACGTTTATCAATGAAAACATGATCATAGTTCGGGCGACCAATTGTACGGCTTAAACTCTTGCCTTCTTCTCTCGAGTTATTCACATATCCGATTACTTTCGCTGGTGTGGTTGGATTATAGAGTACTGCCTCAGTCATCAACCTACAACATATGGCCACTAGAGAAAATGGGTCATCACAAATTTTTTGAAATTTCGACACCTCTAAAATCTTTTGAACATATATAATATGTTAAAGTTGAATTGCTAGGCAGCTATCAAATTATACCAAGAGTAGCAGAGTGAATATACCTACTAACAAAATATCTAATTTTATTCTAAAATGGTAAATATCTACAGAACAAGAAAGGGTGACATTACTTCATAGTTCCGAAAATCAAATAAATATGAACCGTAAAAAAAAAAAAAGGCAATTCCCATTGCCACGATACACATACTTTGAGCACAAATTCTCAATATTTGAATCAAAGAATAATTCTGAAATTTGAAGGAAACCCAGAAGTTGGCTGCAAGCGCACAAGAATAAACACATTTTGGCAGTCATTTAATAAAAAATGGGTCACATTCTTGCATAAGCTCAAATATTAACAGATATTTACCTAAATTTAGCAAAGAAATCAAACAAAAGAATGTAGAGAGAGGGCGAGAGATTACATGAACATGGCACACAAGATTCTGAGGTCAGTAGAGAGAAGACACGGCCAGCGGATTTCTCTGGTTCACAGAGCAGCAAAGGGAAGATCTTTCTTCTTATATTTGTTTTTTCGTTTTTTAACTTGATTTTTTTTTAAAATCTGATTATTCAAGAGCAAAGAAGGAGATAATTCAGATAAGTGTCTAGTTGAGGAGGGCCCATCTTTAGCTATAAACGGGTCTGGTTTGGTGTATGTACGCCCTGCAGACCCGACCGATAAGTACACTCTCCCTTTTTAAGCCTTTTTTTAAATCATCTTTTCAATTAGTTATTTTTAAAAAAAATTATCTCTTCTATACTTCTATAATATCAGCATTGTGCTCTTTATCGAAATAAATTTAGTATTTTGATCTATATTCTATGCATAAGGTAAGAAGATGGGTTCCATCCAAATTATGTTAAAATTTAGCAAAAATTAAGTTGAGAAATAAACTAATGAGTTTTCTGTTGAAGAAAATAAAATAAAATTAAATAGTGAGTTTACATGATTTTGGCAATAAATAGACAATATGAACATATCTCTCTTTTATATATAAAGAGAAATTGGTGGAATTCCTAAAGCCCAAAAATTTACATGTGTCATATTATAAAGACACAAAAATTATCATATCTCATATCATAAGTATCCACATGTACTTTTATTTCCTTAAAAGATGACACGTGGACACAAAATCTTATATTCATCTAAGAATTCTCATCAAATTAAATATATTCATAATTAGAAATTTTAATAATCAAATATTTTGTAATCCTTATCGATTATAACTATCCATAATTAAAAAATCTCATAATTATATATTTAAATAAAAAATTAAAGGAAAAACTCATGTAAAAGGCCTCTCCACATAAAATCATAAGTTAATTTTAGAAAACGCCCCTCAACTATTTTAATTTGAGAAATCCCCTTCACGTTAGAGTATGTTGTAGATAATCCCCCTCAGCTATGAAAATTTGAGATAACCCTTTAAACTTTTCTCACTTAATCCCCCTCAAATATGGGGTGTGTCTCAGAAAACCCCTCTCAACTATTTTAATTTGAGAAACCCCCCTCAAGTTTGAGCCTATCGTAGATAATCCCCCTCAAGTTTGAAAATTCGAGAAACTCCCATTAACTCTTCTCACTTTACTTCCTGAAAGCTAACATTGTTAGGTCTAACATGTCACATGACAAAAAGATGAGTAAGAAAAGACCAAAATACCCTTTAATCATAAAAAATTACTCTGTTTTTTTTAGGATGGGAGAAAGAGAGCAAAAAAGCTTTATAAATTGAAAATAGTTCTTTATTTTACTGGTGAGGAGTTTCTTTGTAATTGAATGAGTTGATTTTTAAAAGAATATTTCAATTATTTTTCATTTTGAAATGACGTGAGGGAGGTTTGGTGATAAAAATGTGAAAGATTAGGGGTTTTGTGAGACACCCCATAGTTGAGGGGAGATTTTCTCTGATTTCAAAGTTGACTGGGATTATCATTAAAATTTGGCAATGTATCATATCCTCAAAATATCAGTTCTTATAAAATTGTCATGTATTGCAAAGCATATCCGTCCTTTCTATTTTAATAATTTTTGGGTAATTAAACTAATATCCCAATAAGTTTTGATATTTTGTAGCAAACTACAAAAGAATTTTAGAATTATTATTAACCCCCTAATAACATTGGGAAATTTGCAAAACCCACAAAAATATTTTGATTATTTGCATTTAACTCACATAATGGCATTACTCCATAAATTTATATGGACGAAACTATCTTCAAGGCCAATGATGGTAGAAAATAGTTTTTTCCTACTAAAGTTCTTAAATTTACACAAAAACCCTAAAATAATAAATAAAAATTACATAGAACCCACTAAATATTACCAACGACCCACTAAAAATTTGAAAATTATAAAAGAATATATTAAAGTATGAAAACTACAAACAACCCCTGAAAGATAAAAATATGTTCAAAAACCACAAACATTTGAAAATTATAAACAACCTCTTGAAAAATCAAAAATTACAAAAACCTTAAAATCTAAAAACTATAAAAGCCCTTGAAAAATCTAAAAATTAAAAAGTCCTTTAGATTTGAGAATATGAAAAACCTCTTTAAAATCTAAAAATTACAAGCACCCAAAACAAATAAAAATTTATAAATAGCTCCCTTTAAAATTCTATAATCATAAATAATACCTAAAGGTTCTGAAAATTACATACCATTAAAATATAAAAATTACAAACAACCTCTTAACAAATTTAAAAATTACAAACAACCCCCAAAAAGTCTAAAATTACAAACAGTAGCTATACAAAATTTGTAAAATGAAAATAACCCCTTAAATGAAAAACTATAAATTAATCACCTGAAAATCCAAAGTTCCCGACATTCCCTGAAAGTCTAAAATTGTAAAAAATAAGAGAATTTCGGCAAAATTTAATTAGAAAAGCAATCAAATTGAGATAAAACTTATATATATATATATATATATATATATATATATATATATATATATATATATATATATATATATATATATATATATATATATATATATATATATATATATATATATATATATATATATATATAAACAAAAGATATCAGATCGATCCGTGCGAGCATGGGCTTAGAACTTGTCCCTCCTTACGTATAATGAGAAATTGGGGAATTCCTAAAGGCTTAGAAAATTGACATGTGTCATATTATAAGTATCCACATATCCATTTATCCTATTAGAAGATGACATATGGATACCAAATGTTATATTCACTTAAGAATTCTCATCAAATTAAATCCATCTATATATAGAAAATTCGATAATCAAATATTTTGCAACCCTTATTAGATTATAACTATCCATAATTAAAAATCTTATAATTATGTATTTAAATATAGAAATTAACTGGTAAAAACTCATGTAAAGAGCCCTCTACATAAAATCATGGGTTAATTTTAAAAACCCCCTCAACTATTTTAATTTGAGAAAATTGCCCTCAAATTTGAATATATTGTAGATAACCCTCCCCTTCAACTTTTCTCTTAAAATTGATAGAATTCCTAAATGCTCAGAAAATTGACATATGTCATATTATAAAGACACAAAAATTGACATGTGTTATATCATAAGTATTCACATGTCCATTTGTCTTATCGAAGATGCATGTTGATACCTAATCTTATATTCACTAAGAATTCTCATCAAATTAAATCTATTCATAATTAAAAATTCTAATAATCAAATATTTTGTAATCCTTATCAGATTATAACTATCCATAATTAAAAAATCTCATAGTTATATATTTAAATATAGAAATTAAAGGAAAAACTCATGTAAAGAGCCCTCTACATAAAATCATGGGTTAATTTTAAAAACCCCCTCAACTATTTTAATTTGAGAAAATTGCCCTCAAATTTGAATATATTGTAGATAACCTTGCCCTTGAACTTTTCTCTTAAAATTGATAGAATTCCTAAATGCTCAGAAAATTGACATATGTCATATTATAAAGACACAAAAATTGACATGTGTTATATCATAAGTATTCACATGTCCATTTGTCTTATCGAGAAGATGCATGTTGATACCTAATCTTATATTCACTAAGAATTCTCATCAAATTAAATCTATTCATAATTAAAAATTCTAATAATCAAATATTTTGTAATCCTTATCGATTATAACTATCCATAATTAAAAAATCTCATAGTTATATATTTAAATATAGAAATTAAAGGGAAAAAACTCATGTAAAAGAGTCTCTCTACACAAAATTATGGGTTAATTTTAGAAAATCACCCATCAACTCTTTTAATTTGAGGAAATCCACCCCAAATTTGAATATACTGTAGATAACCTTGCCCCTTGAACTTTTCTCTTGTAACCCCCCCAAATATGGTTGTGTCTCGAGCCAGAACCCCCTCCCCACCCAACTATTTTGATTTGAGAACCCCAAATCAAGTTTGAGCCTATTGTAGATAACCCCCCTCAAGTTTGAAAATTCGAGAAACTCCCATGAACTCTTCTCACTTTATAGCCTGAAAGCTAAAACTATTTAGTTATTTTACATTTTAAAATGACGTCAGGAGAGTTTGGTGAGAAAAATATGAAAGATTAGGGTTGGATTTTTTGAGACACCCCATAATTGAGGGGGTTTTCTCTAATTTTTAAAGTTTACTGGAGTTATCTATAATAGGCCCAAACTTTGGGGGGAGTTTCTCAAATTAAAATAGTTGAGAAGGATTTTCTAAGACATTCCCATAGTGGGGGTGTCTTCTAAAATTAACCCTAAAAGCAAAATTATACTTATATCAAATTATATTTAAAGTTGATGAATTAGACTTCCTCTTAAAATATTATTGATAAATTTGTTAACTTTTTTTGTTATTTATTGATGTGATATCATGTCTTTACTGATTTTTATAAAAAGAGTTATTGGTCACCCGTGTCTCTCTTTAAAATATTAATAGAACACAAGACACCATAAACAACATATAACATGTAAAGATTTAGAAAATTAAAACTTTCCTATTATAAAAATATTTCCTAAGATCCAAAACAGTAAACAAATCAATTACACAAATTACCCACAATATTATCTTGAATTCTCTCTACTTTATCTGATTTTTCTAATAATTAGATTGAAATTCTAATGGGTTCTTAAGATTATTTTAGGAAAAATATTTAGATTCTTAAGATATTTTATGGATATTTTAAACCACATATACTTTTCTAATTAAGCTGAAATCCTAATGCAAACATCACAAGATTGAGGTCTTAGTGTGAGATAGTTTTAGATTAAATCAATATGTGAATGGCTTATATATCATCTAACTCGACGCTTTTTATTGCTTCATGTTGCAGGCTTTAACTTAATGTTTTCTTTAGTTCATATCAAATATCAAAAGGTTTTCTAAGAAAATCTCAATATAAGATGATCTTGCCGTGACAAAATCTCCGTAGTTCCTATATCAAAGAGATATTTTTGGTGTTGTTATCACACATGAGCTTAACTTTTTCTTGTATTCTTTTTATTTTTATAATATTATAAAAGGAGAGATATTGCAAATGAGAGTTTGATGGTTAAATTATATAATTTAAAATTTAAAATTTTGACAAAAATATTCATTTGCTCATTCATCAAGCCAACTTTTATTTTATTTTCTCTTTTTATCTTGAATTCTGTAAATAAAGAGTAATATTGTAAAAGAGAGGCTGGTGGTTAAACTATCTAACTTTGAAATTTAAAATTTTAAAATAAAAGTTGTCCACCCCTTATTTTAATTTCAAACTATTTGAAGAAAAAGCTCCAACTCAGATTATCTAATTTTTAATAATACATATGCTCTAAGTCATTGGTATAAGTCACTTATATGCCCATATCCATAATAAAAAAGAGCATGTATAAAAATAGAAAAGAAGCAGCAGCAGTTGAAAAAAAATCATGTTCAATTCAATTTAGAAGCACAAGCATTTGAATAAAGAAGAAATTCTATAGACCAAAAAATCAAATATAAAAAAAGGTCAGACTCCTACCCTTTCAAACTAATGACGCAGATGTAGTTTTAACTACCCACTTCATATTATTTATTCTATATGTAAGACTCACATGTGCGAACACTGGCAAAATACTTATGAAGGATAATCTTAGATTAATTATTTAAGAAATATAAAGAACATGTGAAAACACTTACTTTAGTCCTTTCTATATGAAAATTTAATATTCTATCTGAATTTTAGTCTTGACATGATAAATAAACTCTTGAAGATAGCATAATAAGAAGGCATATTTGCACTTTGATACCCCCAAGTTCCATCGAGTTTAATTTTGATAATCCTAAAGTTTTATTTTGACAATTTGAAATCTTGAAGTCCTTTAAATTGATGTTAATTTGACAATTTGATAGCCCCAAACCTCTAACTATGTTCCTCCTTTTTCCAAAAAAAACCCTTCATAAATAAAGAGAAATTGGTTGTACTCCTAAATGCTAAAAAATTGACACACGTCCTACCAAAAAATCACTCCTTTATATATAAAGATAAATTGGTGGTACTCCTAAATGTGTGAAAAAAAACTTGACGCGTGTCCTACTAAAAAATTGACATGTAGACATCTTATCCTGTGAGAGATGACATATAGGCACCTAATACTTTATTCACCTTAGAATCCTCATCAAATTAAAGTTTTTCTAAAATTAGAAAATTCTAGTTGCAATTAAATATTTGGTAACCCTAAACAAATCATAATTATCCATAATTAAAAATTTTAATAATCTATTTTTACTTCTCTTTTTCAAATTGTAACTAAACTTTTGAAAAATTAAAAATTCTCACTAAACCTGCAATAATAATTCTTTCTCTATATATATAAGAGAAATTGGTGGTCTATCATTAGCCTTATGTCTCAGAAAATTACCAAGTGACCCTTCTAAATTTTTTAAATGGTAAATTTCACTAAACCTGTAATAAGTTTGGTCATATGCCACTAAACCCCCAAAATTTTGAAACCCCAAATAAAATTAGAAATTTCAAAAACCTATAGAACATTTTGTTTATTTGCACTAAACTACAATAATGGCATTACACAATAATTTTACATTAATGAACATTATCCCTCAAACCAATATATACCTCTCAAAATATTCATATTTGCATATTAATCCATAAAATCTCAAACAACCTTGGAAACAAAATACAAAATTACAAGTAGACCTTTAAAAAATGAAGTTACAATATATCCTAAAAATATGAAAATAACAAACAATCCCTTTAAATTTCAAAACTATTGACAACCTCCCAAAAACATGAAAGCAACAAACAAGTCCCTTAAAAATACGAAAATGACAAACAACACCCTTAATGGCCCAAAGATTATAAATAACCCCATTGAGTTGCAATAAGTTCTCTAGAAAATCTAAAAGTCACAAGCAATTGAAAATTTGAAAATTACAAACAAATAGCCAACAAATTTGAATATTACAATTGGCCCTTGAAAAATTAAAATTACAAAAATCTCTTTAAAATCCAAAATTATGAACAACCTCTCAAAATATCCAAAATTACATACAAAACCTTAAAACTCTAAGCAAATGCTATTGGATATTTTCTGCCAAATTTTATTGGGAGTATAGTCATTTGATCATACATTTACCAATAGTGTTAATTTGGGAGTTTTACGCTAAAAGTTTATTTTGGATTTAGTGAGAGTTTCAAAGGCATTGGGGTTTAGTTCCAAATTCCCAAACTTATTAGGATTTAGTGAAATACTAAATGGATTGGAAAATCAAGTGAAAGACATCATAAATAAAGAAAAACATAGATTTGCTATTCCGTGATCGGAGAAAAGTTAAACTGAATTATATAAAAGAGTAGAAATGAAAAAAATGATTGAAATCGCTCCTTTATATATAAAAAGAAATTAATTTGTTGTTTCCATAAGACTTATATTTAAAAAACTGCCAAGTGTCCCTCCATAATTTTGAATTTGAAGTAAAACTATCCATATGCTTATCGCTGAGTTAACATTTTCTTATATTTTGAATTTAGAATATTACATAAAAGAGGGATATTATTTTAAAGGAGGGATTTGTGGTTAAGCTATCTAATTTGAATTCCAAATTTTAAATTAAGCGTCATACTCACCCTTATTCTATATTTCCTATATAAGAAAAAGCTTGGTCAAGTTATCTAATTTTGAAGGAGCAACATTGAAAAAGTTTAGTAGAAGTCATTTTTAGAAGAACGGGCATAATGAAAAAAGAAATACATGGGGTGTTTTAATCAATTAGAGCTTTTCAAGTACAGTTGGAATAATTGTTCAAGTGGAATAATTCTATGTAAGTGGAATATTTTAATGGGATAATGGTGGATAATTTTGTAGAAGTGTGATATCTTGGTAAGATAATGTAGGATGATTGGGACTAATTTAAAAGTATATAATTATATATGTTGATAATTACCCCTTAATTTCTATATTTTTAAGCCCGCAAATATTAATTGATATAAAGTAATATTAATAAATCTTATAAAAGAGTAACTATTGATTAAACTATATATGTTAGAATGTTGTTCAGGTAGAATGTTGTTCGTGCAATATCTCTTGTTTGATTAATAACAAACTCTTATTTGCTACTGATATGTTTATGAGATGATATATTTCAGGTATAAACAGGTACGAACAAGTTGCGGTTTAAATGATGTAAAAATCAACACAAATATTGATTTCAGCCTTTGAACCATCAATGGTCAAGAGGCCTCATAGATGGTCAAGTCAAGTCATTGATGGACTACAGGAAAGAATCAGAGAAATAAAAACTAGAAATCGAACCATCGGTGGTCTATAGTTGACCATTGATGATCGCAAGGACCATCGATGGACTACAGTCAACAATCGGAGAAATCTAAAAATTTACACAATCGATAGACTACAGTCAACCATCGATGATCATCAATGGACCATCAATGATCATCAATGGACCATCAATGATTGTTTCCCACCATCGATGGTTAAGACGCGATTTTGTGATTTTGGAAAGATTTCAAGATTTAATCTCAGCCGTTCGATGATTGATTTAATCTCCTATTGAAACTCTGATTAGAGGATCTCTTTCCTATAATATCAATGTCTATTTAAAGGGGAATTGAGGAAGAGAATTAAAACAAGAAGGTGAGAGAGAGAGAGAGAGAGGGGCAATTGCACAAAAAAGGAAAAGAGTTTATTAGGGTTTGTGAGAGCCTCGTTCAACTTCTTCTCGGTGCACTTTTTATTAGAGTTTTATTCAAAGAGAAGGAGTGCCCTACGCTTACACCGCTACAATGCTTGTTCACAGATCCTCATCTTTATTGATTTGAAGAACGGTTTAATAAAGGGATGTAAGATTGTCTTTTTTGTGCTTTAATTATTTTGGTTGGTTGTATTCAAAGTTATAAGTTTGACGGCATACTCAAGCTGGGGTAATTGAAGGTTGACGTACTCAAGCTAGTGTAATTGAGGGTTTGGCTAGCTAAGACTAGGTTTCTTCTGGTCATTGTGAAGAATTAGGTTAGACGATTGGTTTCTGGTATATTCTAGGGTGCGGTCTTTGAAGCTTACTGAATCGAATTGTGATTTAGGTGAACTCTAGTCATAGTGAGGAAGGCCCTTTGCGAGAAGGAAGATTGGATGTAGAATTTTGATCTGAACCACTATAAATATCTCGTGTGTTCCTGTGTTGGTTTGCTTTTAGTTTTTCACTCATTATATTTCCGCTGCTTATTCTGAGTTAGTGGAAAAATTCTAGCAATCCTATTCACCCTCCTTTAGGCTTGTATTTCAGTTCTAACAAGTGGTATCAGAGCCTCGTTACCCATCTTTAGGTATCATAACTTGAGTAGAGATGTCAAGCCTTACCACCGCTTCAGCCTTTCTTGAAGGACACACCATCAACTGTCCCCCATTTTTTGACGGCACCAGTTATACTTTTTGGAAAGTACGTATGAAAATCTTTTTATTATCTACTAACTTTGATATTTGGCAGTGTGTCGAACACAGGTATCATAATCCTACTGAGGAGATAGGAGGAGTTGTTACTGAAATTTCTGTGGATAAATGGACTCCTCAACACAAAAAGATTTTTTCTTATAATTTGAAAGCTATGAATATTTTATATTGCTCTCTTATTACTGAAGAATTTAATCATGTCTCTAATTGAACTACTACGCAAAAAATCTGGAAGACATTGGAAGTTACTCATGAGGGAACTTCGCAGGTAAAGGAGGCAAAGCTTACAATGCTGGTGAGTAAATATAAAAACTTCAAGATAAAGGCCTCGGAGAGCATACAGGAGATGTTCACACGATTCACTGATATTGTGAATAGGTCTAAAGCTTTAGGGAAGGAGTACGACAACAAGGAGCTGTGTAGAAAAATACTTCATTCTATATCTCGTGATTGGGAACCAAAGGTAACGGCTATTGCAGAACTTCATAATTTTTCTAACCTATCTCTTGATAATCTTGTAGATAATCTTATCACATACGAAGTCGGACTGAAAGAGAAAGAATATGCCTTAGAAGAAGATTCAAAAAAGAAGTCGTTAGCCTTAAGAGCAAAGAAGGAGAAATCTCGATCAAAGAAGAAGATAGATTCAAACTCGAGTTTAGAAGATGAAGATGATCAATCTGCACTTATTGCAAAAGGATTCAAGTCTTTTCTGAAATCAAAGAAAGGATAGAAATATCTTCAGAAAAGACGAAATTAATTCACTAAACAGGTAAATAATAATTCCTCAAGTGATTCTAAAACTGAACCTATCTGTTATCGCCGCAGGAAACCATGTCACTACAAGAATTGATGCCCTTTGAACAAAAAGGAAAAGAAGAAGGAGGGTAAGAGTCTTAAATTTACAACCTGGGATTTGATAGATGAGGATGAATCTGGAGATGAGTCGAGTGAAGATGACAAATAAGCAAACAAGTGTCTTATGGGGAGAGGTGCATTGATTTCAGATTCAGACCAGGGTAACTCAATTGGTTCTGATGGTGAGCATTCGGATGAAGAGGTATATCCTTCTTATGATGAGCTTTATTCTAAGTATAAAGAGATATTAATTCATTTGGAAAATATTGCTCATAAATATAAAGAAACTAAAAATAAGAATACAAACTTGAAGAAAGAAAATAAACTTTTGTCAAAGAAAGTTGAATTTTCCTTTTTAAATTTGAATTCAATTGATTCAACCTCTTTTGAGTGCATACAATGTTCAATTATAAAATTAAATTTCTTATTTATCTAAGCAACTTGAAAATATTCAATGTGAAAAAGAAAAATTAGTTGCTAAAATAGATGAGTTATTTTGTGATTTGTCATCCGATCAAATTAAGTTTGAAACTCGATGCACAACAATTATTTCCGAAAATGAACAACTAAAGTCCAAAATTAGTGATTTGAAAAAGGCCGTGAAGAAGTTTTCTTTGGGTTCAAAAGGTCTTAACATGGTCCTTTCCAATCAACGATTTGTAAAAGCTAAAACTATACTTGGTTATTCATATTCTAAAAAACATAAAAAGTTTTAAACTTTTTTATAAAGGGTAATAATCTTGGTTGTTTTGATCCTATTCCCAATGGAACTTATCATTCTATATGCTCGTCATGTGGAAGAACTGGACATGTTTTAATGAGCTATCATATGATATATAAGATTAAAATAGTCAAACAGATTTGGATACCGAAAGGCCTTATTGCTAATCAACGTGGACATATGTAGATATCTAGGTCACAATTATCTACCTTTCTGTAGAGTTGCAGGTCTACCGAGGATTGAGGCAACACACAAAAATTGCTTGCTAATTCAAGGTATCAAAATCCAATCATTGGTCTGCATTATGAGGAGATATAGATTTGATATATTTTTATATATTATCTTCTCATACAGGTAAGTTTTCTAACTTTACATATATGTATTTTTATAGGTTTACATAAATAAATAAATAAAAAATGGATCATCGATGGTCTCAATGTCACCATCGATGGTTCATCATCGATGAGCAGACTTAAAGGGGGCAGTTTTTTTCTTTTTTTTACTTTTACCCCTTTTTATCTCTCCTCACCGAAATTTCTTTGATTTTACATTTTCGTGGTGGATTTCGTTGATATTTGTTGCTGTTATCATCATCATTATCATCATCTAGTTCTTATTGTTGATTCAAATCAAATCAAAAGGTAACTTTCAAAACCCTATATCTTCAATTGATTATTTCTTGCAGTTTTTACATGTTTTTGTTAATAAGACTTGCGTGGATGAATGACGAATGAGTTTAGTATAGTTTAGAACATAGGCTATTGAGTTGTATATGAGTTTTGGACGATTTGGGGCAAAAACACGTCGGGTTCAGTTTGTCGACCATCGATGGTCGAAGAACACCATCGATGGTGTTTCAACCATCAATGATTGTCAGTCATCCATCAATGGTGTATAAGCTAAAACTGATATTTTTATTTCTTTTTCACAATTTACTCAATTTTCTTTGATTATAAGCTATCTTATGTATATTCTCTATACTAATTCATGCTTATTTGACTTTGTAGAGAATTTCTTCTAACAAGAGAGCTCGATCTTCATAATCATCATCTTACGAGATGCTCGAGAAATACAAGAAGTTACATATTGTGTACAAGTGAGGGTTAGATGAGAGACATTTACAGGAGTACAGGAGTATGATAGAGTTCTTGGATGCAGCTGGTCTAGATTCAATGAAGGAAAGGAGGAGATAAAGCCAACATTTCTTGGCTTCGGGAGTTCTACATGAACTACAACCGACCCCATGGATCTTCAGAGGATCTTCAGAGGCTAAGACTATAGCTGTTATAGTGCTTCAATTACTGAGTAATAATCTCAAATCAATAGCAGACAAGTATCCCGCATTAAATGCATAACTAAATCAGTTCACCACTTCGAGATAACCAAAGTCTCCAGCTCGGACGACTCGAAGGGTTGACTTCGTCGGACGACTCTAAGGGTCGACATCTTGCGAAGTCGACTCGAAAGGTGGTACATGTCGACCTCCTCGCTAGGTCGACTCCACAAGCGACCTACACGACCAACTATTCGGCCGACATCTCGCGAAGTCGACTCAAAAGGTGGTACTTCTCGGTCCTCTACCTGACGTGTAGAAAGGCGACGACTACCTTGAGCCCTCCACTGACAGCTAGTTGCCATCACATTAAATGCATGATCAGAACCATTATTTCTCCATCCCCGAAAGTCTTTATGACACATTGGACCACGTCGACACCACGTGCCTCCTGTCACTTCACATTAAACACCGAAGTGACTCCCTCCACTCGGTAGCCGACACCTGTAAAGCAAATGCTGACTCAGCCACCAGCCCATACTAGACCAAAGATACCAAACCACCCTTCTATTATTGCAATAAATAGGAGGACTATTCTCAGCATGAAGGTAAGAAATTTTTTCTGCTCACTAAGAACTTCTTCAGTTCATCACTTTCTTCTCCACTCAAGCAATTTACTGACTTGATCATCGGAGGAACAGCGGGAGAATCCAACTCCGCCCTCTGACGAGTTCTTACATGTGCAGGGAAGAACAACTGACTCTAGAATCGGATATTCGAAAGAGTTAGCGGACCCTCAACAATTCACACTTAATTATCTGTTTGATAACCAACATCAATAGTAGTGAGAGGATGAGAGATTACGATTACTGCTGATTACATCCGCAGGATTCTTCGTCTACCACCATAACAGCGGGGAACAATGTTTTTATTTTTTTTAGGGAATGTCCCTATTGGTTCTGAGGAGTACACTCGTATGACTGATCACCTTACTGATAAATCTTTTTCGGGTGTATTCAACTCAGGTTATCTGAAACCTGAGTATATCCTTCTCAATCTCTTTCTTAAGTTTGATCTTTATCCTAGTGCTGCTTACACTACTTTATCTGTTAGAGATGTCATCCTTCTATATTAGATTGCTAGGGGTCAGTCATTTGATCATGCACAGATTATCTTTGTATGGATGTCATCAGTTGCTTTGAGTGCTAGGGAGATGGTTGAGAAGAAGAAGAAACAGAACACTCAGCTGGTCTATCCCTTCCTGATCATTCGCATATGCAAGGATCGGAGGATTCTTGTTTCATCTTCTGATCAGATGGAGAAGGGGAGAGTTGCCTTGTGTGATGAGACAGCCAGGAAGAGCTTAGTGGCAAGAGGTAAGGGAGAGTCCTCAGCTGGTCAACCATCTAGGTTCCAGCCTGCAGGAGATGATATACCTAGCTCTTCAAGAGGTGGTGCTTCTCATTAGACTTTGGATACTCTAGGAGAGAGACTGGAGTTGCTGACTACGAGAGTGGAGTCCATGAGGGTTGACATGACTGCTCAGCATCAGTACTACAACACTTCTCTTCAGTTTCTGATGGATGCTGCACGTAGGACATATCCATCGCGTCCCACACTACTGGTCTACGGAGATTTTGTGCCCCAGGCAGCCCGTGGATATGGCCATGAGGAGATGGAGAGAGATGACGATTGACGATGATTGTTTTACCAATTTATTTTCTTGGTCCAAGTCTATTTTTCTTCTTTTTTTATTTTACACTTATTTTTCTTTTATTTTCTTATTATTCAAGATCTGTATATTCAGATGATGCATGAGATACACTGATTTGTACTAACATTTATTTGCTTTCACTGCATATCTGTTTAGTTAGTACTTCTATGCATGCTCACCTGATATGTTGTATGTACATTTTTGTTTTATTTGATTTTTCTTGATTTTTGCTTATTTTTATATATTGAAAACAAAATAAAAATTTCTTTCTTTCCTTTTGTTTTCTTACAAAAATCAAAAATAAAATAAAATTTCTCTTTCTTTCTTTTATTTTCTTAAGAAAAATCAAAAATAAAATAAAATTTCTTTTTCTTTTATTTTTCATTAAAAAAATGGAACATGCTTATGTATATGCTTTTATATGAAATATTCAGATATGGTTATTTATTGGTATATAGGCATGAGTTAATCATATTGGTTCACATATTTTTCATATCTATTTATATTATATGTACATGATCATCATATTTTATTGCACTTTTATACCCTCATTATCTATTTTATTTGAATAAATATATCTTCTAATAATAATTTTTATCTTAATTTACAGGTAATATAGAATTATTGAATAAGAGCCCAAATGAAGATTATTTCAAGCCTAAAAGATCTCTAATGAAGCCTAGAATGTCTAAATCCAAAGCCCACGACTAAGTTTAGAAGCAAAATCTCAACACTCATCACTTTTTGGTCAAATTATTAATAAATTGGCTTGCAATTGGGAATCAAATCAAATATGAAAAAAATAAAGTCAAATTCGTGCTCGGGATGGTCAACCGCAAAGAAAGGTGATATCTCCCAACTGAAAGCGAATTCAACATATTATATATGAAAATCTCATATCTCGACGAGACGAAGCCATTCAAATTACCAGATTCTAAAATTTTCATCAGCAGTAGCATGTTATGATAGAAATCTAAATTTAATTGATATATATTCAATTATTTGAAGGCCAAGCTAAATTCTAAGAAGCCCAAGAGCGTTTAAGAGAAGCCCAAGAGTCTTAAATAAATTAAATATAAAAGAAATAAAGTCTACAAAGCCCATCTCTCAAGTATGGAATCAATGGTCTAGATTATTTTGAGAGATCCTATGGCTTTGAGGGTTGCTTGGTGCCTAAGCCAAATCCTATGGTTGTGAGGGTTACTTGGGGGCCAAGACAAATTTAAGGGTTGTGAGAGATTCTTATTATCTATAAATAGAGGGGTAGAGTGAGGGCTTGAAGTGTGAAATATTTTATAATAACTCCTTTTGGAGAGAAGGGTTACTCTTAATTGAGAAGACCTTACAAATTTATAATTTTAGTTGCAATTAATAAAAAATATTTTCACCCTTCATGTTTTCTTTTCTTCTCTTTGTCCAAGGATGAAAAGAGAATGAAGATGAAGATAAGATGAAGATGAGGGTTTTCTTTTTATTCCCTTCTTTTCTTTTCTTGTAATATTTTCTTCTCTTGTTTATTTTAATGCTTTGTAGAGTAGATTTACATTTATGTCTTTACTTTCATGTCATGTTTTTACTTTGTAATATAGATTTATTTTCTTCCCAATAGTTTAGATTATTTTTATTTCTTCTCCTTTTTCTTTTATTCTCTTTCATCTAGATTTTTATTTTCTTTGTTTCATTTTCTAAAAATGTGGAACTAACTTCTTGTAGGAATTCTAGAATTACATGAAACTAATATTAATCTCCTTATAATTTCTAAATCATTCTCTTATGCTTAAATGATCATGTTTAGGATAATCAACTAGAGAACTAATTGGTAGAAGAAGAATTGGATAATTTATGCTTGCCATAAAAGTGATTAGATAGAGTATGCTAATGAATTCTAGAATTACCATCCATTTGTTATTTTTTCATGAGTATTAATTTTGCTTGGATGATAATAGGATAGGTTATGCTTGACTTAAAAGTGGTAGGATAGCCTATACTTAATAAATCTAAAGTAAAATGTGATAAAAAGAGAATAGTTCATGAATTTATAAGTGGAATTAGCTAGTGGATTCAATTCTAGATTCCTCATATCTTTAATTGAATCCTCCATCTTTACTTTCTTAATTTTTCTCTTTATTCTTAATTTTCATTTGTTTGTTTTATTTTCCTTCATTTTATTCATCACTTTTCTCTCTCTCAATCTTGTTTTGATTTATTTGCACATGTTCACATCCACTCTTTATCTTCTCACTTTTCAATCTCATTTTGTTTTCATTTACATTTTGTCACTTCCACACTCTTAATCTCTTCACACTCACTTTCATTCTCATTTTATTTTTATTTGCACTCAATCACAAACACTCTCTAATCTCTCCACAACCACTTTCATCATGTTTCACTCCTAATTGTCACACACACAACATAAGAACCGAATTTAATTAACTCCTACAAACACCTTCCTCGTGGGATCGATAACTTTTATACTATAACTTGATGGTTGTATACTTATAACTTTAGGTACACATTTATTTTCCTATCAAGTTTTTAGCTACTGCGGAAGGTGCTTGTTATTAGAATTTTTCTATTTTGATTCTTTGATTTGTGTGTTTAAGTGTGAAGGAACTACTTTGAAGCTTGAAGATCAAGGATTGAAGACGAAGATTGAAGAATTGCCTTCAAGAAGGCTAGGATGCTTTAGTGGGTAACTCCTCTTTCTAGTATTTTCAATTCCACCATTTAGTTAGTTTCTCACAATTTGAGACAATTAGGATTGTAAAAAATAAAAATATATATTTTATTTTTTCGACCATAATAAAATTCACCCTCCACTTAGATATTTACTAACAAGATAATAAATTCAAATAAAACTCTTTCTCATATTTGTTTGATTGTTAACCTTAATTAAAAGATAAAAAGATTTTATTTTTGCATCCTTTTGTAGTTGCTTTTAATTTCTTGGGTTGCATTGCATATAATAGTATGAATTCACCAAAGTGATTTGAGCATCTTGATTTGGCACTCACTTGAAAATATTCTTAAGGGCAAAACCCACTAATCATGATAATGTGAGAGATTTCATCACCCTTTCCTTAGCCCATAAATCACTAATTCCTCACTACACAAACCCAGCTTTTAAAACTCATTAGACGTTGGCCCTAAGGATTTGAGTTCATTAATGAACAAGAAATACTTAAGTGAACCAGTTCAAGTTTATTTGAATCGGTTGGTGTCTAAGGCAAGATTTAGGGGTTGCATAAAGCTCATAGGAAAGAGGTATTTAATTGATCTTTGATCTCTCTCTAGTACTATCCTTACGACTAACGATCGAGTAAACTTCGATCTTTTCACTAAATGAGTTTTTGGTTAGAGCTGGTCTAGTTGAGTTTAGGTTTAACCCTAGAACTTAAAGTGATTGACACAAGTGATTGCATTGATTTGTTTTAGTTAGGTTTTCCTTTATCTTTCTCCTTTTTCTCATCTTCTTTTTAATTTTTAGTTTTTCCCCCTCTTAAAAAACTAACTTTTGTTTTTCTTAGAATTTTTTATCCTTATTCCCTTTTAGTAAAAAAAAAGAAAAAGAAAAATATACAAAAAGAATTTGTGTTTTGGTGTTTGTAAGTTTGGATTAGGGATAATCTTGATCGTTTAATTTGTGTTGGACTAATTTTTTTGAGACTAAACCAATGAAAACCCTAATCCACCTTTTCTTCAAGACATTTATTATCCCAAAGAAGAAAATGAGTCGATCTTAGTTTTGAGGAAATCTTTGGTGTGGGTGAAGATTTTAGAGAAAAGCAGTCGATCTTTCGAATGTTGAAGCTGTGTTGAATGCATGCTTCTTTGATCTAACTTTTGAAGAACTCTTTTATGATGAACTTAGATTTTTAAAAATAAATAACAACCAGAATTTCAAACCTCAAACATAGATCTTGTGTTTGAGGAAATTTTAAAGAAGAATTGGTTGGACAAGCTTTTGTTAATAAGGAATCTAAGTTCAAAATGCATAACACCATTGATATCTACCTTCAATTGTTGCAAAATCATTGAAAGTCTTGGAATGTTTTGAATTTAAACACAATATTGATTATATCATTTTGAATGTCTTTAAAATTCGAGTAGAATTTTCATTAATAAGGTAGGATTTGATGTAGAATATGAGCTTTTCATATTTAATCCTTCATTCTACATCTTTAATTTTTGTTTCATAATAATAAAAGAATTTATTCTTCTCTCAATTGAGAGTTTCTTGTTCCTTTTAAAAAAAGAGGAAATAAAAAAGAAAAAAGAGAAGAAGAAATTTTGACTTCATACTCCTCATACCAAAGGTAATAGCAGATTTTTTGACCGAACAAATGTAAGTGCTTCCATTTTTATCTACTTTACTTCACATTATAGATTTTGCATTGAGGACAATGCAAAATTTAGGTGTGGGGTGGGGATTAGTCTTTTTTCTCTTTATCTTAGTCATTTTTCCTCTTTATCTTAGTCATTTTTCCTCTTTTTCTTACCATTTGTTTTCTTTTTATGTCATTTTTTCTCTTTTTCATAAAAATAGAATCACTTGCCAACTTAATAGAGTTGATGAATAATTGATCTATTTGATAAAATTTAAAATTTCTAATCCTTAGTTAGTCTTATACTCAAGTTTACCTTTTATGATAACTCTAAATAAATTTCTTTAAAAATAATTTTCAAAGTAGTATACTTCACTTAAGTCTTTACTTAGACTTTTAATTAAAGTGATAAAATTTTTGCATGCTTATCTTAGAGTTGAAAACAAATTTTCAAGTTGTCTTGATCTAAAAATTTTTAGACAAATATATACATATACACATATATATATTAAAAAACTAACTTTATAAAAGAAGAGTGCGAAAAATGGGCACCAATTAAAATTCTCTTAAAATTCAAGATGATTTTATCTTACTAAGCCTAAGTTGACCGAGTAATTAAGCCCAATGAGTATTTTCATGCTTAATGACCTAAGCCTAATTGAGTTGGGACTCATTGGCCCAAAACTCGTTAAATAGTCACTTAGAAAGCCCGATCAAGTAGAATAAAATCACTAAGGAAATCACTAAGGAATAAAGAGTTTAAAAAATTTTTACTAACAATATTTATATATATATAGTTATATTTAAATATATGTTCTTGAAAAATAAATAGATTAAGAGACTTGAAAATTGTTTAAAACAAAGAGTTAGCATGTTCTTCTCAAAACTTTTAAATTAAATTTCTAAGTTAGACTTAGTTTTGTATACTTATAATGAAAACATTTTCTAAGAGATTTACTTTGGAGTTATATATAAAAATATTTTCTTGAGTAAAACTAGCTTCAATTAGAATGTTAAATATATCAAGTGAATTAATTATACTTTGACTTCTTTAAATTGGCAAGTTGACTGAATTTTGTGGGTATATTCACTGCAAACCCTCACGAGACTACAACTCGTTCACTAGGGTAACCTAGGGGTTTAAAAGCTTGTTGTATGCACTAAATACAACCGCGATTCTTGCAAAAGTGAGTTAAAATTTTTTTTTTCTTCCTTTTCAATTTCTTTCTTGCTAGAGGACTAGCAAAAGTTAAGGTGTGGGGGTATTTGATCATCATATTTTATTGCACTTTTATACCCTCATTATCTATTTTATTTGAATAAATATATCTTCTAATTATAATTATTATCTTAATTTACGGGTAATATAGAATTATTGAATAAGAGCCTAAATGAAGATTATTTCAAACCCAAAAGATCTCTCATGAAGCCCAAAATGCCTAAATTCAAAGCCCACGACTAAGTTTAGAAGCAAAATCACAACACTCATCACTTTCTTGGTCAATTATTAATAAATTAGCTTGCAATTGAGAATCAAATCAAATATGGAAAAATAAAGTCAAATTCGTGCTCAGGATGGTCAACCGTAAAGAAAAGGCGATACCTCCCAATCAGGAAGCGAGAATTCAATATATTATATATGAAAATCACTTATCTCGACGGACGGAGCCATTCAAATTACCAGATTCTAAATATTTCATCAGCAGAGCATGTTATGATAGAAATCTGAATTTAATTGATATATATTCAATTATTTGAATGCCAAGCTAAATTCTAAGAAGCCCAAGAGTATTTAAGAGAAGCTCAAGAGTCTTAAATGAATTAAATATAAAAAATAAAGCCCACAAAGCTCATCTCTCAAGTATGGAATCAATGGTCTAGATTATTTTGAGAGATTCTATGGCTTTGAGGGTTGCTGGTGCCTAAGCCAAATCACATGGTTGTGAGGGTTCTTGGGGCCAAGACAAATCTAAGGGTTGTGAGAGATTCTTATTATCTATAAATAGAGGGTAGAGTGAGGGCTTGAAGTGTGAAATATTTTATAATAACTCCTTTTGGAGAGAAGGGTTACTCTTAATTGAGAAGACCTTCCAAATTTATAACTTTTAGTTGCAATTAATAAAAAATATTTTCACCCCTTCATATTTTCTTTTCTTCTCTTTGTCCAAGGATGAAAAGAGGATGAAGATGAAGATGAGGGTTTTCTTTTTATGTCATTTTTTTCTCTTTTTCATAAAAATAGAATCACTTGCCAACTTAATAGAGTTGATGAATAATTGATCTATTTGATAAAATTTAAAATTTCTAATCCTTAGTTAGTCTTATACTCAAGTTTACCTTTTATGATAACTCTAAATAAATTTCTTTAAAAATAATTTTCAAAGTAGTATACTTCACTTAAGTCTTTACTTAGACTTTTAATTAAAGTGATAAAATTTTTGCATGCTTATCTTAGAGTTGAAAACAAATTTTCAAGTTGTCTTGATCTAAAAATTTTTAGACAAATATATACATATACACATATATATATTAAAAAACTAACTTTATAAAAGAAGAGTGCGAAAAATGGGCACCAATTAAAATTCTCTTAAAATTCAAGATGATTTTATCTTACTAAGCCTAAGTTGACCGAGTAATTAAGCCCAATGAGTATTTTCATGCTTAATGACCTAAGCCTAATGAGTTGGGACTCATTGGCCCAAAACTCGTTAAATAGTCACTTAGAAAGCCCGATCAAGTAGAATAAAATCACTAAGGAAATCACTAAGGAATAAAGAGTTTAAAAATTTTTACTAACAATATTTATATATATATAGTTATATTTAAATATATGTTCTTGAAAAATAAATAGATTAAGAGACTTGAAAATTGTTTAAAACAAAGAGTTAGCATGTTCTTCTCAAAACTTTTAAATTAAATTTCTAAGTTAGACTTAGTTTTGTATACTTATAATGAAAACATTTTCTAAGAGATTTACTTTGGAGTTATATATAAAAATATTTTCTTGAGTAAAACTAGCTTCAATTAGAATGTTAAATATATCAAGTGAATTAATTATACTTTGACTTCTTTAAATTGGCAAGTTGACTGAATTTTGTGGGTATATTCACGCAAACCCTCACGAGACTACAACTCGTTCACTAGGGTAACCTAGGGGTTTAAAAGCTTGTTGTATGCACTAAATACAACCGCGATTCTTGCAAAAGTGAGTTAAAATTTTTTTCTTCCTTTTCAATTTCTTTCTTGCTAGAGGACTAGCAAAAGTTAAGGTGTGGGGGTATTTGATCATCATATTTTATTGCACTTTTATACCCTCATTATCTATTTTATTTGAATAAATATATCTTCTAATTATAATTATTATCTTAATTTACGGGTAATATAGAATTATTGAATAAGAGCCTAAATGAAGATTATTTCAAACCCAAAAGATCTCTCATGAAGCCCAAAATGCCTAAATTCAAAGCCCGACTAAGTTTAGAAGCAAAATCACAACACTCATCACTTTCTTGGTCAATTATTAATAAATTAGCTTGCAATTGAGAATCAAATCAAATATGGAAAAATAAAGTCAAATTCGTGCTCGGGATGGTCAACCTAAAGAAAAGCGATACCTCCCAATCAGGAAGCGAGAATTCAATATATTATATATGAAAATCACTTATCTCGACGGGACGGAGCCATTCAAATTACCAGATTCTAAATATTTCATCAGCAGTAGCGGGTTATGATAGAAATCTGAATTTAATTGATATATATTCAATTATTTGAATGCCAAGCTAAATTCTAAGAAGCCCAAGAGTATTTAAGAGAAGCTCAAGAGTCTTAAATGAATTAAATATAAAAAAAATAAAGCCCACAAAGCTCATCTCTCAAGTATGGAATCAATGGTCTAGATTATTTTGAGAGATTCTATGGCTTTGAGGGTTGCTGGTGCCTAAGCCAAATCACATGGTTGTGAGGGTTCTTGGGGCCAAGACAAATCTAAGGGTTGTGAGAGATTCTTATTATCTATAAATAGAGGGTAGAGTGAGGGCTTGAAGTGTGAAATATTTTATAATAACTCCTTTTGGAGAGAAGGGTTACTCTTAATTGAGAAGACCTTCCAAATTTATAACTTTTAGTTGCAATTAATAAAAAATATTTTCACCCCTTCATATTTTCTTTTCTTCTCTTTGTCCAAGGATGAAAAGAGGATGAAGATGAAGATGAGGGTTTGCTTTTTATTCCCTTCTTTTCTTTTCTTGTAATATTTTCTTCTCTTATTTATTTTTAATGCTTTGTAGAGTAGATTTACATTTATGTCTTTACTTTCATGTATTTATTTTCATGTCATGTTTTTACTTTGTAATATAGATTTATTTTCTTCCCAATAGTTTAGATTATTTTTATTTCTTCTCCTTTTTCTTTTATTCTCTTTCATCTAGATTTTTATTTTCTTTGTTTCATTTTCTAAAAATGTGGAACTAACTTTTATAGGAATTCTAGAATTGCATGAAACTAGTATTAATCTCCTTATAATTTGTGAATTATTCTCTTATGCTTAAATGATTATGTTTAGGATAATCAACTAGAGAACTAATTGGTAGAAGAAGAATTGGATAATCTATCTTTGCTTTAAAAGTGATAGGATAGAGTATGCTAATGAATTCTAGAATTACCATCTATTTGTTATTCTTTTCATGAGTATTAATTTTGCTTGGATGATAATAGGATAGGTTATGCTTGTCTTAAACGTGGTAGGATAGGCTATACTTAATAAATCTAAAGTAAAATGTGATAAAAGAGAATAGTTCATGAATTTATAAGTGGAATTAGCTAGTGGATTCAATTCTTGATTCTGATATCTTTAATTGAATCCTCCATCTTTTACTTTCTTGATTTTCCTCTTTATTCTTGATTTTCATTTGTTTGTTTTATTTTTCTTCATTTTATTCATCATTCTTTCTCTCTCTCAATCTTGTTTTGATTTATTTGCACATATTCACATCCACTCTTTATCTTCCCACTTTTCAATCTCATTTTGTTTTCATTTACATTTTATCACTTCCACACTCTTAATCTCTTCACACTCACTTTCATTCTCATTTTATTTTTATTTGCACTCAATCACAAACACTCTCTAATCTCTCCACAACCACTTTCATCATGTTTCACTCCTAATTGTCACACTCACAACATAAGAACCGAATTTGATTAACTCCTACAAACACCTTCCTCGTGGGATCGATAACTTTTATACTATAACTTGATGGTTGTATACTTATAACTTTAGGTACACATTTATTTTTCTATCAAGTTTTTAGCCGCTGTCGGGAAGGTGCTTGTTATTAGAATTTTTCTATTTTGGTTCTTTGATTTGTGTGTTTTAGTGTGAAGGAACTACTTTGAAGCTTGAAGATCAAGGATTGAAGACGAAGATTGAAGAATTGCCTTTAAGAAGGCTAGGATGCTTTTCGTGGGTAACTCCTCTTTCTAGTATTTTCAATTCCACCATTTAGTTAGTTTCTCACAATTTGAGACAATTAGGATTTTAAAAAATAAAAATATATATTTTATTTTTGTCGACCATAATAAAATTCACCCTCCACTTAGATATTTACTAACAAGATAATAAATTCAAACAAAAGCTCTTTCACACATTTGTTTTATTGTTAACCTTAATTAAAAATAAAAAGATTTTATTTATGCATCCTTTTGTAGTTGCTTTTAATTTCTTGGGTTGTATTGCATATAAGAGTAGGAATTCACCAAAGTGATTTGAGCATCTTAATTTGGCACTCACTTGAAAATATTCTTAAGGGCAAAACCCACTAATCAAGATAAGGTGAGGGATTTCATCACCCTTTCCTTAGCCCACAAATCACTAATTCCTCACTACACAAACCAAGCTTTTAAAACTCATTAGACGTTGGCCCCTAAGGATTTGAGTTCATTAATGAACAAGAAATACTTAAGTGAACCAGTTCAAGTTTATTTGAATCAGTTGGTGTCTAAGGCAAGATTTAGGGGTTGCATAAAGCGCTCATGAGGAAAGAGGTATTTAATTGATCTTTGATCTCTCTAGTACTATCCTTACGACTAACGATCGAGTAAACTTGATCTTTTCACTAAATGAGTTTTTGGTTAGGGTAGTCTAGTTGAGTTTAGGTTTAACCCTAGAACTTAAAGTGATTGACACAAGTGATTGCATTGATTTGTTTTAGTTAGGTTTTTCCTTTATCTTTCTCCTTTTCTCATCTTCTTTTTAATTTTTAGTTTTCCCCCTCTTAAAAAACTAACGTTTTTCTTAGAATTTTTTATCCTTATTCCCTTTTTAGTAAAAAAAAAGAAAAAGAAAAAAATATACAAAAATTTGTGTTTTGGTGTTTGTAAGTTTGGATTAGGGATATCTTGATCGTTTAATTTGTGTTGGACTAATTTTTTGAGACTAAACCAATGAAAACCCCTAATCCACCTTTTCTTCAAGACATTTATTATCCCAAAGAAGAAAATGAGTCAGATCTTAGTTTTGAGGAAATCTTTGGTGTGGGTGAAGATTTTAGAGAAAAGCAGTCGATCTTTGAAATGTTGAAGCTGTGTTGAATGCATGCTTCTTTGATCTAACTTTTGAAGAACTCTTTTATGATGAACTTAGATTTTAAAAAATAAATAACAACCAGATTTCAAACCTCAAACATAGATCTTGTGTTTGAGGAATTTTTAAAGAAAAATTGGTTGGACAAGCTTTTGTTAATAAGGAATCTAAGTTCAAAATGCATAACACCATTGATATCTACCTTCAATTGTTGCAAAAATCATTGAAAGTCTTGGAATGTTTTGAATTTAAACACAATATTGATTATATCATTTTGAATGTCTTTAAAATTCGAGTAGAATTTTCAAGTAATAAGGTAGGATTTGATGTAGAATATGAGCTTTTCATATTTAATCCTTCATTCTACATCTTTAATTTTTGTTTCATAATAATAAAAGAATTTATTCTTCTCTCAATTGAGAGTTTCTTGTTCCTTTTTAAAAAAAGAGGAAATAAAAAGAAAAAAGAGAAGAAGAAATTTTGACTTCATACTCCTCATACCAAAGGTAATAGCGATTTTTTGACCGAACAAATGTAAGTGCTTCCATTTTTATCTACTTTACTTCACATTATAGATTTTGCATTGAGGACAATGCAAAATTTAGGTGTGAGGGTGGGGATTAGTCTTTTTTCTCTTTATCTTAGTCATTTTTCCTCTTTATCTTAGTCATTTTCCCTCTTTTTCTTACCATTTGTTTTCTTTTTATGTCATTTTTTCTCTTTTTCATAAAAATAGAATCACTTAACTTAATAGAGTTGATGAATAATTGATCTATTTGATAAAATTTAAAATTTCTAATCCTTAGTTAGTCTTATACTCAAGTTTACCTTTTATGATAACTCTAAATAAATTTCTTTAAAAATAATTTTCAAAGTAGTATACTTCACTTAAGTCTTTACTTAGACTTTTAATTAAAGTGATAAAATTTTTGCATGCTTATCTTAGAGTTGAAAACAAATTTTCAAGTTGTCTTGATCTAAAATTTTTAGACAAATATATACATATACACATATATATATTAAAAAACTAACTTTATAAAAGAAGAGTGCTAAAAATGGGCACCAATTAAAATTCTCTTAAAATTCAAGATGATTTTATCTTACTAAGCCTAAGTTGACCGAGTAATTAAGCCCAATGAGTATTTTCATGCTTAATGACCTAAGCCTAATTGAGTTGGGACTCATTGGCCCAAAACTCGTTAAATAGTCACTTAGAAAGCCCGATCAAGTAGAATAAAATCACTAAGGAAATCACTAAGGAATAAAGAGTTTAAAAAATTTTTACTAACAATATTTATATATATATATATATATATATATATATATATATATATATATATATATATATATATATATATATATATATATATATATATATATATATATATATATATATATATATATATATATATATATATATATATATATATATATATATATCATTAAAAAAATGGAACATGCTTATGTATATGCTTTTATATGAAATATTCAGATATGGTTATTTATTGGTATATAGGCATGAGTTAATCATATTGGTTCACATATTTTTCATATCTATTTATATTATATGTACATGATCATCATATTTTATTGCACTTTTATACCCTCATTATCTATTTTATTTGAATAAATATATCTTCTAATAATAATTTTTATCTTAATTTACAGTAATATAGAATTATTGAATAAGAGCCCAAATGAAGATTATTTCAAGCCTAAAAGATCTCTAATGAAGCCTAGAATGTCTAAATCCAAAGCCCACGACTAAGTTTAGAAGCAAAATCTCAACACTCATCACTTTTTGGTCGAATTATTAATAAATTGGCTTGCAATTGGGAATCAAATCAAATATGAAAAAAATAAAGTCAAATTCGTGCTCGGGATGGTCAACCGCAAAGAAAAGGTGATATCTCCCAATGAAGGCGAGAATTCAACATATTATATATGAAAATCTCATATCTCGACGAGACGAAGCCATTCAAATTACCAGATTCTAAAATTTTCATCAGCAGTAGCATGTTATGATAGAAATCTAAATTTAATTGATATATATTCAATTATTTGAAGGCCAAGCTAAATTCTAAGAAGCCCAAGAGTCTTAAATAAATTAAATATAAAAGAAATAAAGTCTACAAAGCCCATCTCTCAAGTATGGAATCAATGGTCTAGATTATTTTGAGAGATCCTATGGCTTTGAGGGTTGCTTGGGCAAAAGCTAAATCCTATGGTTGTGAGGGTTACTTGGGGCAAGACAAATTTAAGGGTTGTGAGATTCTTATTATCTATAAATAGAGGGTAGAGTGAGGGCTTGAAGTGTGAAATATTTTATAATAACTCCTTTTGGAGAGAAGGGTTACTCTTAATTGAGAAGACCTTACAAATTTATAATTTTAGTTGCAATTAATAAAAAATATTTTCACCCCTTCATGTTTTCTTTTCTTCTCTTTGTCCAAGGATGAAAAGAGAATGAAGATGAAGATAAGATGAAGATGAGGGTTTTCTTTTATTCTCTTTCATCTAGATTTTTATTTTCTTAAGAAAAATCAAAAATAAAATAAAATTTCTTTTTCTTTATTTTTCATTAAAAAAATGGAACATGCTTATGTATATGCTTTTATATGAAATATTCAGATATGGTTATTTATTGGTATATAGGCATGAGTTAATCATATTGGTTCACATATTTTTCATATCTATTTATATTATATGTACATGATCATCATATTTTATTGCACTTTTATACCCTCATTATCTATTTTATTTGAATAAATATATCTTCTAATAATAATTTTTATCTTAATTTACAGGTAATATAGAATTATTGAATAAGAGCCCAAATGAAGATTATTTCAAGCCTAAAAGATCTCTAATGAAGCCTAGAATGTCTAAATCCAAAGCCCACGACTAAGTTTAGAAGCAAAATCTCAACACTCATCACTTTTTTGGTCAGAATTATTAATAAATTGGCTTGCAATTGGGAATCAAATCAAATATGAAAAAAAATAAAGTCAAATTCGTGCTCAGGATGGTCAACCGCAAAGAAAAGGTGATATCTCCCAATCTGGAAAGCAGAATTCAACATATTATATATGAAAATCTCATATCTCGACGAGACGAAGCCATTCAAATTACCAGATTCTAAAATTTTCATCAGCAGTAGCATGTTATGATAGAAATCTAAATTTAATTGATATATATTCAATTATTTGAAGGCCAAGCTAAATTCTAAGAAGCCCAAGAGCGTTTAAGAGAAGCCCAAGAGTCTTAAATAAATTAAATATAAAAGAAATAAAGTCTACAAAGCCCATCTCTCAAGTATGGAATCAATGGTCTAGATTATTTTGAGAGATCCTATGGCTTTGAGGGTTGCTTAGGCCTAAGCCAAATCCTATGGTTGTGAGGGTTACTTGGGGCCAAGACAAATTTAAGGGTTGTGAGAGATTCTTATTATCTATAAATAGAGGGGTAGAGTGAGGGCTTGAAGTGTGAAATATTTTATAATAACTCCTTTTGGAGAGAAGGGTTACTCTTAATTGAGAAGACCTTACAAATTTATAATTTTAGTTGCAATTAATAAAAAATATTTTCACCCCTTCATGTTTTCTTTTCTTCTCTTTGTCCAAGGATGAAAAGAGAATGAAGATGAAGATAAGATGAAGATGAGGGTTTTCTTTTTATTCCCTTCTTTTCTTTTCTTGTAATATTTTCTTCTCTTGTTTATTTTAATGCTTTGTAGAGTAGATTTACATTTATGTCTTTACTTTCATGTCATGTTTTTACTTTGTAATATAGATTTATTTTCTTCCCAATAGTTTAGATTATTTTTATTTCTTCTCCTTTTTCTTTTATTCTCTTTCATCTAGATTTTTATTTTCTTTGTTTCATTTTCTAAAAATGTGGAACTAACTTCTTGTAGGAATTCTAGAATTACATGAAACTAATATTAATCTCCTTATAATTTCTAAATCATTCTCTTATGCTTAAATGATCATGTTTAGGATAATCAACTAGAGAACTAATTGGTAGAAGAAGAATTGGATAATTTATGCTTGCCATAAAAGTGATTAGATAGAGTATGCTAATGAATTCTAGAATTACCATCCATTTGTTATTCTTTTCATGAGTATTAATTTTGCTTGGATGATAATAGGATAGGTTATGCTTGACTTAAAAGTGGTAGGATAGCCTATACTTAATAAATCTAAAGTAAAATGTGATAAAAAGAGAATAGTTCATGAATTTATAAGTGGAATTAGCTAGTGGATTCAATTCTAGATTCCTCATATCTTTAATTGAATCCTCCATCTTTTACTTTCTTAATTTTTCTCTTTATTCTTAATTTTCATTTGTTTGTTTTATTTTCCTTCATTTTATTCATCACTTTTCTCTCTCTCAATCTTGTTTTGATTTATTTGCACATGTTCACATCCACTCTTTATCTTCTCACTTTTCAATCTCATTTTGTTTTCATTTACATTTTGTCACTTCCACACTCTTAATCTCTTCACACTCACTTTCATTCTCATTTTATTTTTATTTGCACTCAATCACAAACACTCTCTAATCTCTCCACAACCACTTTCATCATGTTTCACTCCTAATTGTCACACACACAACATAAGAACCGAATTTAATTAACTCCTACAAACACCTTCCTCGTGGGATCGATAACTTTTTATACTATAACTTGATGGTTGTATACTTATAACTTTAGGTACACATTTATTTTCCTATCAAGTTTTTAGCGCCGTTGCCGGGGAAGGTGCTTGTTATTAGAATTTTTCTATTTTGATTCTTTGATTTGTGTGTTTAAGTGTGAAGGAACTACTTTGAAGCTTGAAGATCAAGGATTGAAGACTGAAGATTGAAGAATTGCCTTCAAGAAGGCTAGGATGCTTTTGCGTGGGTAACTCCTCTTTCTAGTATTTTCAATTCCACCATTTAGTTAGTTTCTCACAATTTGAGACAATTAGGATTGTAAAAAAATAAAAATATATATTTTATTTTTTCGACCATAATAAAATTCACCCTCCACTTAGATATTTACTAACAAGATAATAAATTCAAATAAAAACTCTTTCTCATATTTGTTTGATTGTTAACCTTAATTAAAAGATAAAAAGATTTTATTTTTGCATCCTTTTGTAGTTGCTTTTAATTTCTTGGGTTGCATTGCATATAATAGTATGAATTCACCAAAGTGATTTGAGCATCTTGATTTGGCACTCACTTGAAAATATTCTTAAGGGCAAAAACCCACTAATCATGATAATGTGAGAGATTTCATCACCCTTTCCTTAGCCCATAAATCACTAATTCCTCACTACACAAACCCAAGCTTTTAAAACTCATTAGACGTTGGCCCCTAAGGATTTGAGTTCATTAATGAACAAGAAATACTTAAGTGAACCAGTTCAAGTTTATTTGAATCAGTTGGTGTCTAAGGCAAGATTTAGGGGTTGCATAAAGCGCTCCGCAAGGAAAGAGGTATTTAATTGATCTTTGATCTCTCTCTAGTACTATCCTTACCTGACTAACTGATCGAGTAAACTTCGATCTTTTCACTAAATGAGTTTTTGGTTAGGAGCTGGTCTAGTTGAGTTTAGGTTTAACCCTAGAACTTAAAGTGATTGACACAAGTGATTGCATTGATTTGTTTTAGTTAGGTTTTTCCTTTATCTTTCTCCTTTTTCTCATCTTCTTTTTAATTTTTTAGTTTTTTCCCCCCTCTTAAAAAAACTAACTTTTGTTTTTCTTAGAATTTTTTTTATCCTTATTCCCTTTTTAGTAAAAAAAAAAAGAAAAAGAAAAAATATACAAAAAGAATTTGTGTTTTGGTGTTTGTAAGTTTGGATTAGGGATAATACTGATCGTTTAATTTGTGTTGGACTAATTTTTTTTGAGACTAAACCAATGAAAACCCTAATCCACCTTTTCTTCAAGACATTTATTATCCCAAAGAAGAAAATGAGTCGATCTTAGTTTTGAGGAAATCTTTGGTGTGGGTGAAGATTTTAGAGAAAACAGATCGATCTTCGTAATGTTGAAACTGTGTTGAATGCATGCTTCTTTGATCTAACTTTTGAAGAACTCTTTTATGATGAACTTAGATTTTTAAAAATAAATAACAACCAGATTTCAAACCTCAAACATAGATCTTGTGTTTGAGGAAATTTTAAAGAAGAATTGGTTGGACAAGCTTTTGTTAATAAGGAATCTAAGTTCAAAATGCATAACACCATTGATATCTACCTTCAATTGTTGCAAAAATCATTGAAAGTCTTGGAATGTTTTGAATTTAAACACAATATTGATTATATCATTTTGAATGTCTTTAAAATTCGGAGTAGAATTTTCAGTAATAAGGTAGGATTTGATGTAGAATATGAGCTTTTCATATTTAATCCTTCATTCTACATCTTTAATTTTTGTTTCATAATAATAAAAGAATTTATTCTTCTCTCAATTGAGAGTTTCTTGTTCCTTTTAAAAAAAGAGGAAATAAAAAAAGAAAAAAAAGAGAAGAAGAAATTTTGACTTCATACTCCTCATACCAAAGGTAATAGCAGATTTTTTGACCGAACAAATGTAAGTGCTTCCATTTTTATCTACTTTACTTCACATTATAGATTTTGCATTGAGGACAATGCAAAATTTAGGTGTGGGGTGGGGATTAGTCTTTTTTCTCTTTATCTTAGTCATTTTTCCTCTTTATCTTAGTCATTTTCCCTCTTTTTCTTACCATTTGTTTTCTTTTTATGTCATTTTTTTCTCTTTTTCATAAAAATAGAATCACTTGCCAACTTAATAGAGTTGATGAATAATTGATCTATTTGATAAAATTTAAAATTTCTAATCCTTAGTTAGTCTTATACTCAAGTTTACCTTTTATGATAACTCTAAATAAATTTCTTTAAAAATAATTTTCAAAGTAGTATACTTCACTTAAGTCTTTACTTAGACTTTTAATTAAAGTGATAAAATTTTTGCATGCTTATCTTAGAGTTGAAAACAAATTTTCAAGTTGTCTTGATCTAAAATTTTTAGACAAATATATACATATACACATATATATATTAAAAAACTAACTTTATAAAAGAAGAGTGCGAAAAATGGGCACCAATTAAAATTCTCTTAAAATTCAAGATGATTTTATCTTACTAAGCCTAAGTTGACCGAGTAATTAAGCCCAATGAGTATTTTCATGCTTAATGACCTAAGCCCAATTGAGTTGGGACTCATTGGCCCAAAACTCGTTAAATAGTCACTTAGAAAGCCGATCAAGTAGAATAAAATCACTAAGGAAATCACTAAGGAATAAAGAGTTTAAAAATTTTTACTAACAATATTTATATATATATAGTTATATTTAAATATATGTTCTTGAAAAATAAATAGATTAAGAGACTTGAAAATTGTTTAAAACAAAGAGTTAGCATGTTCTTCTCAAAACTTTTAAATTAAATTTCTAAGTTAGACTTAGTTTTGTATACTTATAATGAAAACATTTTCTAAGAGATTTACTTTGGAGTTATATATAAAAATATTTTCTTGAGTAAAAACTAGCTTCAATTAGAATGTTAAATATATCAAGTGAATTAATTATACTTTGACTTCTTTAAATTGGCAAGTTGACTGAATTTTGTGGGTATATTCACGCAAACCCTCACGAGACTACAACTCGTTCACTAGGGTAACCTAGGGGTTTAAAAGCTTGTTGTATGCACTAAATACAACCGCGATTCTTGCAAAAGTGAGTTAAAATTTTTTTTCTTCCTTTTCAATTTCTTTCTTGCTAGAGGACTAGCAAAAGTTAAGGTGTGGGGTATTTGATCATCATATTTTATTGCACTTTTATACCCTCATTATCTATTTTATTTGAATAAATATATCTTCTAATTATAATTATTATCTTAATTTACGGTAATATAGAATTATTGAATAAGAGCCTAAATGAAGATTATTTCAAACCCAAAAGATCTCTCATGAAGCCCAAAATGCCTAAATTCAAAGCCCACGACTAAGTTTAGAAGCAAAATCACAACACTCATCACTTTCTTGGTCAGAATTATTAATAAATTAGCTTGCAATTGAGAATCAAATCAAATATGGAAAAAATAAAGTCAAATTCGTGCTCAGGATGGTCAACCGCAAAGAAAAGGCGATACCTCCCAATCCGGAAAGCAGAATTCAATATATTATATATGAAAATCACTTATCTCGACGGGACGGAGCCATTCAAATTACCAGATTCTAAATATTTCATCAGCAGTAGCGGGTTATGATAGAAATCTGAATTTAATTGATATATATTCAATTATTTGAATGCCAAGCTAAATTCTAAGAAGCCCAAGAGTATTTAAGAGAAGCTCAAGAGTCTTAAATGAATTAAATATAAAAAAAATAAAGCCCACAAAGCTCATCTCTCAAGTATGGAATCAATGGTCTAGATTATTTTGAGAGATTCTATGGCTTTGAGGGTTGCTTGGGGCCTAAGCCAAATCCTATGGTTGTGAGGGTTACTTGGGGGCCAAGACAAATCTAAGGGTTGTGAGAGATTCTTATTATCTATAAATAGAGGGGTAGAGTGAGGGCTTGAAGTGTGAAATATTTTATAATAACTCCTTTTGGAGAGAAGGGTTACTCTTAATTGAGAAGACCTTCCAAATTTATAACTTTTAGTTGCAATTAATAAAAAAATATTTTCACCCCTTCATATTTTCTTTTCTTCTCTTTGTCCAAGGATGAAAAGAGGATGAAGATGAAGATGAGGGTTTGCTTTTTATTCCCTTCTTTTCTTTTCTTGTAATATTTTCTTCTCTTATTTATTTTAATGCTTTGTAGAGTAGATTTACATTTATGTCTTTACTTTCATGTATTTATTTTCATGTCATGTTTTTACTTTGTAATATAGATTTATTTTTCTTCCCAATAGTTTAGATTATTTTTATTTCTTCTCCTTTTTCTTTTATTCTCTTTCATCTAGATTTTTATTTTCTTTGTTTCATTTTCTAAAAATGTGGAACTAACTTTTATAGGAATTCTAGAATTGCATGAAACTAGTATTAATCTCCTTATAATTTGTGAATTATTCTCTTATGCTTAAATGATTATGTTTAGGATAATCAACTAGAGAACTAATTGGTAGAAGAAGAATTGGATAATCTATCTTTGCTTTAAAAGTGATAGGATAGAGTATGCTAATGAATTCTAGAATTACCATCTATTTGTTATTCTTTTCATGAGTATTAATTTTGCTTGGATGATAATAGGATAGGTTATGCTTGTCTTAAACGTGGTAGGATAGGCTATACTTAATAAATCTAAAGTAAAATGTGATAAAAAGAGAATAGTTCATGAATTTATAAGTGGAATTAGCTAGTGGATTCAATTCTTGATTCCTGATATCTTTAATTGAATCCTCCATCTTTTACTTTCTTGATTTTCCTCTTTATTCTTGATTTTCATTTGTTTGTTTTATTTTTCTTCATTTTATTCATCATTCTTTCTCTCTCTCTCAATCTTGTTTTGATTTATTTGCACATATTCACATCCACTCTTTATCTTCCCACTTTTCAATCTCATTTTGTTTTCATTTACATTTTATCACTTCCACACTCTTAATCTCTTCACACTCACTTTCATTCTCATTTTATTTTTATTTGCACTCAATCACAAACACTCTCTAATCTCTCCACAACCACTTTCATCATGTTTCACTCCTAATTGTCACACTCACAACATAAGAACCGAATTTGATTAACTCCTACAAACACCTTCCTCGTGGGATCGATAACTTTTTATACTATAACTTGATGGTTGTATACTTATAACTTTAGGTACACATTTATTTTTCTATCAAGTTTTTAGCGCCATTGCCGGGGAAGGTGCTTGTTATTAGAATTTTTCTATTTTGGTTCTTTGATTTGTGTGTTTTAGTGTGAAGGAACTACTTTGAAGCTTGAAGATCAAGGATTGAAGACTGAAGATTGAAGAATTGCCTTTAAGAAGGCTAGGATGCTTTTTCGTGGGTAACTCCTCTTTCTAGTATTTTCAATTCCACCATTTAGTTAGTTTCTCACAATTTGAGACAATTAGGATTTTAAAAAAAATTAAAAATATATATTTTATTTTTGTCGACCATAATAAAATTCACCCTCCACTTAGATATTTACTAACAAGATAATAAATTCAAACAAAAGCTCTTTCACACATTTGTTTTATTGTTAACCTTAATTAAAAATAAAAAGATTTTATTTATGCATCCTTTTGTAGTTGCTTTTAATTTCTTGGGTTGTATTGCATATAAGAGTAGGAATTCACCAAAGTGATTTGAGCATCTTAATTTGGCACTCACTTGAAAATATTCTTAAGGGCAAAAACCCACTAATCAAGATAAGGTGAGGGATTTCATCACCCTTTCCTTAGCCCACAAATCACTAATTCATACATGAGTTTCTGGAATACATGTACTTTTTCTTGTATGCATATTTATAGGGGAAGTTTTGTATCGCATTTCATACACGAGTTATGAGTTTATTTTGATCTGAATATATATCTCACCATGTTTTACATTCTGTATTTTAAATTTTGAGTTTTGTTATTATCAAAAGGGAGAGATTGTTAGAACGTTGTTTGTGCAATATCTCTTGTTTGATTAATAACAAACTCTCATTTGCTACTATATTTGTGAGATGATATATTTCAGGTGTAAATAGGTACGAACAAGTTGCGGTTCAAAACGATGCAAAATCAACACAAATATTGATTTCAGCATTTGAACCATCAATGGTCAAGAGGCCCCATCAATGGTCAAGTCAAGTTATCGATGGACTACAGGAAATAATTGGAGAAATAGAAACTAGAAATCGAACCATCGATGGCTTATAGTCGACCATCGATGATCGCAAGGACTATCGATGGACTACAGTCAACAATCGGAGAAATCCAGAAATCAGAATTTGCACAATTGATGGACTACAGTCAACCATCAATGATCATCAACGCACCATCGATGATCGTATCCCACCATTGATGGTTAAGACAAGATTTAACAGTTTTGGAAAGATTTCAAGATTTAATCTCAGCCATTCGATGATTGATTTGATCTCCTATTAGAACTCTGATTAGAGGATCTCTTTGCTATGTTATCAAGGTCTATTTAAAGGGGAATTGAGGAAGAGAACTAAAACAAGGAGAGAGAGAGAGAGAATTGCACAAAAAAGGAAGAGAGTTTATTAGGGTTTGTGAGAGCCTCGTTCAACTTATTCTCAGTGCGCTTTTCATTAGAGTTTTGTTCAAAGAGAAGGAGTGCCCTACGCTTACACTGCTGTAGATGGTTAAAATATACTTCTATCCAGGCTAGTGGTTATCTTGGAACCAAAAAGTGAATACCCATGGGCTAAACACTTTAAATGGACCCAAAGCCATGCCCACAACAAGCTGCAGCGAAGGTTGTCTAACAAGGAATGCGAACCTCGCTACACAGCCCATCTCGACTCGACCCGACCAAGTAAAAATTCGACATCGGGCCTGAGTCAGCCACATGACATCTAATTATGATCTAGGTTCACATTTGTGAGACCTAGTTACTGTCGGAGTCCTCGCTCGTGGAGCTCTAAGGATCCTTCTTCAACTGCCATCTCAGTCGCTGAACAGTCTTACGCAAAGCTCGGCACTCGAAGCTCCACACATCTCTATCGCGATTTAACTCGCCCCTATCTATCGACTGATTTTTGACAATCTGCTCGAGCATCGCCTTTTTAGCCAACAGCAACTCTGCCAGACGACGAAGTATGCGGAGTTCATCCGCTTGATTGCCCTTAACTTGGGCAAGCTCTTGTTGGAGCTGTTTTATTTTAGCTCCTCTATCGAGGACCATCTCCGATCTAGACGATGGAGAATTAGACATGGAGAAGAAGAAGAAGATAGAGATGAAGGTGGTGAAGATGGAAGGGGAAGACTGCTATTTATAGCCTTTTTCGAATCCAAACTTCCGAGAAAATCACATCTTTTGAGATTTGATTGGATCGGACAAAGAGGTTAAATCTTAGCCTAAAACTCGGTCAAATCTACAGCGAATCTCGTGAATCTTCAATTAAGAGATCTCAGCCACATATCACGGGGAAAATCCAGAGGCGAATCCCAACAAATATCGCCAGTTAGCGAATATCGCTAATCGATGAACTTCACTAATCGATGAACTTTACTAATTGATGAACTTCACCTCCGCATCCCAAAATTAAGTGAGCTTCGCTCATATCCAGAATCAGTAGAACTTCGCTGATTTCCTAACTTTGCCTCAGCAATAAAGAAGGCGAGCCTCGTTCCAAACATGGAGTTGGACGAATACAAACATCATTGAGCCTTCAATACGAGTCTACAACTAAGGAAGCTACGTTCAACAGTACACTTTTGGCAACCAAGTAGGCAAATGAAGACAAGTTTCAACCTAAACAAGACAACTCAAGCTACATTCAACAGTACACCTCTAGCTATTACCCAAAGTATTTTAATCCCAGCTACAAATCAAAATGCAGATCTTGAAAACTTCGGGGGAGGGGGGGTCTTGTAGACGGTTAAAATATACTTCTATCTAGGCTAGTGTTTCGCTTGGAACCAAGAAGTGAATGTCCATGGGCTAAACACTTCGAATGGGCCCAAAGCCAAGCCCGCAACAAGCTGCAGCGAATGTCGTCTAACAAGGAATGTGAACCTCGCTACACAGCCAATCTTGACTCGACCCAACCAAGTCAAGCGAAGGTCGACTCTGAAACAAGCTGTAGCGGATCTCAACACGTAGCTCATCTCGACTTGACTCAACCAAGTCAAGAACGAGTCGACTTCCAACTCACGCCTCAGGCCGAGTCAAAAGGCGTCATCAAGAGTCGAATTATGTGCTAAATTCGAACTCGCAAGTGAAGTTTGCCAACCAATTCGCTCATGGCAATTCAAGTGGACCAAGTCATCCACTTTCAAAGAAGACTCGCCCACGTCCTCAGCGAGCCTCGCCCATGTCCTCGCCGAGCTCTAAGGATCCTTCTTCAACCGCCATCTCGGGCCGCCGAATAGCCTACGCAAAGCTTCGCAGACTAAGCTCCACACATCTCTATCGCGATTTAACTCGCCCCTATCTATCGACTGATTTTTGACAATCTGCTCGAGCATCGCCTTTTTAGCCAACAGCAACTCTGCCAGACGACGGCGGCGCGGAGTTCATCCGCTGATTGCCCTTAATTTGGGCAAGCTCCTGTTGGAGCTGTTTTATTTCAGCTCCTCTATCGAGGAGCATCTCTGATCTAGGCGATGGAGACTTAGACATGGAGAAGAAGAAGAAGATAGATATGAAGGCGATGAAGATGGAAGGGGAAGGCTATTATTTATAGCCTTTTTTGAATCCAAACTTCCGAGAAAATCACATCTTTTAAAATTTGATTGGACCGGACAAAGAGGCTAAATCTTAGCCTAAAACTCGATCAAATCTACAGCGGATCTCGTGAATCTTCAATCAAGAGATCTCAACCACAGATCACAGTGCAAATCCAGAGGCGAATCCCAACAAATATCGCCAATTAGCAAAAATCACTAATCGATGAACTTCGCTAATCGATGAACTTTGCTAATTGATGAACTTCGGCTTTGCAGCCCAAAATTCAGCAAACTTCACTCATATCCAGAATCAGTCGAACTTTGCTGATTTCCCAACTTCGCCTCAGCAATAGAGAAGGCGAGCCTCATTCCAAACATGGAGTTGGACGAGTACAAACATCATTGAGCCTTCAATACGAGTCTACAATCAAGAAAGCTACGTTCAACAGTACACCTCTGGCAACCAAGTAGGCAAATAAAGACAAGTTTCAACCCAAATAAGATAACTCAAGCTACGTTCAACAGTACACCTCTAGCTATTATCCAAACTATTTTAATCCCAGCTACAAATCAAAATGCAGGATCTTGAAAACTTCGGGGGAGGGGGGGTCTTGTAGACGGTTAAAATATACTTCTATCTAGGCTAGTGTTTCGCTTGGAACCAAGAAGTGAATGTCCATGGGCTAAACACTTCGAATGGGCCCAAAGCCAAGCCCGCAACAAGCTGCAGCGAATGTCGTCTAACAAGGAATGTGAACCTCGCTACACAGCCAATCTTGACTCGACCCAACCAAGTCAAGCGAAGGTCGACTCTGAAACAAGCTGTAGCGGATCTCAACACGTAGCTCATCTCGACTTGACTCAACCAAGTCAAGAACGAGTCGACTTCCAACTCACGCCAGCCGAAAAGCATCATCAAGAGTCAAATTATGTGCTAAATTCGAACTCGCAAGTGAAGTTTGCCAACCAATTCGCTCATGGCAATTCAAGTGGACCAAGTCATCCACTTTCAAAGAAGACTCGCCCACGTCCTCAGCGAGCCTCGCCCATGTCCTCAGCGAGCCTCGCCCACGTCTTTAGCAAACTTCACCAAGTTAGCGAACCTCGCCGAATAGCCGTTTGAGGGCTATTTTCAGGGGAATAACCGTTCCCCACTATCTCCTACTTTAATGGTCACTTAATCCATAATTAAAGGCCATTAACTCTCTCTTTTAGCCTATAAAAAGAGGGGAGATTACTCATTTTAAGGGGCGGAGGCTAATCTAAGAAGATCCAGAGCTAGAGATTATTCATCTAATCTGCTATAAAGGTAGATCGAAAGAGATCATAGATAAATCAACACACACGCATCACACTTGCGATCCAATAGAGCTGAAGTGTCAAAAGAAAACTGAGCTATCTTCTAAGCCACGAAGCTCTCATCTACAGTAAAAGACTTGTCGTCTTAGTCGGTGCGTCAACGAAATACAAGATCGACGTTCCACCGGCACACAGAAAAGAGCCCCAGGAATATAAATTTTTCCTTTGTTTCACTATATTCTTTTTATTATAATCTGTGTCAATTGCAATACTAAAAGACCCGAAACAACCGCTACACCGCTTCTTCACGGATCTTCATCTTCATTGATTTGAAGAACGGTTTAATAAAGGCCTGTAAGATTGTTCTTTTTGTGCTTTAATTATTTTGATTGGTTGTATTCAAACTTGTAAGTTTGATGGCGTACTCAAGCCTGGGTAATTGATGGTTGGCGTACTCAAGCCAGTGTAATTAAGGGTTTGGCTAGTTAGGGCTAGGTTTCTTTTGGTCATTGTGAAGAGTAAGGTTAGACGACTGGTTTCGGGTAGATTCCAGGGTGCGGTCTTTGAAGCCTACTGAATCGGGTTGTGATTCAAGTGAACTCTAATTATAGTGAGGAAGGCCCTTCGCGAGAAGGAAGAGTGGACGTAGGATTTTAATCCGAACCAATATAAAAATCTCGTGTGTTCCTGTGTTGGTTTGCTTTTAGTTTTTCACTCATTATATTTCCGTTGCTTATTCTGAGTTAGTGGAAAATTTTTAGCAATCCTATTCAACCCTCTCCCTCTAGGCTTGCATCCTAGTTCCAACAATATATAACCTTATTGTTAATTCTTACTCTTATCAATAATCATGTAAAATGAACTATCATAGTAATAATCATGAAATAAATTAATAGTGCAGCATCCTTGATCATCACAAATAATGAAGTATAAATTAATAATCATGAAATGTAAATTAATTTCAATCATAATAATCCTATACTCTAGCTCTAAGTCCCTAATTTCTTAAATCAATCCCAAGTTTCGATCTCTTATCCTCGTATTTCATCTCCACTCTTTTCCCACCAATACTAATCACATTTGATGCATTTGTTCTCATCATTATCTTATGAATTACTTATTTACTAGAATTTCTCATAAAATATTATTGATTGTGGGTAAATATCTATTATTTAGTGCGAAGTTATGTGTGTCTATAAAATGTTACTTATTCTTATAGAAACAACATTAATTAGTCATTTTTATCAAGCGGTACTTATTCAAATTCTTCTATATGCATCACAGGTGCTATTTGCATGCATTTACAACGTATAATAATGCATAATATATCAACAATATTCATTTTTTTACTCAACCATCAATAATTTTCTAATAAATCAAAAAGTTCTAGTTTGTTCTCATCTAGTTCTAAGTTGAAATGTGGGATAAAAAAAAATTTTTTTTAAGGAAAATATGCCTTTGGCACACATAAAAATAACACCAACAACCACAACTACTGTGCCTTTAGTGCACATGAAAGTCGAACCCAAGCTCCTCCACGAGGGAGCGGCACGACTTTACCATGTGACTTACTGGGCTATCCCCAAATGTGAGACAATTTGGGAGAGGAGAACTCATGTTTCTATATATATATATATATATATATATATATATATATATATATATATATATATATATATATATATATATATATATATATATATATATATATATATATATATATATATATATATATATAGAGAGAGAGAGAGAGAGAGAGAGAGAGAGAGAGAGAGAGAGAGAGAGAGAGAGAGAGAGAGAGAGAGAGAGAGAGAGAGAGAGAGAGAGAGAGAGAGAGAGAGAGAGAGAGAGAGAGAGAGAGAGAGAGAGAGAGAGAGAGAGAGAGAGAGAGAGAGAGAGAGAGAGAGAGAGAGAGAGAGAGAGAGAGAGAGAGAGAGAGAGAGAGAGAGAGAGAGAGAGAGAGAGAGAGAGAGAGAGAGAGAGAGAGAGAGAGAGAGAGAGAGAGAGAGAGAGAGAGAGAGAGAGAGAGAGAGAGAGAGAGAGAGAGAGAGAGAGAGAGAGAGAGAGAGAGAGAGAGAGAGAGAGAGAGAGAGAGAGAGAGAGAGAGAGAGAGAGAGAGAGAGAGAGAGAGAGAGAGAGAGAGAGAGAGAGAGAGAGAGAGAGAGAGAGAGAGAGAGAGAGAGAGAGAGAGAGAGAGAGAGAGAGAGAGAGAGAGAGAGAGAGAGAGAGAGAGAGAGAGAGAGAGAGAGAGAGAGAGAGAGAGAGAGAGAGAGAGAGAGAGAGAGAGAGAGAGAGAGAGAGAGAGAGAGAGAGAGAGAGAGAGAGAGAGAGAGAGAGAGAGAGAGAGAGAGAGAGAGAGAGAGAGAGAGAGAGAGAGAGAGAGAGAGAGAGAGAGAGAGAGAGAGAGAGAGAGAGAGAGAGAGAGAGAGAGAGAGAGAGAGAGAGAGAGAGAGAGAGAGAGAGAGAGAGAGAGAGAGAGAGAGAGAGAGAGAGAGAGAGAGAGAGAGAGAGAGAGAGAGAGAGAGAGAGAGAGAGAGAGAGAGAGAGAGAGAGAGAGAGAGAGAGAGAGAGAGAGAGAGAGAGAGAGAGAGAGAGAGAGAGAGAGAGAGAGAGAGAGAGAGAGAGAGAGAGAGAGAGAGAGAGAGAGAGAGAGAGAGAGAGAGAGAGAGAGAGAGAGAGAGAGAGAGAGAGAGAGAGAGAGAGAGAGAGAGAGAGAGAGAGAGAGAGAGAGAGAGAGAGAGAGAGAGAGAGAGAGAGAGAGAGAGAGAGAGAGAGAGAGAGAGAGAGAGAGAGAGAGAGAGAGAGAGAGAGAGAGAGAGAGAGAGAGAGAGAGAGAGAGAGAGAGAGAGAGAGAGAGAGAGAGAGAGAGAGAGAGAGAGAGAGAGAGAGAGAGAGAGAGAGAGAGAGAGAGAGAGAGAGAGAGAGAGAGAGAGAGAGAGAGAGAGAGAGAGAGAGAGAGAGAGAGAGAGAGAGAGAGAGAGAGAGAGAGAGAGAGAGAGAGAGAGAGAGAGAGAGAGAGAGAGAGAGAGAGAGAGAGAGAGAGAGAGAGAGAGAGAGAGAGAGAGAGAGAGAGAGAGAGAGAGAGAGAGAGAGAGAGAGAGAGAGAGAGAGAGAGAGAGAGAGAGAGAGAGAGAGAGAGAGAGAGAGAGAGAGAGAGAGAGAGAGAGAGAGAGAGAGAGAGAGAGAGAGAGAGAGAGAGAGAGAGAGAGAGAGAGAGAGAGAGAGAGAGAGAGAGAGAGAGAGAGAGAGAGAGAGAGAGAGAGAGAGAGAGAGAGAGAGAGAGAGAGAGAGAGAGAGAGAGAGAGAGAGAGAGAGAGAGAGAGAGAGAGAGAGAGAGAGAGAGAGAGAGAGAGAGAGAGAGAGAGAGAGAGAGAGAGAGAGAGAGAGAGAGAGAGAGAGAGAGAGAGAGAGAGAGAGAGAGAGAGAGAGAGAGAGAGAGAGAGAGAGAGAACCAGATTTTCAATAACCAAAGAAACCATAAAAGCAGCCAACTTTGCTCTTTTAGAGAGAAAAGAAAATAAAGAGAGGAAAAAAAAAAAACAAAAAATTGCAAATCAGTGATCATGGCGTCGAGATTGTTATGGGCTTCAAGAGCCGCCAATTATCTCAAGATCTCCACCTTCCACAGAGGATTCTCCTCTGGTATAAACCCTAACCCTAAAAAATAACCTTCTTCTCGTTAGATCTTATTTGCTGATTATTGAATTAAATAGATATGTTGAGTTAAAGATTTGATTTTGTGAAGTGGGTTTCAATTAGTTTTGGCTGTTAGTTCTAAATCATTCATTTTCTTTTGTTTGGAGTTACTTTTGAGTTTTTTTTAATTTTAAAATTCTTCTATGTTATACTATCGTAGTGCCTTTTGATTATAGTTCGTGTAGATTGCACCCATTCACTTTTCTATGCCTTTATATTGAGTTCAAAAATAGGTTTTATTTGTTTGTTGGTTTATCACGATCTAAACTAGCTGCTCAATCACTAATTCACTATACCATTTTTCTCTTAAAATTTATTGATTTTGATGCCTATCAGTGTATCTAACCCAAATAGACTAAATTCTTCACATTTTCATTTACTTTTAATGAAGAAGATACTAAAGGTGTAGTTAAATTGGCATCTACATTACTACATGAGCAATGCGGGTATAGATTGGTGATAATTTCTTATCCTTTTCAAGAAATGACAGAAAAATATGATCCATTTTCTATTACAAGTGAAGGTAAATTCAAGATCATTGGATTGAATAACCTTATAACAAGACATGAATACCAACTATGATTTGACATTAATGTTAAAAAACCCACTTTTCATTTCTTCAATTTTCTTTTATTTAGTTTGGTTGGACTTGCAAAGATTACCGGAAGCAGAAATTAACTTGCACTACACTGCTTAGCTTACAACTAATGACCCGTTAGCATATATTTGAAAAAATATATAATTATTTTTCAACTACTCTGGGCTTGAAGACATTCATCTAAGAACGAGTGCCTGACTTTGCATGTTTTAGGAATCAATCTCTAGCATATTCCCTATTGACTCATCTATAATTTGGAGATCAATGTAGGATCGTATGACTATGTTAATTCTTTGTGAAATATCCATACAAGAAAAGAACATTTAATTTTAATTCTTGAATAGTTGTGGAGTTTGTCTATGGAGCACTGTGAGAGTTAAATGGGCCTTAAATAGAAGTTGAGAACTAACATTGTTTCGAAAAGCGATTTGGGCTCCCGCCTAGGCGTAAACGGTACTTAGGGCGCCTGTGCAAGTGTTGGGAGTGCCTAAGAGAGCATGGGATGCTTAAGCGATTGCACTTTGTCAAAAAATGGGTATGTTGCCCGCTTGAGCATAGTAACAGGTGAAAAGAATATGTCGGGTCAAAATAGATCGGATAAAAAATTGATATCCAAATCCATTTTAGAAAAAGAACATCGAGGATAGCATTTTCAATCTCCAGCGTCTCCCCTTACCCTTCCTCTTTACCCCTTGAGGTGTAAACCTCACACCTCTAATTGTGGCATGAACATCACTCTAAAAATTCAAGTGCCTAAAAAATGCATACATACTGCTTAAGCGCCTGCCTAGGCATTAGGCGCTAGATCCGACACTTAGAAATGCCCAACGTTTTCTAATACTTTGAGAATATGATCCAAAATCTTAGTTGTTAGATATTTGGACAAACTTTCTTTTTAGAGCCATTGCTCTCTAATTATTCTAATGTGGGAGTATACTCACAAATGAATCCCAATAATCTCTCCTTTCATTTCTTAGTAACTTCCATCTTTTGTGGAAAACCATGGATCCTCCACTGACTTGGTCTAAACCAACAATCGAGCAACACAAACTACCAACATCTATAGAATCTTTAACCAATTGTGGGCTACCCAATATTTAGTCTACCTGACTTAATCTAAACCGTCAATCTATACTGTCAACCATGGATTAACAACATGATTATCAACATCTACGGAATTACCACAGCCTACCAGACTTGGTCTAAAATGTCAACCATGGAGCAGAACATGAGTGCCAACATCTTAGGATCTTCCATTGGTTGTGACTGAGCAGATTTTGATGGGCTAACTAGACATGTTCACACACCCAAGAGTCCCAGATCGTCGAGCTTCATATTGGACTTTGTTTTCACTTAGATCATAACCTGAACTCTTATACCATTTGTTGCGGAGAAATCAGGCCCCTCTTGAAGTTAAGGAACCTTAAGCATAGATTGAGAACCAAATCAACTCAAAAGTTTAAGCTGTTAGGTGTTGATCACAACTTTTTATTTAAGTCCATCATGCTTAATAATTCTTTCTATATGGAACCATAGTCATACATGAATCCCAACTTTTTGTTATCAAGCATTTTGTAGTTATTCTTTAGTTTTGCCTATTGGACGTAGATTCTTAGATTATTAGGACAATTGACTACATGAACCATTTCCCTGTATATTCGTTTGTCTTGTATTAAGTCCATCAACAATTCAAGGATTTTTTTCCCATGCGTCTATATTGCAACGAGCTGTGGTATTTGTCAGGAAAACTCTATCTTGGATGTTTATCCTTTAAATTGGGTAGAAGAGTCGAAACGATTTTATTGTTGGTTTCTGTACTCTAAAGTGGATGCATGTCTTATCTTCTAATGATATCTGTATTGAAACCCTTTCAATAAATTTGCAGTGATGAAAGATTTTAAATATGCCGACAGTCATGAGTGGGTCAAAGTTGATGGCAATTCTGCAACCGTAGGAATAACAGACCATGCTCAGGTAATTTATTTCTTTCTTTCTTTTACTTTCTAAATCGTTCTTTGTTGACTAAAATTCTAGCACTACTAATCTATGTCCTAATTCTTTTATGCAATTCTTTTTTATTTGCGTTGGATGGGGAGAACTTAAGATCACATTCCTTTTTAATCTTAATAGGGCTATAGTTCCATGTTTCATCAATAATGCATGAAATGGTTTGCGCGCGCGCGCGCACACACACACACACATACATTGCTTAGATCATGATGTATCCTTCTAAATAATGTGTTGTTTATTTTCAGGACCATTTGGGTGATGTGGTGTATGTGGAATTGCCTGATGTTGGAACTACCGTAACAAAAGGAAACAATTTTGGTGCAGTTGAGAGTGTCAAGGCTACAAGCGATGTCTATTCTCCTGTTTCTGGAGAGATTGTTGGAGTGAATAGTGAATTGAATGATTCTCCTGGTCTGGTGAGTCCATTACTGACATGTAGTAGATAACACTCTCTAAGTAATACAACTACCTGTAGCCTTAATGATGCACGGGACTCACTGTTATAATATTTTTAGCATATATATTATGCTAATATTTTGTTATAATATTGTTGCATATAATATTATGATAATATTATAATTTGACAATTAACTAAACAAAACAAACACCCATCAATATCTTTTTCTCATTGGAATGTAAAAATTAATAAAACAATGTCAATATGTAACTATTTCTCATTAGAATGTAATAAAACAATGTCAATATGTAACTTATTCCAAGATAAAACATCCAATAGAGGAGTTAGGTCTTGAGAAACATAACATGAAAACTTGAAAGACGTGTATAATAGGATCTAAAATATGCAAATGGATATTAGCAATTAATTAATTATTAAATCAATAGAAGTTCAGTAGTCATCGTGTGCTAAGAAGTTACCAAGTGGCAAGGCATGTTATTGTTTTAGTATGTTAGTATAGATTCCAGTGTTATAGGTTATTCCCTGCTAATGAGTGTATTCTAGTTCCTCTTAGTTGCGTATTTTAGAAGTATCTTCAATTTTGACAGCTTCTATGCTTTCCTTTTATGTCTTTATCAATTTGTCAGCTCTATCAAATATTCAGTTAGACTTTAGTCCATGAACCTCTTAAGTCTTAATCTTAGTATATTGCCACACAAATTATTTAGGACGGAAAATAATAAAGAATAAAATCAACGAAATTAAAGGTGATTTTTTTCAATCTATTGAAGATCACAGGGTGGGTTTCGTATTCAAAGGGTAATGAGGCCATAAAAAAATGTTTATTTTCCTGTAGTCATTGCTATTATCCTGCATGCGTTCAGAAAATATCTTCTATTTGCAATATCTTTTGATTTAATTCGGGTATTTTCACCATCCTTTTATCTAATTTCTTAAATGCTTAAAATGACTAGGGCTCTTGTTCCTGAACCAGGTGAATGCTGGTCCTTACGACAAAGGGTGGATTATAAAGGTTAAGATGAGTGATGCAGGGGAGCTGAATTCTCTGATGGATGCCGATCAATATACAAAGTTTTGCGAAGAAGAAGACGCAAAACACTGAGGCATTAGAGAGTTTAATTTCGTAAAAAAATATCGTCGTGGAAAATTGAGAAAAAATAAAAAAGGAAGGGAATTTGTTAGCTTAATTTTAAATGTGTTTGTTATTCATTTATTTCATGTTTTAGGAATTTAAAATAATTATTCCCTTCATACATTGCTCTATCACTATACTTCCCGTGCTTCATGTTTCTGGAATTTTACCATTTGTTTTCAGTGCAGAACTCTCTCTCAAGTGGTTTTTCTTTTCAAGTGTATTGGCCAAATTATTATTTTCACTGCCATTTTCATCTCTTAATTGCATGATAAAAAATACGGTGCTATCTGGTGCAATGGTTGAACTAATGTTATCAATAATTTTAACTCCAGCATGATATTTTCTCTCTAATTTTCTCTGTGTTGTGGGCGTTTTGTTCTCTTCCAAATGACAAAGTTAACATCAATTCAGAAATTGCAATCTGTGGTTGACAATGTGCAGAAGATGAAATTATCCAAATGTAATATTGAATTATTCATTGATAGAAGTTAATGGTGGAAAAGGGATATGTCATTTTTTCATTTATATTTATTGTGTTATTTTACTTCCTCACTGCATAAGCGAGTTCCAACCAGACACCATCTTGTAGTCTTGAAGACTGCAGAGCTGAACACTGTCTACTTGGATTTTTTTGCCTTTCAAATTGATAGAGGTGATATCGCAGAAAGTTACTCCAGTAATTTTTTCCCCCTTCTACTGTTGGCTGTACTCAACTAGCAATTGAGATAATTCTTGGGTTTCTGATCAAACCCTAAACTAAAATATACTTGAAGTCGAGAATGGCCAGAAGTAAAAGGAGAACACACATTGATACCATGATATTTAGTTCATACAAGTAAACACTATTATCAGTAGACTGCTTATAAGAAACTCAACTTCTAATGCACATTCATAAAAGAAAAAAGTTACTGAGAAAACAAGATTTTGAATTTAACAAAGAGAAGCTAATAACTTCCCCCGTGAAATCTACTTCTCATGCTTTGATTTTCCAGTTGTGAGATGTTCTTGGAGCATTAGAAACACCCTCATAGTAGTGAGGCTCTAGCTTTTGGTTGTTCCAGGCCTTGACAAAGCCTGAGAAGAGATCCCTCGCAGATTCAGAAGAAAGGTCCGAGAAATATATACCCTTCTCTTCTTTCAACCACGTCGAGAATTCTTTGTTCTTGGAGAAATAATCGTCCTTGGAGAGCTCCTTGAACTTTACAAGACAAAAATCTGAGATCAGTAATCCTCAAAACGAAAAGAAGGAAAAACCAAAAAGAAAAAAAAAAAAGAGAGACATTTTATTATCAAGAGTTTATTGCAAATACACCCCGGATTAGCCACTTATTACCCTAAACTTTTATATTGGTACTTAGGTCTCGTGATGTCGAAACAAAATTATCTCCCATTACTTGTATCCCGTTTTAGGATGAAGGGGTCAAAGTGCTAATAATGGCTAACTCCCTATAATACAGGAAATGCACCTGTAATTACCCTATCACAAAGCTAATTTAAAGGATAGCAAAAAAGTCTCTCAATTTGATAAATAGGATTGATGACTATCAGAAAGCAAGGCAGAAGCATCAAGTGAAATGGACCATAATAGTAATAATAGCCATGAATAAATGATCCATGCCTCATTTCTGCAATAAATGACGGACTATGATCAAGGAAATAGGTGACAAGGAGAGTATCCGGTTATGTTCACATGATCATGGGAATATGAAAGATAAACAAGGCACTAGGGGTTCTGATGAGCTTTACAAGAATGATTATTTCCCAAGATGTTTGTGTATAGGTGAAAATGGATCATAAGGCAACTTTATAGATTCGGACCTCCAACTAGGTCACATCAATAAAGCCTCCAACAATTTGGTACTATTAAGTACTGTCCATGAAGCAATACCCTCTAAACGAGAGTAATAATTTATTATTTGTTTTTAAAATTGAGCAGCTCAGTGTTTTAAATATTAAACTTCTAAAAAAGAAGCCAACAACAATTTGATCCGAAAATATCATTAAAAGGTAATAATCATTGGCAGAGCTACATGGTGTCCAGCGGTGTCACAAGACACCACTGGACTTTCTCCTTTATAGGTATTTTTATTTAGTTTTACTTGTATTTACTACATACGACGCCACTAATGAAGATAAATTTATAAAATTATTAATACAGATCCAAATACAACCATGATAAGTTACACGAGGACACCACTGAGATAAATTTCTGGCTTCGCCACTGGTAATAACATATATGAATATGTGATTGCTGGTTGGCCAAAATCACATGAGAACCAAAATATGGGAAATGATCATAACACCTTAAGTAGCAAATGTAAGAAGTAATAAAACAAATTCTAAGTGCTTAAATCAGCTACGAGGTCCCTATCTTAAGCATGAAATAATGCAACTCAAGAGACTGTATGAGAATAGCATAACAGCCAAGACAATTCCACAAGTCAACCAAGAAAGATCAAACAGATCATTCTTCATCTAGATGATAGATGATCTTATTTAAACAAAATTTTAGACTACAGCACAGTCTATGCCATAGTCTAAAAGAAGAAACAACTAATATCCAGTAGCGCATAAGTCCTTTTTTTCCCCTCCAACAGAATTGGCACATATGGGTTCTAACAACTTTACCTTCTAACTTGAAAAATTCTCCCTTTAATGGGACATGGTAAGATTTTACCTTTTACCAATTCTAAACATCATTTCATGCTTGGTCCACACAAGGATATTGTTAGACTTTGATAAAGCTATCCTGCTATCGTGGGATACAAGTAAGCTTTGCTAACTGTTTTTCCCTTTTATTATACAGTTTTCATGTATAACTTTGTTAGACTTTGATCAATAATGCAGTATCTATTAATTAGTCAAATTTTCTCTTAAAAGTTCTTTGTTTGTTGATCTGAGGATAAATAGATGTTAGTATCGATGCAATTTGTCACAATTTGCCAATAAATATTTATCACAGAAGAAAAGTTCCTTTCAATTTTTTTGGCATAAATTTTAACTGCAAGAAGTATCTTTTAATTAGTCAAATTTCCTCTTCAATATTCTTAGTGATCCACGTCTTTCACTTCCTGCTATTGATAAACACAGTGCTTAAGCTATATTAGACATTGTTAAAGTCCCTAACTAGAGCACCAAAATTCTGAAGTTATGGTAAGGATTGAGGGTTATAATTTTATATTCTAGCATGCCCCTGCAGGTTGAGCGCCCTTAATATGGGCCGAAACCTGGACTCACATAGCAGTATCAAATTTTTTTAAATCTATGGGCGAGTACCAAACTTTAGTGACTTTATTATACTTTTGGTGGGTGTGTAGGTGGGAGAAACCAATTGTGGGTTCATATTAAAATCTTAATATATATCAAATCAATTCTTCTTTTGCCTTTTTTAAATCAATCCTCCCCTCTCTCTCTAATCAATCCCTCCCCTTCTCTCTCTAATCAATCCCTCCCCTTCCCCCTCTCCCACCCCTTCCCTCCCTCACACAATTTAACTAGGAATACATTGGCAAAGAATGTTTTCCATGAATGATCCGACTTAATTTTGGGGAAATTATAGATAGTTTTAACACAAAGTCATGCATATTGCAAGGATGCATCTAGGGAATAAAGAGCACTTACCTTTTTCTTCCGTTGGAGTACAAAGGAAAGAGCTCTCTCTGCGCAGAAGAAAATGTACTGCCCTATAGCCTCCCCTTCACTTTCCTGCTGTCTTTCTCTCCGCAGAAGAGAATGTACTGTCCTATAGCCACTACTTCACTTCCACGCTGCCCCAGAAACAAGGCACCCTACCTTCTAACTAGCTAGAAAATAGATACATATACTTATTTTAATATTAATCTCTCTATCTCTCTCTCTCTCTCCAGAAGAGAATGTACTCCTCTACAGCCTCTACTTCACTTTCCCGCTCCCCAAAAACAAGACAATCCACTTTTTAACTGGCTAGAAATAAATACATATACTTATTTTAATACTGAATTTAATTTTCTTTTTAAATACGATATATATTCATATCTTCTCTTGGAAATTAGAAAAACTTATTGTAAACAAGTTAACAGTAAATGCAATAGAATAAATTTGCATTTCTACTTTTGGCTAATACTAACAACATTCTTAGTTTCTACTTTTGTACTTACTTGCACAATAATAACTAAAACTATTTGGATCCTTAAAGTCAAAACTACTATTAGCTTACGTGTTTGAAAATTGATGCCATTCAAGAATCCAATTGGTATTTTATGAAAAGAGAATCAATAGTTATGTTCATTTGAATGTTTTCAAAGGAGTTAAAGTGATATGTACATTTTCAATCTATTGGATAACCTATCTATAAATTTGATTGGGACTCATTAATACAATTTTGATATTGGCTTATTCAAGTATTTTACCAAAAATGTCAAGTCACAGCGCAATGAGGTCACTATCAGCAGCGAAGAAGTCTTTTGGCAGCAACAGCATATGGTATCTCAACCAGTTACTTAGCTTTACCTTCAAACTTGAAGAATTATCCCATTAGTGACACATACTAAGGTTTTAACCTCTTATCGATTCTAAATAAACCATCTTTTTGCTGTTCAACACATGTAAATTACATTGTTTACATTATCCAGATAAACAAAAATTTTGATGAGCATATGAAACTACATGAAAACTAGTAAGTACTAAGACAGTTAGCTTATATTATAACTTTAAATATGAAATATTCCAAAGGAAATTTCACCAACTGTCAGGTTTTTCCTAGCTCCCAACCTACTTTATGTTAGAAACAATTCACCTCAGCTCCCTCAAATCTTCTACCAACCCACAACTCATCCCATCAAGGGCATAAAATGCAAGTATTGGTTGCCCCTCCAACCTTCACAATGGAGAATATATTTCATTCCCTCAGGAGAAAAAGTTGGGTGCAACTTTTTCATTGAAAACAGTCACACAACTTCTGTATCAATCATTCCACTGGACATCGTTCAGCTCAAACAACCAATCTCTAGGTTCCTGAGGGAAGATAGGACCATTATCACATAATCCTCTTTACAATCCCTTGGAAATTTGGAATCCATCCTATAAAAGCAATCCATTTATCTCCAAACTTGACATGACAGTTCTTGGCTCCTACAAGTCATCCCTCAAACTGCAGGTTCTTCATGTAAACAAATGCAAAGACGTGATTACAGAACATTGTAAGAGCTACCCTTGGTTAACAGTTCTACACAACCAGAAAATTGAACCTAAACCAACCCATATGAAGGTGTTAATACTATTTTCCTGTTGGAAGCTGAGAATGTTTTAAACAGAAGTAGTCAGAAAGTTTCAGTCTGCAAATATTGTTTCGAGATAGGTAAAACCTTCATTACCTACCACATCTACCATGTTGGAAGTCATGAAACGTTAGTAACAATAGTTGAACTAACTCAGTCACTTGCTTAATAACTTCAACTACACATTCTTCCAAAGAGTTCAGAAATGCTCGAGGAGCTATGAAGAAATTGAGTGGATGGAGATGCATATCAATATAGGTCTAGCCTGCTTGTATAGATGGGTAAGCAAATCCTGAGTTACAAGCTAATTGACAGAGCATTCACATGATCAGATGTGATCTTATTGTTGTGTATATTGCTCAATGATAAGTCTGAATAAAGTATTCTGATCAGCACCATGTTAAATGATGAATTCATCATGTGAAAATTTTTCATCCAAGAATTATGAATTGCATTATTATAAATACCTCATTGAGAAACAAGCCAGAGAGATATGGATAGTAATTACTGATAAACTGGTTTCGAAGTGTGAGTGAAATCAAACACAATGTATTATGATTACCATGTAAGTGTGTAATGCAATTCAAACCCAGATGTGTCCAAAGTGCATCAATCCCTCGAATACTAACAGCAAGCAGAAAATCTAAATAGAGACTTCAAGGAAAAAAAATTTGATGACCAAGTGAATAAATGAAACCCCATATAGTGCTCCTACAGCGAGTGAAAGGAATTATCAAAAAAAAGATTAGACTACTTACTGAATCCAAATGCTTCTTACGGTGTTTATGCTTCCCCTTCGACTTCTTCTCTGATCAAAGGAGTTAAATGAAAGAAAAATTAGTAAGTATCCCTTAATTTTTGAAACCATTTGAAGTTTTGCAACATGGAACAAAGGCTTCAGCAATTCTTCAATTAAATAAACACATTCAATCAAAGTAAAGTCTTAAACTGTCTTATAGACAACCATAATTTATTATTACATACCAGTTAAATTCAAATGTTAATAAACTGGACAATTATGGATAATCATACTACTTCAAAATGATACAAGTAAATGGACCATTCATTTTCTTGCAGAATACTAACTAAAAAGGCATATCTTCTGATAATAATTTTATTAAAAAACTAAAAATTTATTCCATAACCTGGGTCTTGACTCTTGTATCAAATATAATCAAATTACAAGGAAAAATCCTTACCTTTTTCATCTCGGCTCTTTGAATGCTTATGAGACTTCTCACTCTTTTTCTTCCTTTCCTTCTTCTCATCATCTCTTCGACTCTTTCTATCTTCTCTCTTTCTATGCTTCTTGCTTCTTTCATCCTCATCTGACGACAAATTATCAAAAATTAGCATGAATGAATAAAAGGGTTTGGATATTAGAATTAGATACGAGGAGGGTTTGGATCAAAATTTCACCTTGAGATGAAACAGGAGAGGATCGCCGCTTCCTCGACTTCCCGTCGCTTCCCATCGTTTTTTCCTCTTCCCCCTTATAATTTGGAGAAATTTATTTTTAAGTACAGAAAAAAATTGAGCTCAGATTTATAGGGATATATATGTGCCACCTGTGATTCAACTGAATCGAGCGGTTCGGACTGACTTGAGAGATTCGTTTTATTTTATTTTATTTTTTCCTTTTACCTGGCATTGATTGTATTTTGATCATAAATCCATCTTTTTCTTTTTTCAGTAAACTGACCTACTCTAGCCTGATAATACTCCTCTAGGAAACTATGGTGAATTTCTTTTTATTAGCTATAATTAACGAGAAAATTTAACGACAAAAGTCTTTAAAATTTTCTTTGAGTAAAATAAATATGTTTTATTAATAAATTAATCTAATTCTGATTTAATCAGATCCAAATCATGCTAAAAGATTTAAATAATCATAGAGAAATATGTTATTTGAAGCAACTCAATAGCAAACAGTTTAGGTGCTAGTAGCATATTGGGGCAAGTAACATTTAATTGTTCTCCATGTAATTATATTTGGCTAAACTATCAAATTGACATTTAAAAAAGGCCCGTTTTACCACATTGGTATTTAAAATATCTCCGATGACGTTTTGGTATTTAAAGTGGGTTTCCGTTAACAACTGAGTCCAAATTTTCGTCGGCGTTAACTTTTCCGGCGGGAAAATTTCTTTGCACCCCCTAACGCCTTAAAATCATTGTATTTTATACCCTTCTTCTTCTTCTTTCTTCCCACCCTCTCCTTCAAACCCATCCCCTTCCTCAAACCCATCAAACCCATCCCCTTCCCATCCTCTTCCTCAAACCCATCCCCTTCCTCAAACAATCCAATATACAAGAGAGCTCGAGCAGCAAAATCCTCAGGATCTTTAGAATCATCCTTGACCCAAACTCATCTGCCACTTCAAGAGCTCTCCTTCGATTATTGGGGGTTTTCTGAAATTAACTCTTAAATCAAGAGACTAAATAGCAAATTCAATGATTTGAGGGACTAATTTCAAAGTATTAGACAATCAAGAACGTAGCGGATCTCGAATCACGAAAATTAGCCTTCAGAGCGGCACTCAGATTACCGCATAGATCCATCACGAGGCCGAGCTAGGTTTGAGGAAGGGGATGGGTTTGAGGAAGAGGGTGGGAAGGGGATGAGTTTGATGGGTTTGAGGAAGGGGATGGGTTTGAGGGAGAGGGTGGGAAGAAAGAAGAAGAAGAAGGGTATAAAATACAATGATTTTAAGGCGTTAGGGGGTGCAAAGAAATTTTCCCGCCAGAAAAGTTAACGCCGACGAAAATTTGGACTCAGTTGTTAACGGAAACCCACTTTAAATACCAAACCGTCATCGGAGATATTTTAAATACCAATGTGGTAAAACGGGTCTTTTTTAAATGTCAATTTGGTAGTTTAGCCAATTATATTTGGAGGAAATTTTTGAAATAAACCCATTCACAATTTTAATCCCAAATTTCGACCTTTTCCCAAGTTATTTATCAAAATCGATCAACTTTCTCGCCACGTCAGTCTCGTAGCGAGAAAGTGAGTCATTAAAAAAAATTGCCTTCCTAATTAGTCGGGGTTGCCAACCCCGACTAATTAGTCGCCTAATTATGAGAGATTATAACATGAAAAGGGGATGTGGGGAGTTCCTAATTAGTCGGGGTTGGCAACCCCGACTAATTGGGAAGGCAATTTTTTTTAAATGACCCACTTTCACAAGGTACGACGTATGGCAGAAAGTGGGTCGATTTTGGTAAATAAAATAAAAGTGGGTCGATTTTTGGGTTTAAATATGTTTTTGGGTTTATTTTGAAAATTTCTTCAATTATATTTGTGTGCTAGTAGCATGTTGGGGTAAGTAACATTTAATTGTTCTCCAGACAATTATATTTGTTAAACATGCGCTATTTTCTATGATGGTTTAATGTGTGTAATTTAATTATAATGAAATACGTAGATTATTATTTAAATTAAATCAATAGATAATCCTAACTAAAGTTTAAAGAGTATATCTCGAGCAAGTGATAAGAAACAAGAAAGAAAAGAGAAAATTGAATAAATATAATGGAAATAAAATTTTACAGTAAATCCACCTTAGATCATACTAGTATGTAACACGTGCTTTGCACGTGATGCATATTAAGTAATGATATGAGACTAAAACATTCGAAGGTCATCTAACATTGCACTCGACACGAATTTTTTTTTAGAACAACGAAGAGGACTTAAACAGAGCCCCCAACCACCCACTCGCCATGAATTTATTGACATTTATATTAGTTTTTCTCTCCATTAATTTGCATAATTTTATAACTAATAGATTCATATTTTCTCGTAAATTGAAAGTGAAATCAGTCGCATATCTGTTAGTTTCCTCCAAAGCAAAGCAATACAATCTTCTCTCAATTATCGCTTGTGAAATCTTGTTGACTGCGAGGAATCATGGTTACTATAATCGAGGGACTGACTCAACTGTCAAAATTCTTACTTCCTCTATTTTTTTTCTTTTGATTCTTTTAGTATTTTCTTTTGTGCATTTGAGCATCCATATATAGCATAATTTTATGCAACTCTTGAGATCCAAGTGGAATGTTTATGGAAGTACATTACCGTGAAATAATTAGTGCATAGTTAATGAAGAAAATTTGATTAGTCAAGAAGAGAATATACACGAATGCTTTAATTATGGGTTCATTTTCTCACTAAACTTCATATTAAATGCATTATTAGTAGGTTTAGAAGGGAGATGTTATAAATTACTTTATTAGCTAGGATTAAATTATTATATTGCAATCGTTTTTTCATGAAAAAAAATATTAAGACACATCTAAACTAAACTAAAAACCCAGAAGCACAGCAAAAAAATGCGGATTAACACTGCTCCTTATTAGACTACAAAATATTGTGTAAAAATGATGGTAAGTCTTTGAGCCATACCACAAAATTATTAATTTCCTTAGCTCTTCGAACCAACACATGAGCTTTTATATTCTCCATTTGACGAACTACCTGAAAATCTCATTCCTCGAGTCATGTGCAACATCGCTGAATATCATCCAAAGTGTCCAAAAATCGAATGTTGCTCCACCCCTTATGGATATCTCTAATTACTACATCCACATCTTCTTCAAAAATTACCTTCCCACATCCAGTGTCAAGAGCAAATATAATAGCTTCCCACACCGCTTGGAATTCCGCATGCTTAGAATTACCTCGTATCCAAATACTATGATAAGTATATTGCAATAGTTAGTAATATATATTATTATAATTTATATGCTATTTCTAGACTACACCAAGAGGTTAATATTTATATTAGTATTCCTCTCCATGGATTTTTTATATATCAAATGCATATATCAATATATTATAGTATTAGATTAGATGTTAGATGTTTAATTAAATATTAAATTATCCTAAATTACGATATAATTTATAAATATAAGTTATGATATTATTATCTTATATATTAAAATTGTATATTTATTGTATAATAGCTAAAGTGAAATATTTATCTTATTTAACATAAGACTAATATGGTTAAAATTAATAATATATTGGTTCTTATGTTTATTACAAGAATAATTATAGTGTAATAAATAGAATGAATTGAATAAAATTTATGATTAAAATTTATAATATATATTTATTTTTAATATTAGTTCTCATGTTTATTGCTAGAATAATTATAGTGAAATAAATAGAATGAAATGAGTAAATTTCAAGGCATTATTGTGAATTATCAAATTTTAGAAGGGTAAAAGAGGCAATCAAAAGTTTTAACATCCCAATCCTCTTTTATAAGTAGTATAGATATAGATAGAATTATAGTTACCTCGTTCATTATAGATCAATGTGGATTTTATATTTCATCTATCAAGAATTACTTTGGCGGAAGCTAGTTGCTTTTAAACAATATTAATGAAAAATAAGTTTTTTGTCGAAAATGACAAATGTAAATATGCTCACATCAAGGGCTGTGGATGCTTATTTGCATTAAACCCCTCTCCATCTTTAGCAAAGCCCTCTTTTTTCCTCCTTCCCGCAAAACCCCTGATTTTTCTCAAAGAATTCTCTCTAAAATCAGATAAAATTACACATGCCTCTCTCTTTCTCTTCTTCAATCCTCACTTCACCAGCCCTCCCATTTTTCGTAAGAGATTCTCTCTCTTTGTCTCTCGTAATTGTTTTTACTATTTTTTTCTGATTAAAAATCACCATTTTTGGCACAGAGAGCTCAGCAAGCGAAACGGGTCCAAAACCCATTCAGAAATTCTCAGAAATCAAGGTTTTTTAGTGTGAGAGCAGGACCCAAAAGGATATCTTTCGACAATGACTGCAGAAGGGCTCTTCAATCTGGAATTGATAAGCTTGCTGATGCCGTCTCAGTCACTTTGGGACCTAAAGGTATTGCCTTTTGATTCTTTCTTTGTTTCAATTTCAATCCAATGACATTTTTTTTGTGTGGTTAATTTGGGTATGTAAGCTTTTGGGTATGGTTGGAATTTAAGATTATTTTCTTTGTTCAGGAAGTTTGAGAATTAATGTTCATTTGATTATTCAAATGATATGTTTGATCAAGGAAAAGTTTAAAAGTGGTTCAACAGTTTTAGACTCACTTAAGTTCTAGTATCTCAGTGTATCTTGTCGTCGCGTTCTTCAATTAGTTGAACTTTTATTTCGTTTCCAAGACTAGAGGGTTTAATTATATATGCTTCTTGATTGCTATAAAGTCACCTAATACTTGTCAAATTCGTGTGAAGGGAATAATATTGTATGGCTACCAACTCATTTGTTTTTAAACAAGTATATTTACAATCTATTATTTATTCCTTTATATTGAAATTAGTCAATAGTCAAAATGTTGGCAATTCCTCAGTTAAGAGATTAAGAAGATAAAAGGATTATAGGATATGAATTTAATTGCAGCAAGAGCATAGATTATTGATAACAAAACCCTTGGAGAATGCGAATGAGGCCTTTGTCAGGTAAACTGTGTGCGCGCGCGGGGGTTTAGGTTCCTAGGTTCAATTTCAAGCTACAGCCTTTGTTCATGGGGTGGCCAAAAAAGGAAAAAAAAAAAGCATTTGAGGATGACCCAGCCATGAGTTTTCATTGTAATTATAAGCCAAAACTATGTGAATGCAGTTCTTTCTGTGATACCCTATAAGGTTTCCTTTGGCGTAGCTGATTGCCTTTTGGACTGCTGTATATTGAAGATGTGTGATTTTGTAGGAATGGTAGGGATGATCCACTAATTGCATAAAGCGTTCTGATGTTTTCAAATGCAGCAATCTAGCTATTTGTTGCTCAAACTTTTAGGGCCTTTTTATGTCACTTCCTTTTGTCCCCAAATGTGTGAATATCTATCATGAATACAAAGAAAGTAAACTGGTGTATTGACTCTGTATATAGTTACACGTGGTAAATTTCCTAATATAAACAAATTTTTCAGTGCAGGGCGTAATGTTGTTCTTGATGACCCGGGAATACCTAAAGTAATCAATGACGGTGTTACAATTGCTCGAGCTATTGAACTCCTGGACCCAATTGAGAATGCGGGTGCAACGTTAATCCAGGAGGTTCTGTTCAGAACAATATATGACTAAATATTCCAAAAACAAATTCTTTTACATTAGCAACTACTGAATGCCTATTCCTCCTTTCTTTGCTCACATCAAATAGGTAGCCTCTAAGACAAATGACTCAGCTGGTGATGGCACCACCACTGCAATTATCTTGGCTCGAGAAATTGTTAAATTAGGGATGCTAGCGATTGCTTCGGGGGCTAATCCAATAGCTTTGAAGAGAGGAATTGATAGAACAGTTAGTGAACTTGTTCAAATCTTAAGGACTAAGTGTTTTCATATAAGCAGGAAGGAGGAAATAAAAGGTACCCTGCCTCTTTATTCTTTAATATAAAAGTTTTGCAGGTTAACAATTAGAGTTCAGCAAAGTATTGATTTGATGTCATTTTCAGCCGTGGCCTCAATTTCTGCTGGAAATAATGATTTCATTGGAGATTTAATTGCTGGAGCTATAGATCAAATTGGTCCTGATGGGGTTATAACAATTGAATCATCCTCCTCTTTTGATACCACTGTTGAAGTGCAAGAAGGAATGAAGGTACTAAAATTTATCCCTGTCAAGGATAATCTTGGTAATTAAATTTACCAGAACTTTATTCAAAAATTTAAGTTGTTAGGTTGTTGGCTAAGAGGTAGCTAGGGAACAACTTTACCCCAAAGCTTAAGCTGATGGATTGTGTGCTAATAAAAGATCACACTTTTAACATATGAAGTTATAGCTACATATTCCTTTTTGTTTTCATTCAAGAGCTTAATATTTGGAGGCAATCCACTCTACCCCTTCTTTTTAGAGTCACCCAACATAAAAGTATAATAGGCAGAAGGTAAACATTTCTAAGCATTTGCACCTATCGAAGTTCAAAAGTGTAAGCTTTAAAATTTCATATAGTATGCCAACCTTTTAATTTTATCTTGTATGCTTTTATACTCATTACTATTAATGAATTTCTGCAGGTAGACAAGGGTTACCTGTCTCCCCATTTCATTACAAACCAGAATAAATCAATTGTGGAATTTCAGAATGCTAAAGTGTTAGTAACTGACCAAAAGATAACTAATATCAAAGACATCATTCCTTTGTTAGAAAAGACCACTCAACTGAGTGTTCCATTGTTAATTATTGCTGAGGATGTTTCAAGCGAAGTGCTGGCAACTCTGATCCTTAATAAGCTGCGAGGAATGATAAATGTTGCAGCCATCAAGTGTCCAGGGTTTGGAGAGGGGAAGAAGGGTATTTTGCAAGATATTGCTCTAATGACTGGTAAGCGTATTTACTTATATTGCATGTATAACAAATACACATGCATATGCTCCATAAGTGTTTGCATATTTATTTTAAGGACAACTTTCAGAAAAACCCCTGAAGTATTGGGGTTTTGCACAAATCCCCCATGCACTTTATAAATAGGAGAAAACCCCCTTGAACTGTCGCGCAAAGTTCTTAACTACCTTGACTGACAACATTAACTTCAAGTTGTCATACGTGCGACAACTTTTGGACAATTTTACCCTATTGACTTCGATATTATCCTTGTCGAGTAAGGGTAGGTAAAAAGTAATAAAAAAAGGTATTTAGATTTTCATTTAACACTGTTTTTGAGAATTTCCAAGAGTTCAGGGGGATTTAGTATAATTCTGAACGCTCAGAGTAGTTTTCTATGATTTATAAAGTTCAGGGAGTTTTGTGCAAAACCTCCCAAATTTCAGGGGTATATGAAATTTAACCTTATTTTAAAGAGCTTAGTTTTTTCTGATAAAGATAATTATGCTGAATGATGTTAGTATCTTGCCTGTTCATGCATCACTTGTTCATTCTAATTTATAGATTCTTTGACATTCTGAAAATTTTGGTTTGTTGCTTATACTGCTACCTTGCTATGAAAATAGGTGCTGATTTTCTTGCTAGTGACTTGGGGTTGACGCTTGAAGATGTTACTTCAGACCAGCTCGGTATTGCTCAGAAGATTACTATCACTAGCAATTCAACAACCATTGTTGCTGACCCATCTACCAGAGCTGAGATCCAGGCACGAATTTCACAAATAAAGAAGGATTTAGCTGAATCAGATAATAGCAATCTGTCAAGAAAGCTCTCTGAAAGGATTGCAAAGCTCTCTAGTGGTGTAGCTGTGATCAAGGTTTACCTTCTTTTTTATATACTCTGTAAATTATCTTCTCTTGAATTTCTACTCCCTCTTGATTTGTAATTCTTACTCTATATAATAATTGCATGACTATTCTTAAGTTATCTCCAAGTACTCAAACCTCTAATTGATGGTAAGCTTATTGGTTTGGGCTTGATAAGGTACAAATTTGATTGTAGTTGCAGGCGCACATGTCCAATATACGAGTTCCTTTAGGCTACTACCAATAGTATCCAACATGCAGGTAATATCATTCCAAATTTATGAATTCATCTCTCAAGTTAACAATCCATGTTGATGGATATGGTTTTGGTACGAGTTATCCATGCATACGAGACAGAAACTATCCATAAACTAAAATTAAATAGCTCCAATACGACTTATCCATGCATCAAGTGACAACCTGTTACTTTGTTTTATAAGAATTTAAAGCAACTGATCTATGGGCATTTGATGCATAACGTAAATCATATCAAAACCATTTGATCTCTTTGTTCGTCAATAGTGTATGTTTAATAGATTACGTCTATCCTTTTGGCATTGATTTTATGCTTTTTATAACAGGTCCTAACGAATGCGCTGGTATTTACAAGCCCATGTCAGATTTAATGGAAAGATCTTTAACTATTTATTTGTGAACCTACATAATCAAGATTTATCAAATACAGAAATGATCAGGATGAGTAGTTTCTATAGGCAGGAGCTTTCTTGATTACAACGAAAAACGAAAAAGAACTAGAATGCGGCATTAGACTGTGTTTCACTGTTCTAAATAATAATTTTACTTTATAGCTTGTTTACAAGAGCATTTTAGCTTAAACTGCCAATTTAAAGTTTAGAAGATGTTGAGGAAAAAAAAGAAAAAAGAAAAAAAATGAATGACAACACTTATTGTGAATTTGATAAACAAAGTGAAAAAAGCACATCAATAAAGAAAGTTCCGTCCTGAATTTGAAGCCTCAATTAGCTTGTGGTACTTGGTTTTTTATCTTAACTAGGTAAAATACAATGCAACAGGTATAGAGCCCTATATGAAACATAAGCAGTCTTTCTCAATATAATCGTCATGACACTTAAAACACATGGAGACTTTCTGAAGGATTTACTTGTAATTTTTTCCTTCTGTTGTTTTTTTTCCTATTGATAAGAGATTCCATGCTGTGTTCTTCAGAGTCATGTTAGGTCTTGCTTTGAATTTTAAAGAAATACTACTGATGTTCAGGTGGGAGCAGCCACTGAGGCTGAACTTGAAGATAGGAAGCTCAGGATTGAGGATGCAAAGAATGCCACTTTTGCTGCCATAGATGAGGGAATAGCACCTGGAGGTGGCGCAACGTATGTACAATTATCAAAGCATATTCCCAAAATAAGGGAATTGATCGAAGATTCAGAAGAGAAAATTGGCGCTGACATAGTTCAAAAGGTTTGGACTCCCAATTATCATGTCATTGCAGTAATGAATACATACATTTACTTTATTGCTTCGGTATTGCATTATAGATGTATATAAATTATAAAATACTAGTGTTCCTATCATGTTTCTTGCAAAAGCTGACTTGAGAAATAACCAGTACCTTTTTTATGTAGGCTTGAAAGAACTGCTGAAGTTATTTAACCTTGAAAGTGAGACATAACTGTAGCTGTTGTATTTTGTTAATATCATGAAAGGTACCTACTTATGTTATTTCCCTCAGAAAGATCACTCTATATTGACTTTAGCAAATTCTGTACAGCATAGAAGCCTTAATTACATACAGGTGATTGATATTTGATAACTCAAATCTTGAATAATCTAGCAAATTAAATTAATTTAACCAAGGGTTAATTGCAAACACGCCCCCTGTACTATGGTGGTGTAGCCACTTACACCCCTAGCCTTTTTATTTAGCACTTACACCATTTGAGCCTCAGGTGATGTTTCTTTTTGCTCTCAATTTAGACGACAATTTAGTTTTTTTTCTAGTTAAACTGAGGGAAAAAGGTGATTTTCATCGCACAATTCCACATGACATCTCAACCTAACTTGGGAAAATAATGTCATATGGAGCTCAGGGATTCAGTGCTAGTAAAACAGTTTAGGGGTATAAGTGGCTAGACCCCTCGTATTACAAGCCATTACAGGAGGTTGATATTTAATTAACAGTTAAATCAATTTAGCTTATAAATAAAGGATTTTTGTCATATTGGACCCCCATATCTTTGTTTCTAGACCTTCAAATCTTTATATTTCTAAATTAGACCCCCAAATCTTTATATTTGCAGAAATGGAGGTCTTATTTAAACAACTTAATAGATCGGGGTGCAAATAAAATTATGGTGGTGATATATAAAACTGCTTCATGGATTTGGGGTTTTAATTTAAAAATCTTCAGGCACTTCTCGTACCAGCCATGTCAATAGCGAACAACGCAGGAGTTGATGGGGCAGTTGTCGTTGAGAAACTTCTTTCTAGTGAATGGCGAATCGGATACAATGCAATGACTGATGAGTATCAAGATCTTCTTGAATCTGGTGTTATAGATCCATGCAAGGTTTCGAGGTGTGCACTCCAAAATGCTGCCTCTATTGCCGGAGTAATCCTCACAACCCAAGCTGTTCTTGTTGAGAAAGTAAAGCAGCCAAAGCCTGCAGTTCCTCTTGTTCCTGGAATCTCACCTTAAATTTCCAATACAGCATTTCAGAACTAAAGAAGAAGCTAACCAGGCTGAACATGTGCATTCTATGTGCGCGTTATACTCCAAACTTGTGGATTTCGTCTCAAGTTTGGTAACTTATGGATACCAGTGCGTTAATTGAAAATTTTCAGTTATACTTTGACAGATGCATCATCATTTTTATGACTTAAACTGATTAGTTTTATCTTTTAGTTGGAGATATTACCTGTCCATTTTAATTTGATGTATAGTGTCAATAGTTACGTTGTATTTATTTAAATGATTGGAGAAATTATGTTCCTTGATTCTTGTATTAGTGCCTTTCTGTATGCGGAGACAGGCGATTTTTGATAGTTTTAACAGCCTTCAAAAATTGATGAAAGATGTTAAATTTGTTGATCATAGCTGTTAATTATTCTGATTGGAACAAGATTATAAGCATATTGCCAAATACAAATCCCATAAGAGCAGCTCACATGCGAGCAGCTTATTCTGATACACTTAAGGGGTAGGGAAATTCCCAAGATGCCCCTTACTTTGCACTCGACTGGATAAGTTACAATGAGCCTATGATACAAGAGGTTCCTCTGCAGTTAACCTTATAGAAAATATGGTGTAAAATTCTTGGCAAAACGATCATATATAAACAGGTTGTTCCGATCCATTCAAGGAAAAAATAATGAGCATTGTGGGAATTTCGCTACCCCTTGAGCAGGATTAGAACATCCCGCTCGCAATGCGGGTTGTCGTAATTGGATTTTTACTTCATATTGTCAAAGGTTAACTTCAGGCAAACCTCTTGTAATATAGACTCGTCATAACTCATGACCGTTTATGTTAGAATATTAACGGATAAATCCTTTAGTTGATGAACGATCATTAAAACTCTGCTAATCAGAGTTATCATGTGCAAGCTATGTGCTTTCTAATTTGGTGATTAGGCCGAATTTGGTATGACCGAAGTGATCCTAAATTTCGCTGAATTTTGGCAAGACAATCTGATCAACCGAGATATCTTAATTTAGGTTGATTTTAGTTTAATTAGAAGTTTTGAACAAGACTAGAATCCTGCAAGTTTCAAATAGATGTGCGCTTAAATAAATTTAATCTTTGTACTATATTAATGATATGTCCTCTCTCTATCAGTATTAAAATGTTACAAAAACTTGGTTTTAACTTTTTAGATGCTTACCTATTTTAATCAATTTCTTACATGAATTCCTTTGAAATAAATAATTTAAATTAGATGCAGTTGATTCATTAAACTTATGTTCATAAGTATTGCAGAACAAATTGTTTAGAAGCTCTTCTACTCTTTTTTAAGCTATAAAATGTATTTTAGTCAGTAGCCAAAAAAAAAAAAAGTATTTTAGTCATATTTGAAATACAATTAAACTAGATATTATTTTTTTTCCTTTGCGCGTAAGTTTGGTTAGACTAGAGAGTAGTAGAATTCCGCTACTAAATATAATTTTATAACAAATATCTAACGAAAATTAGTCATCGTTTTCCTACCACACACAGATATAATCCATTTAGATAAATCCAAAAATGTATTTTTATAGCAAACAATCCAAAATATTAAGAGGCACATTTAATAGTGAAACAAGCAAAATTGACCCGCACGATGCCGCTCTATTAATGTGAAAAAACTTGAAAATAATTTTTTAAGTATTTGGTTTAAAAATACACAATGCACTTTTAGCAAGTTACGACAAAATATTGAAAGTCACAACTAAATATAACAACTAACATCGTGTACCAAATTGCCGAAGTACTAATTAGATTAAAAATTAATTTATTGGAGTAATTTAGATTTAAGAGTGATTTTCATTGTAGGTTGGTTTAAAAACAAATAGGGATAAAAACTTTGTATTACAAGCCCAAAAAAAAAAAACAACCGCCTATTAGAAAGTGGGTGGGTTTAAAAAGAAATGGTGGTAGAACTTTGGTTTTATAGGCAAACAATCCAAATGAAGTTCCCGATGCCGCAACGTCAGTGTAAAAAAAGGATTTAAGAACTTCGTTTAAAAACACATTATATACTTAACCCTTATAACAAAAATATAGCAAGTTACAAAAGTTATAGAAACTTACACCCTATACCTTTGGTTTAAATATATATGTATAGTTAATGACTTGGAACAAAAATATATCAAGTTATAGCAAAATGTAACAACTTATATCATACACCAAACTTTTGAAATTAAAAATTAGTTTAAAACTAATATAAGTGAGGGGTTATCGGTTAATATGCAAACAATCTTTTTAAAAGTGGGTTGGTTTAAAATAAACAGGGTAAAACTCCTAGATTTATAAGAAAAATTTTATAATTTTCTATATATATACTAAAGTTTTGGGATGAACATTGCATAGCTACAATAAAAGTCAAAAAATTTAAGTCCTAAAACCTTAACAATATAGTATTTTGGGTCTAAGAGTAATTTTGAATGTTTGTAAGTTTAAAAGTAAATGGGGTAAAAGTTTAGGTTTATATGTAAAAACCCTTCATAATATATTTATATTATTATATTATTTTATTAAAGCTGATGGAGTATTTGGGCCTACAAATGATTCTAAAAGTGAGTGGATTTAAAAGAAGTTGGGTTAAAAGTTTGGGTTTATGGAATGTTTACCCTCTTACTAAGCTAGTGGGACTGCCACTGTAGCCATAAACAATGGTAGCCGCCTGGTAGCCGCCTCAGCTTTAGTCTATAATGAGCAAAATTGCCCCGCGCGTTGCCGCGACATTTGCGTGATGAAATCAAAAAATAATGGTTAAGTACTTTTCTTAGAAAAATTCTCTTTCAATTTGGGGATAAAAATATTTTTAGGAGTTGTAATATGCATAAATTACTTACTTTCAAATAAATCCCTCAACTCATAGAATTTGTTATTAGGTCTCACGATTCTCGTAATCTTTTCAAATTAATGACTCCAATTATTAATTCTACTCTTTATTAAAGGTACTCATTTCAAAATAATATAAGAAGTGAAGGATCTAATAGTAATTTTAATAATTTGAGGGGTCAACTTCTAAATGAGTTAAGAATCGGCCGAGCGTGATAGCACTTTCATGATTAGAGGTATTTATTTCAAAATATGAGAGTTGTAAGATATTAATATTGGAAGGGAAAAGGGCTGAAGTACATGGTTTTCAAAATAAAATGGGGTAAACTCTATTAGTTAAAGTAAAAAAAATGAACTTCTTTTAATTAGATAGGCTTCCAAATCATTGAATGCTATTTTGTTCCCGTATTTGAAAATTATTATAAAATTAGTCCCTCAAGCTAATAGAAATGTTATTAGGTCCTCTAATTTTGCAATCTTTATTTAAATTAATCTATCTAGTATATATATATATATATATATATATATATATATATATATATATATATATATATATATATATATATATATATATATATATATATATATATATATATATATATATATATATATATATATATATATATATATATATATATATATATATAGGGGTTGGTTCCAATGAGAACCCAAATAAATGTGAGAACTAACAACCAAATATCAACCATCCATGATATAAAAATAAAGGCTCAGATTCTGCCAAAATTAAGGTGGCAGAATTGTAATTAAATAGACATTACAAACTGAAATAAGGGTAAACAAGTAAAAAGCACAGAGATATAAAAGAAAAAAATTGACAAATCTTTAAACACCGAAACCACCTTTAAAAAAAAAACTTTCCATATTCTACTAGTTTACAAATCATAGGGGTCGCTCAATAATTTTCGGGAAATTATCTGCTGAGATTCACGACTAAAAACGGCAAGGTTCTAGGGTTTGACTCAAGACGT